>ML682104.1:1360208-1389063 GCA_007922195.1 Podocnemis expansa
GGGAGCCTCAGATTCCCGAGCTGTAAAACGGGAATGACATACTCCTCACTTGGCTGCTTTGAGGTTGGTACTCAGGTTGCTTGGAACATGAGACTTATTCTGTTCTTTTTAAGTTTATCAGCATAAAGCAAGCGAAAATTTGACTGGGGATCAGAACTAGGGAGAAATGAAACACTGAGTGATACAAGTGTGGCCTGAGGACTAATTTGCTCCAGTTTTCTTCCAGTGAGGAGCCTCAGTCAGTACTTATCTTTTGGGTCAGTGAAACCTACTATTAACTTAAGCATCAGGTCAATAGCCAGATTGTTCCAACTGTCCTGAATGGCTGTCTCTGAAATCTTCCCGTGTGGGCATGAGTTTCCAAAGAATAGCCATTCTTTCCAATGAAACAAACTTTTTCTAAAGGGGAGACAAGCATTGGACTCTCAAGGGGAGGAATACATTGACTTCTGGCAAGCCATTTGGTAGTCTGTTGTTATGTTATGGTTGACTAACATTGCTGTCGATTTCCACTATTCACATCTGGGCAGGAAATAGAAACCCGAGGACTTATCATGTGACTTTCAGACAGAAGAGTGGCAGCTCTGTTAGATTAAATATTTCGTGTCATTCGAACTGCCAGTGTTAAACCTGCAAGAGGGTTCTAGATGAAGGATGGAGAATTCTTGTAAGATTTCGCTAAAGGTTGCCACCTCTGTTTCCCCTGCACTGCCGTTCCTGTCCAGTGCATTGGGGCACTAATGGTCAGAGAACATCTCCCAGTACAGCGTTTATTCCAAGTTCACTGACTCTAAAGAGGAACTTTGGCCTAAGTGAATAGCTCTCTTTGTTCAGGTTGGTTTTAGTTTTGCTCATGGTGCTGCAGATCCAAGCTGTCAACTTGCCAAGACCAATATGGGCCCTGAAGCAAAAGCATAAAATAGAGGAGGTACCGAAAAGAATACAGAGGACCTTAACATAACCTGAGATTCACTTCCATACTCCTTTGTTCTAGCCTCAGACCTGGGATTCAACTTTCTTACCCGCCACCCAAGTGCAATAGGTGCTTTGTCAGCAAATGTGCCAAGCAGTGAGCTGCACCAAGCAGCGTAAATCTGTGGGGTGGGGTAGTGTGTGTAGATGCACAGCACTAGCATGAGTGCTCAGTGACATGTGGGTCTTGTTCTTTCAAATTTGTATATTGTATGATAACACCTTATCTGTGTGGGAGGGAGATCAGTGTAGGTCCTGCTGGTATGAGATGGCACAGCTGTAGATCTCATCTGCTCATGGCCAGTCTCTTCCTGTAGGTCAGTTGCTGAAAGGTGACAGCTCAGCCTTCTCATCTGAACTGCTTGAGGTTCCACCAATAGGGTGAGCAATGGATGGGTAATTGAATTTTCCCTGATACGGGGGGAAGAAATCCTGTCGCAGACTACATGTATTTTGGTGACAAAGCTTCCCTGAACATATTGTGCTCAGTAGGAACTGAATTTAGGAGGACATTAGCTTTCTAGCAGGCCATCTAGCTTTGCTCTTTTTTGGTATGGATACAAAGAAATCATTAAATCAAGTTTGAATTGGATCATAGAAGATACTTGCAGTTTGGGCCTGCAAGCAGCACTTCTGTATGGGATTCCTGCTGGATGCTGTTGTGGCGCTAGTCCTTTCTCAGTACCATGCCCTCACTGAGAGACTGACGGCAAAGCAAAGGCCCTGGCAGGAAAACGGTGCAGGAACCTCTAGTGATAACAGAGTGACCAGATGGGAGATGTGAACAGGAAGCTTCCAGCTGGTTCAAGGTCTCTATGCCAGACAGGCTGCAGTTCAGTGAACAATGGGGTAGCCTGGCACCCCAACC
Source organism: Podocnemis expansa (assembly GCA_007922195.1). Classification (NCBI taxonomy): domain Eukaryota; kingdom Metazoa; phylum Chordata; order Testudines; family Podocnemididae; genus Podocnemis; species Podocnemis expansa. Next base: position 1,362,049 of record ML682104.1, read on the forward strand.
CAAAGCATCCACATTTGCTGTACAGAGCTCTGCCTGTGACATGGGAGGTTTCAGGCAGGTGCCTGTCACTCTTTCAGCTGAGATCATCGCATATCTTAACTTGTCACTTGATGAGCTGTTGCAACCTGGTCGTAGTGTCCTTGTGTTTGGAGATGAGGCAAGTCTGCTCTAAAGTGCAGCATTAGGACTCTGGCAGCCCTGGCTCTATCTCTGGCTTTGTGCTATGAGATATAGTGAGGTCAAGCAGTTTCTCTGTAGGATAGGGAACTGACTTGCCTCTCACTGGCTAGTCTAAAGGGCGTCGAGATCCTAGTCTAGGGAGAGTTACAGAAGGATCTAGTACTGTCAATAGCTTGTGCTCCAGCCTTCTTGCCCCTTGCTTTCCCATGCCACAGCCATCTTTCTGCCATTGGCTTTATAGTCTGCTGCCTAGCCCAGTGCACAATTTCACAGGCTCCTCCTAAGATGGAAGCAGCCTTTGCTCAGTCACCTTTTACTGTAGTCTGCGACAGGATTTCTTGTGTGAGTTGTGATGTGCTGCCCCGATAGACAAGGGATATGGGAGAGGAACAGGTGATGGGTTGGTGCAAAGCAAAAGTGGCTTTTAGCAAATCACGCTCTGTTGTATCCTTTCCACACCCCGGAAGTTACTCTTACTGATTAACATGCTGCTCATTCATGTGACTGTCAGTGTCACGCACCCAGCTGTGTTTTTCTGCAAAGCAGTGCAATACTGAACAGCTCTGACTCCCTCCAGGGCTCTCCTAAAGTCTGGATCTGTACTGGTTTAGAACCTAGGGATCAATGACCCCCCCGTCCCCCCACCTGTGAGGGTGACAGCAGCAGAGTTATCTACCTCTGGTGCCCTGTGAGTTAACTGGCATCAGGTGGTGTGTGAAACTCCCTGAGTGCTAATTACATACTTATTTCTGAAAATTGGCCTCCAATGATGCAGGGACCCATCTGAGAGATGACATGTTGGAAATGTTCCAGAATGACTTAGTCCTGATCACTTTGCCCCAGGCTGGCTACTGCCATCATTGTCCTGGTGGCCTAAAGGTCTTCTCTGTTGCTGCTTGATGTGGAGTGAATTTTATTTCCTAGAGGTTGCCTCTCTGCTTTATGCATTTCAGGCCTATTGCCCTGCCTTGCACCATCTGCTGTCCCTCTGGACTTAGGCTTGAGTTTTGGAGAGTTTGAGGGGAGTGGCCCTGTGCCTTTCTGTGGTAGATTTCTCACACCCACTAACCAGAAATGCAGAATCAGGATCTGCTAGGTAGTCTGTGTAGCACGTGTGTGCAGTTCTTTGCAGGGTGGCATTGCTTATGTTGTACCAATTCTTTCAGGGATGGTGAGAAACTTCCCACCCTTAATCCCTCCTCCCACCCTCACATCCTCCTCATTATGAAATAAACCTGGAGTGGGGTTGAACTGAAATAAAAATTCAGTAGCTGTGAAATTGTCATTTGGAGGTCAGCAGACAAAGGTCACCATTCTCTTTTTTCCCCTGGTGATGAGGGCCTGAAAAGAGGTACAGTTAAATTGTCGTGGGAAGATTAATGGGTTTCTCCTTTTTTTAACAGTGCTGGGGAAGGAATTCAAGTTTACTTTTCATGCTGCTTTGGTTTGGGGGCTTGCCAGCAATGGAGCTCTCATTCTTGGCTTTTGCACTGCCTTCCCTTGGTTTCTTCCCACCTCTGTACTTGGAAGGAAAGTAAATTAACCCTCCCTCCCCACCACCACCACATCTGAATGTGTTGGAAAGAAACCTCGTTGCCCACTGTTACAGAATGAGACTGCATTCAAGTCACAGTGCTGCAAGTCTTCATGCAGGATGAATAGGCCACTGCCCTCAGCCAGTATGTGTCCTGATTCCTAACCAGCCTGTGCTGAGGGGGAAAGGAGCCTGGAAGGCATGCTCACCGCTAGGGGTCCTTTCAGGGCTTTGTTCTGAAGGAGGAGTCTATGGCAGCCCTTCTGTCCCTGCAAGCTGAAAAAAGGATAAGGTGGATCTGGTGTGGGGTGAAGGAACAGGGAGGGCAAAGGGGGCAGAATCTCTGAACCATCTCTTAACTTTCTGTAGTTGCTTCTCCAACATGGGGCTTAGTCTGGGGATGCAAGGCTTGCTTCACAGGGAGCTACTGGGGAAAATGGACCCTATAGCGAGTTACTGGCTGTAAAAAGGAAAGCATGATGGCATAGGCTGCATGAGGTGCTTGTGCCCACATGGTGGTGTCAGTTAGGAGAGTGTAAATGTGACTCTGCTATGACTTGTGTGGCTGTGTGGGCAAAACCCCCAAGTGCACAGGTAACTCTGCTTCCAAAGCTGCAGCTTTCTTGAACTTATTTTATTGGTGGTGGGGAATGTGTGTGTACTGAAATAAGTGATCCTGGGAAAAGCATGCCTGTGCTGGTGCAAGCTGTGCCCACGCTGGAGAGGCTGTGCCACAGCAGAGCGGATCTGCTGCACAGGCCTGCTCAGCAATGCTCTGTCTTCGTGGACCATCAGGAAAACAGCTGGCTTTTGAGGGGCTCTATTCTGAGTGGCTTTGCAGGGTTTTAATTCATCAAAGAAAAGCCTTGTTACTTTTTGTGCTTCCTCTCTGTGCTATTTGGCTCTTCTATATAATATCTGAGCACTATGCAGTCTTTAATGTGTTTGTCTTAACAAACCACGCCAGTGAGCAGGGGCAGTACTATATTGCTATTTTACAGGTGGGAAAACTGAGGTACCAAAATGTTAAATGACTCACTCAAGGTCACACAGGGAGTTTGTGGCAGAGCAGGAAACTGAACCCAGGTCTCTAGGGCAGTGGTTCCCAACATTTTCTCTGCCATGGCACACCTTGCTACCCTTAATAAATTTGAGGTACACCATCATATTGTTTCCAAATGAATTGATGAATATTCATGAGCCAATCCAGAGCTCTTTGAGTAGTGTTTCAAAAAATTCTGTGGCACACCTCCTGAGACCTGATGGCACACCTGTGTGCTGTGGCACACTGGTTGCAAAACACTGCTCGAGGGTCCCAGATTAGAGTCCTAACCACTAGCCCCCCCTTGCCTTTATTTATTTGTTTGCTCTCTTCGGATACTGCCTAGTTAACACATCCTTCTTGCTGCCCACCGAAAGCAGATCTAAGGTGGGTATGTTCCTGATGCCCTGTGCTCAGTTTCAGACTTCCTTTTCCACCTTAGTTGCTCTGTTTCCTCACTAGTGATGTAGTGACCTGAAGATTCTTTTCCAGGCTTCTGACTTTCAGTGGAGCACAGAATGTATTGGCCTTTACCTCTTCAGCTGCCTGCACTTCATATTCCCTCCTTGCCCTCCTGACTCAGCTTACCTATGAATTTCTGGTTCTTTCTATTCTCTGAGGTACCTGCTGGGCTTGACTATCCCTGTGGTCTTTGCCATTGGTTCTGTTAGCCCTGGAGGAAAGCACCTGCTGGCACACTTCAGGTTTCTGGAGTAGCGATTGTATTGAGGCGAGGACTTTAATCTCTTTTCCTTTTTTTTGTAGTTAACTGTGCAAGGATAGAGCATCTTTGGGCATCTCTTTTCCCCAGCCTTGTGTGTTCTTCAACTGGCTGCCACTGTAGCTTGGGAAATGCTTTAGCATCCTTGTGATATTGTTAAGTGTGTAACAAAAAGCAATACTGTGCAACAGCAGCAGCTGTTTGACACTGGTTGCACACAGTGGCAAAATTTGCTTCCAGGAACCTGGCCCCTTTCCTTCGAGTGGTGATTGTATTAGCAGAGAATGGCTGAAACCAGGGAGCGCTCATCACTGGACAGCCTTGAGTTATCTTCAAAAAGATAAGGCAGTAGCTTGGGAGCTCTCTTTGTGCAATGTTGACCAAGGTTATGGCTCTGGGATATCTGCTCCCCCATGTGGTAAGAGTGAGAGGTTGGAGTTCTGTTTGCTCTGGTATATAGCCTATGCACGGGAATAATATCCTGAGACATTGAGCACTTATGAAAGCTGAAGTAACTATGAAGGACTTTCTTCCAGCTCTTCCTAAATCATGGATCTTCCCACATGTCCCAGCCCCAAGTGTAATGCCTAAGGAATTCCATGTGCTGTGTTGTCTAGGGTTATTCAAGTGAGGTCATATCTTTTGTTGCACCAACCTCTGTTGGTGGAGGATGCAAGTTTTCAAGCTACACAGAGCATTTCTTCAGGTTCTCCATTCCTGGTCCCACTTGAACTCCCACTCAGAGAGGGGCTCCCACTGTGCCAGATGGGGCTTGAGGGGCTTGAACAATGTCTGGCATGAGTGAAACCCCAGTCTGAGTTGGGGTTTGTGCAGAACCTGCCACAGTGGTGCAGATCAGTGGGCCTTTACCTCAGTTGGAGGCTGTAGGATTTCTCGAGCACATGCTGAGTGGTGCTGGGAATGTGGAGAACCAGAAGAAGCTCTCAGTGCAGCTCAAAAGCTTGTAACTTCTCCCCACAGCAGTTGATCCAACAAAGGATATGACCTCGTCTTCCTTGTCTCTTGTGTCCTGGGACCAACATGGCAGACAAAGGATGAGTCACTCGGGTTAGTGCAGTGTTGAGGCCCAAAGCTGTCCAAGTATTGCAGTTGTCATTGTACTGTTCCCACAAATTAAAGTCAAAGGGTGACTGGTTGGCTGCCATCTGAGGTCCCAAACCAGCAGCCCTTAGAGCCAGGTCTTCATACTGGACATTCTGAAAAGTGCAGGAGAAAGGAGGGCCCTCTTATCAGGTAAAAGGTGCTTTTTTTATGTTTTTTTGAAAGCCTGAAACCTAGGGCAGTTCTGATTCTTCCCTTTAGTCCTGATAATGTCCAGGCCACTGCAGCTTGTTGTTGTGGTTGCTGTGCTGCTGCAGCTCCTGGGCGGGGATTCATGTAGGCAAACTGAGCTCAGCTGCCTCCCATCCCATGCGTGGCAAGTGCTATGGTGGTGATACTTCTCATCCCTAGGTTGGATTTCCAAGCACTCTGTAAAGGTGGGCCTTAATCCTGTTTCATAGCTCAGGCAGCTGAGACTGAGTTTAAAGGTTACACTTTTCTACACAGAACTGCACTGGTTCACTACAAATCTGAATTCAAACTACTTTAGTAAACTGCTGCAAATCCTTGTGGGAATGGTATTTGAGTTAGTGTAAGCCTGTTTCTAATCAGCTTAGACAAATGTTGACACAAGGATTTGTACTGGTTTAGTTAAACCAGTTTAACTAAACTGATGCAATTATATGTGTAGACAAAGTATGAGTTGGGGATGGGGCCAGGAGTAAAGTTTGGCTCTCTGGAGCCCTGCCCACTGGGCTCCATTGTCTCACATACAGTATAGGACAGTGGGGACAAACTTGACCCTTCATGGCCAACTCCATTACTACACAGTTGGTTCAGCAAAGGAAGTTGGGCTGAAGGAGGAGCAGGGGGCAGAACTGGGAATGGGGGAGGAACAGGGGCTAACAGCAGAGAGGGAATGAGGACAGAGCTGGATGGGGTGGAGCGGTGTCAGGTGACTTTCTCTCACACTCTTGTAGGTAGCCTGGGCCTTGCTGTGCAGCCCCCCAAATGTTCCATGTACCACCTAGGGGGCACACTCCACCGTTTAGGGTGTTTATGTCATACAGCTGGTGTCATGCATGCAGTAAAGCTTTGTTCCTCAACCATCTGAATACCATGAAGACATAAACTGGGATGACTGACAGAATTTCAGTGAGGAAGGGAGGCCTCGTGGTGACGAAGCTGAACTGGGGCACTGGCACCTGCCCCTGGCATATATTTTCTGAATGGTAGTGGGCAGGCCAATGAGTGTATGACTACACTGGAGTGAAAGTCCCACAACATTGCCTTTGCTGGCCCATGTCAGCTAACTCAGGCTCTCAGGGCTCAGGGTGTGAGGCTAAAAATTGTGGAAATTTAGATGGGGGGGGGGGGGGGCTTCTCTGTTTACCTCTGCTCAATGATTTTACAGCCCCACAGTCTCAGTCCCATGAGCCCAAGAAGGCTGAGTTGGGCCAATCGTGGGTGTTCAACCACTGTGTAGATATACCTTTAGTCTCTCTGTGCCTTGGCTTCCTGCCTGGCAAATGAAATAATGATCTTTCCTTTCTCCCACCCTTTTTCTCTTGTCAGTTTAGACTCTAAGGCTTCTCTGAAAATGAGTTGTGCAGCCTTATAGCTATCTAGTTAAAGCCGTACAGCCCTTTAGTCTGAACGCATTGTATCTACACAGAGGTGCTTTATTCCTGTATGAGAAGAGGAATAAAAGTAAGAAGGTGCCTTACTGGTCTGGTGTATTCCTCTTTGCACAGAATGAGCTATTTTGGTGTAAGGCACTCTAAGGGTGCTCTGTAAATGTCCACACTATGGACTGTACCGTGCAACTCTTAGCAACTACATATCTCACCTTGAACAAACTCAGTTATACTGGTACAAACCATGTCTTACCCAGGTCTCAGCTGCTTGTGGTAGGGACACTCTCTCTGTCTTCCGAGTGTGCACCTCGTCTCCTCTGCTGGGATGGCCTGTGGCTTCAGAAGGATGTAATAATTCGGCCTAATGCAGGTTATTGGGCTCAGTGCTGGGTTTAGTGGCACACAAGGTACAGAGGTCAGACTGAATCTGTGGACCCTTCTGTCCTTAAACTCGGAGTCTGCACTAGTGTTGTAGTGTTGTGACCATCTTAGGAGAATGCAGAGGTCTGTTTACCCCAGCTCATCCTGTGCGACTTACCTAGCACGACACAGTGTGGTTTACATACAGGGTTTGGTACTGAGGCAGAAATGAAACGTGCTGGCAAAATGATCTCTTTCCCTTCCCTCATACCTTTCTGGCTTCTCTCCACTGTGCATTTAGTAACACTGTTCTGCTTCTGATCTCAGCATAGCTGATCACATGAGCTTGTTGCTGTGTGTATGGGGGGAGGGTGGAGCTGTAGAGATGACTAGATGGCAATAGGAACTCTTCAGAATCCCGTTAATGAGGGACATGGGGCTCTTCTCATTCAAAGATGATGAAATCACTTGCAGGCTTGATGGAATGGAGAGATCTTCCTCCCTGATGTTCACTTGCTGCCTTTAGAAGGAAACAGACTCCTAGCCCCCAGGGCAAAGGCCCCAGCACTCTTAAAGAGGGGCTGCGCTCCCTGAAGGGGCCTGTCTGCTGAAGGCCTCTCGGTAATCTGCTCTGCAATTTTGGGATTGGAAGATACCTGACACAAAAGAGTTGGGGCTTTTTGTTCTCTTCTGCCCTACTGTCCTGTCGGCAGCTGGTGCCAAAGGTAGTGGGGCAACATCCACTGAGCGTCACAGCTTTCAGCACCTGTGATCCTACTGGACTGACTCTCTCCTCCTGTTATCCTTCCCAAATTGGTATGCGAGCAGTAGGTATGCCCCATGCAGAACATACCGCCATTCCTTTCCCCCACCAAAAGAGTTACTGGGTGGCAGCAGAATGTGCAACTGAGTTGTTAGGAAATGGCTCACATGTCATAGTACATTACTTCTAAGGGACGGGTGATGCCTTTTGCAGAGAAAATCAAAGGGTGAGGGCTGCTTTCCCCTGGCATTGCCTGAAAGCTGCCTCAGAAGCCGGTGATGCTACTATCAGATCAGTTCAACCAGAACAAGAAGTGAATTAACTTGACCTAGATCTGAATAACAGAAGAGACCTACAAATACGCCTTTAAAAGCATTGCCTGGGAGCAGTGTAAAGAAAAATCTGTATTCCTGACAAGGAAAGAAACCAGCTCAGTGTTTGTTACAACTTTCCTGTCTTCTTATAATCAGCTCTGTCCCCTAGGCCTGCCCACAGTCATTCGGAGGGGTAATTTTCCTCTACTATGCTCTTCACTAACCCCATTGCCAGCTCTGGCTAATTGGGGACACTAGTAAATATGAGTGAGGAGGTCGGCTCTTTATGTTTTTGACTTGGTTACTATTCACATTTCCTAAGAGGCATGTTCTCCTTTTATATGCTTGTTCCAATTAGTGCTAATAAGCGCCACTTGTTCCTACAGCAGAGAACAGAGTCCCCTGTCCCAATATCCTCCTTTCTGAAATCTAGTAAACTTTGCCTATGGAAGTGCTCTTTGCTGGGGAGGTTTTGTAAGTGTCAGTGGCTGCCCCTTGGTTTGGATGTACAGCAAGCTTCCTAGCACATGAGAGGAGGGACAAGGAATGGATGGTCTTGGTGAAGGACAGTGTATGGAGAAATCAGAGAAGTGGTTTCTATTCCCCTACCAGTCACTGAACTTTTCTGTGCCTACTTCTCATCCTTTTTTTTTTTTTTAAAGAGGGGTGCTGCAGCATCCTGCATGGGGTGGGCTAGAGTAAATTAAATCTTGTGAGCTGCTCCAATTCCCTACGGGTGAAGAGTGGTAGCTTTGGGATGGGAGGGGAAGGAAATCTATGCTTCAGCAACCATTGCCAGAGTGAGGTGGGGTAGGGGAGAGGAGGTGAATGGAGGGAAGTGCCCTCTTTTCATGTCTCCATGTTTGGGGAGGGTTTCAGCCCTTCTGCTAGTAGGCGATCAGAGCCATCAGTCATAACCAAAGAGCTGTTCAATGGCAGGTTTCTTTGCAGGGGCCACATCTTTGCTGGGCATTGCTTGGCTCATAATCAAAATGAGCTCTGTAATGGGGATCAGAACACATCATCTTAAATACGGGCAGCATCTGCCCTCCGGTTTTCAGATGGGTACCCTGAAGCACAAAGCGAGGCCGTGAGTTGCTCAAAGTCACCTAGCAGGTCAGTGCAGACCAAGGAATAGAGTCCAGATCTCTGACGTCCAGCCGCTCCAAGCCCTAGCCACATTGGAAAGACCTTGCGTTGCAACTGCCAGTGGTCTTCCTGCTCTGTAGCTAAAAACGTGGGGAAATGGGGTGCTTATCCCAGCTGTGTGTCTCCTTCCACTAGGAGTGGATCCCTTACCCAGAATGTGGAATGCCGTTGGATTTGGGATGTCAGAGTCCAGAGTCACCCCCACACCTGTGAGACTGGTCTGGCCAGTGCTGTAGGTGTTAATGGAGCCGAGCTCAGAATGGTGGGACCCAGCTGATGCGCCTCTCTGGCACCCAGCCTGTTGCTATGGCAATGTCAGACACTTGTGCTCCTGCAGGATATTGCTTTTTTATAACCTCCTTGCTTCTTTCTCTTGTTGACACAAAGAAAGCAGCGCTTCAGAGGCACTTGGCAGAAAGATGCATGCTGTGTACAAATCACTCCTTGACCTCTTTCCTCAGACCAGCTCTTTGTTGGCTGAGTGGTGGTTTGGCACATCAGTCCTGAACATAAAGTGCATGCTGGTCCTATACAGGGAATGAAGGCTCATAAGGTGAACATAGGCAATCGTCACTGACATGTAGGAGTGCCACATCACTGCATCTCCTTTCCATTAGGTGATCCACAGCCTGGCTTGGGCACTAGCAGGCACCACAGCCATTGTAGCATTCTCCTTTCCTTCCTGTGTAACACGTGCATTTATTTCCTTCATGCTTGTTCAGTGGAGAAATTCAGCCTGGGTTTTTATATTTGGCAGCTTATGTGATTGGGTTTTGGGGAGCCGCTTTAGGGGTGTGTCTCTGCAGCCCCTGTGTTTTGCAGAGAACCCTGACCCATCTTAAGCCTTTGAGGGTCCTACACTCTCTTTGGTTCCCCCTAGTGTGGTAGAGGGCTGCCTTACATGTGCAGCCCACTTGCTGCCATTCTGCAGTTCAAGAACACGTTGGAGACGGAAGGAGCCCTGCAAGCACTGTTCCCTCTAAGCTGTGCGCGTGTGCGCGCGCACCCAAGTCATAAAAGCTGCGCACACAAAAAAATAAAGTGTGCCCAAAAACATTCTATAGTGCTAATATTGGTGCTCACAAAGAAATGTTTTCGTGCTCACAAAGAAATTGTTCACGCACACAGTCTACGAGTAATTAGAGGGATCATTGCCTGCAAGTGTAAAAGAAATGCAGCCGTCCAGTGTCTGTAGACGGTGAGTACAGCCTGCCCCTCTCCCAAATGGAATGTCAGTGTGCTGTGGATTTAATCTCTTAGGGAATCAAGAATCTGTGGCTTCAACAATCTTTGTGATTCTAGAGACTGGGGGATTTGTAAAATGAGCAAGGCCCAGTATGGCCCTCTAACAGGACTTCTACCTGACATGGGTCCCAGACTTGTCAGTTTCTGTGTGTGTGGCTGGTACCTATACCTGGCACAACTTTCTTCTGCACTGAGACAAGAAGCCCAGGTTTCTAACCTGGGGGGAGGGGGAAGTGGTTTACTTGAAATGGTGTACTTGATTCTGGGTCAGAGCCAGCCCATGTTCTAAATTAAGGCAGAAACTGGGCTGCAGCCTCTGTCCCAACCTTGGCAAAAGTGGCTTACAGTCTTGATTATAAATAATGTAAGGCAGGCTTAGAAGCTATGCCTAACAGCTTCTGAAGGGGGGGGGGGGCAACTAATCTGCATGGGTCCTGTATTAGCTTGAAGACAAAGAGCACAATTAGGTATTAGCATACTGGGTGCAGGACATAGTGGGTAATGGTATTTGAGGTTAATCTGATCACAAATCTGTCAATATCTGAAGGGAAATATGAAATACTGTCTTTGGTGATATGCTATTCTCTGCTTATTTCAAATCGGTTTGGGTTAGTTAAGGGGTAAAAGCTACCCCTAGTTAAAAAGATACCTGTAAGAGAGGCCACTGGCTATTTCAGCCTGGAAAAGTTTTAAGACAGGGGTGGGGGTTGGCATGTCTCCTTCTGGAGTGATGCCTGAGGCGATTTGCCTCACCCATCTAGCCCCTCTGTCAAATGATAGATCTGGCTGGGCTTCTTTGAGGCCTCCTTTGTAATGTTAAAGGAAGTAGCTGCTTGCAGCTGCTTAAAGTTTAGGAGCTGGAATCACTCAGGAAAGAGGTAAACTCTGTCTGAGCTGGAGTCACTGAAGAGGAGCCAGCGGACGGTGAGAGTGGCCAGTGGCAAGCAGGGCAGCATGAGTGACTAGTGGGTGGAGCCAGTGGACAATGAGGGCTGCCAGCAGCAAGCTGGGCGGCATGAGAGACTGGTGGGCAGAGCCAGCAGACGGCGGGTGGAGACAGTGGACGGTGAGAGCGGCCAGTGGCGAGCTGGGTGGCATGAGTGACTGGTGGGTGGAACCAGCAGACAATGAAGCCAAGGGACGGTGTTATTGGATGGAGTGAGTGACAGTAGTTGGTGCCGGCGGACAGCTGGTGAGAGAGACAATCCCTACGTACCCTAGGGTTGGTTGGGAGCCTGGTTAGCACTGATTCCCCAGATCAGTGCTGGTTTTGCCATTAAGTCTTGTATGTTCTGTTATGTGGTGTGGGTTGTTGGGAACTTTGCTTTGTACTGCTTTGCTAGATCAGTGCTGATTTCTGTTATTTGACCTTTTACACTCTGTTTTACTACTATTAACAGTTCTGTTTACTACACTGACTTGTGCTTGCGAGTGGTGAAGCCTTACCACTTTGGGGTGTCCAGAGAACAGTGCAGGATTTCCCAGAAATCTTGGGGGGGCTTGAGCCGGTTGGTGGTGTTACATTATTGGGAACCCCCTAGGTATAGAACACAGCCCTTGTTCTGCCAGCTTGTCCTGGCAGAAGGACTACCAAAAAAAAAAGTGTCCTGTGGCACTTAGACTAACAGATTTATTTTTCACATGAGCTTTTGTGGAGAAAATCTTACTTTGTCAGATGCTTCAAAGATGGGGGAAGCATCTGACGAAGTGGGATTTTTCTCCCACTAAAGCTCATGTGAAAAATAAATCTGTTAGTCTTTAAGGGCCACAGGACTCTTTTTTTTTTGCTGGACTAGACTAACACAGCTGCACTTTTGGAACTTCATTATAAATGCTATTCAGTTCCATCCTTGCTGGCCAATCAGACTGTGTTCACCCTGAGCTGGCTGGAGCGGCTGAAAACTTGTCTCAAACTGATTCAGTAAAGCAGGTCCTGAGTCAGGGTGGGTAAACTTTTTGTGTTATATAGGGATTGTATGGTGGGCCACACAGAGGGGTGGTGGGGTAGGGGGAGAGGGTTGTGCAGGGCTGCACTGCTTGGGGTTTCAGTCAGGGCACTGCTGGGACCATATAGTGGGAGAGAGCTGGGAGGAAGATGCCGGGCTTGGAGTGGGAGCAGCCACCAGCGCACCACACAGCTTGTTCTGCAGTCTTTCTGTAGACTGCTGGAGGGTCCAATGAAAAGCTCAGACAGGGCTTTATGCAGCCTGTGGTCCATAGTTTGCCCACCTCTGACCTAAGCCACTTTTTCTTATTTGTGATTCATGCAATGTGCAGTCAATTAGATTAGCGTGCCAACTGACTGACAGTGAAGAGGTGGGTGGAGAACGGTGCGATGGCTTTCTGGGGGTCCAGCCCAGCCTACTGTGACTGACACTCTGGTTGGTTGGCAGACCACAGCGGAGCTGAGCCAGGATTGGCTGGAGTGCTTCCTTTGTTCCCCTGTGCTCTGAGTCACTCAGGTGATCCAAGTCACAAGCAAGCTTAGCTCTGCTCTCCTGGGGACAGCTTGTCTTTATTGTTCACTGCTGCTGCAGAGAGCTCCTAGACACAGCCCAAGTAGCAGCTCCATGGGCCAGATCTGGCCCCTGGCACTGTACGTTTGACACCCCCATGTTAAAGTATTATTTCTGTAGGGGAGCTGGAGCTTGCACTGTTCCTGCTTTGTGATGTGGGAGATCAGTATTTGACAAGGAAGGTGGAAATCCCTGCCCTTTGGATCATTTGGAACTTTACCTTTTGTGTTTAATAACCCATGGAAGGTGGTGTTCTTTCTCCGCATGTTCAGTGGCCTTTGCGACTAGGCCCTGCAGTCAATGGGAGATGCTCCCTTGGTTTCTTGAGTGGTTTTGAAGCATTGTTCTTAAATTCCAGAAAGATAGACGTATTGGTCTGTGTAGAGCAAAAACAATGAGAGTCCTGTGGTACCTTAAAGACTAACAAATTTCGTGCATAAGCTTTTGTGAGCTCCAACCCACTTCATCTTGGGCTTATGTCCAAAGAAGTCTTTAAGGTACCACAGGAATCTCATTGTTCTCAAACTCACATAACTTCCATTTCCAAACATTACTACTTCACTTGCTTGAGGGCAGCTCAGACTACTTCTGGATGACATGTGCTGGGTTCCTCGCCTATTTTTAAACAAAGCCATGTCTGAGGATCACTCTACAGTAGAAATGCTGAAGTGATGCAACTGCATCAGTGCAACTGTCATGCATCTTGTGAAGATGCTCTGTACCAACAGGAGAAAAGCTGTGCTGTCGGCATTCTAAAACCGCCTCCATGCCGGGAGATAGGCCACTCCCATGAGTGGCCTATCCCAGCTCCCTAAGTGACAGAAGTTACGCTGACATAACCTGTAGTGCAGGGGTCTCAAACTCCAAATCACCATGAAGGCTGCATGAGAACTAGTAGAGGGCCACACGAGGACTAGTATGTTAACCCGAGGGCCACACCACTGAAACCTTTTCATACAATGATATTGCAAATATCAGTAATCATTGTCATCATGAGCCATAGGAAATAGCTTTAGGGGCTGCTTGCGTCCTGCGGACTGCATGTTTGAGACCCCCTGCTGTAGTGCATGCAAGCCTGGGGTGGTTAGATCCTACAAAAGACCAAGAAACTAGGTTTAAATGTGTAGAGCATTAGTTCTCATACTGGGGGTCCCAACCCCTTGAGAGTTTTGTGTGGGTTGTGAGCTGTGAACCAGATATGGGGCTGCAAGCCTCTCTACTTTCTCCTGGCAGAGGAACTTGGGTGGAGGGGGAGAGTGGTGAGACACAGATGCTGCTCACCCTGCCCAGTGTTCCAACCACATTCCCCCAGGTGGCTGTAGGGTGGGATCAAGATGTAGTGCCAGGACTCCCTGCATCTGGGTCACTTTCTGTGTCTGGACAGTGCTGTGAGGTGAGCATCAGGAGCTGCTGCTTTCTGTGCTCCCCTTACCAAGCCCATGCGGGGAAAGTGATCTGGATGTAGGGAGCCCTGATATTGCTCCTTCTTCTCCCCATCACAGCCCCTTAGAGGTACCTAGCAGAGCAGTGCTGTAGCAAGGTATGAGCAGCACTACCAGCTGCACTGTGCATGCAGGTCTGTTTCCCCAGGTGGGGACAGGAGGTGAGGTGTGCTGGAAGTAGGGGCAAAGACGACACAGTGCAGGGTTTGGGGTGAAGAGGCGATGGGGCTGGGGTAGGCACCACAGCAGCAAAGGGATTGCACTCAGGCTTGTTGTGTGAAAGGGGTCACCAGTACAAAATGTTTGAGAACCACTGGGTATCAGGTGTCCTCTTCTTGCCCAAAGCTAATGACATCGGGCAGCACAAGTAGGAGCACTGCCAGCAGATGGGGGGAAAGTGATTATTTCCCTCTGTTCAGCACTGGTGAGGCCATATTGGGACTACAGTATCCAGTCTGGGGCCCCACTACACAAAGGATATGGACAAATGGCAGAGAGTGTTCAGCAGAAGGCAACAAAAATGATTAGGGGCTGGAGCATTTGTCTTACAAGGAGAGGCTGAGGAAAGCAGGTTTTGTTTAGTCTAGCAAAAAAAAAAAAAAAAAAGTTGTGTGACACTTAAAGACTAACAGATTTATTTTTCACATGAGCTGTCGTGGGAGATAATCCCACTTCGTCAGATGTTTCGAAAATGGGTGAACTTACAGAATGGAAAGAGAATAAATGCAAGGGAGTGTAAAACATAGGATCAGGTCATACAGTAACAGCAAATCAGAGCAGTTGTTAGGTTCAAACCCTGGGAAGGCTGAAGTCAAATTACCTTTTGTAATTTGTAGGGGGGGAGGTTGATGGAGGCCTTCAACTTCCTGACAGGGAGTTCCAGGGAGGATGGACCTAAACTGTTGTCAGTGGTGGCAGATGACAGAACTAGGAGTAATGATGTCAAGCTGCAGTGAGGGAGGTCTAGAATGGATATGAGGAAAAATCAGTGGAGAAGCACTGGAATGGGTTACCTAGGGAGCTGGTGGAATCTCCTTTCCTAGAGGTTTTAAAGGTGTGGCTGGACAAAGCTCTGGCCGGGTTTGTTTAGCTGGGGTTGGTCCTGCTCTGAGCAATGCTTGGACTATGACTCCTAAGGTCCCTTCCAACCCTCATTGTTTATGATTCCTCTGTGTGAATACTTCAGAAGGACTGATTAGCTTTGTGACCTGCCTTCTGCCTGGCCTCAGATAAATTGTTCCCGAGTTGGGCCAGCATGTGCGGAATCTCAGCCCCAAAAGAGCGTTGTTATAAAATGGGACTTGGACTATCTGGGCTATGCTATCCCAACCTTGATGTGTCCCTGTCATGGTACTTACCTATATGCTAAAGTGTACTGACCACACAGCTGTTCTGGCCCTTATTTTTCTCTCCATCAGCGTGCATTTGTTGCTCACTATTGCTGAGATTGTTGTTGTCCTTTTGTTTTCCCCTGGAGAGAGCTGCATGTGGTTACTTAACAATGTTTACGTACACAGGAGTCTCCCATGTGTATTGGAGCCTTTTGTTTTTCAGTTTTCCAAGATCCGGTCTCAGTAGGTTCATATGGTCTTTGTAGCTTTCTTCAGTCAGACTCTGCTTCACAGCAGTGAAGGTGAGAAACAGATGTGGATGTGTCTCCCCTCTCTGAATGTCCTGAGCATCAATTCTTAGTGTTGATCTGGGAAACAAGCCTGTTAACGTGGCCCAGCAGGGATAGAAGTTAGCTGGAGAGGCAGCATCTGGTCAGTGATGTCTGAGCTCAGAGGATGATCTGTCTTCTGGTCTGAGCTCAGTCACTTCCACCTGGTGAACACTGAATGCGAAAGGTTGCAGCCAGATGTGCTTTGTAAATGACTGCTTATTTTATAGTCACAGGCGAGCTAGTGAATGGTGCTGCTCCTGGTAACATTAGCCAGCGAGAACTGGGGAGAGCAGGGCAATGTACTTTCAATCAGAGGGTGCTGTTACAGCTTTATAAAGAGAACAGATGCTCACTTTAATCAGGAGAGAGCCGCTATTTGCATTCTATAAATCAGCTTGTTTTGTCTCCTGCTTCTATTCAGAGTGGCTCTGACTGATACTGAAGGCTTGTCCACATGGGATGTGATTGTGCAGGAGCTGATGAACCGTAGTTCTTCTTCAAGCGCTGCTCGGATACATTCAGAAATAGGTGTCTTCGTGCCGGAGTGCTGGATTGGTCGGAAACTTTTGCTCTAGCCTGTCAGAAGAGGGCAGGTGACCACTGCCCCTCGCGCCACCTCATGGCTATATCAGTGGCCGCCACCTGGCCCCTCCCCAGTTTCATTTCTCCTGCCTCAGTGTCGGTGGTAGAACTGCCTGCTCCTTGCTTTGCAAACAGCCTGTCTTTGGAAGAGCCTCTTGCCCGACTGGGAGAACCTATTTGTGGACTTACTCCCCCCAAAGAAGTTCTCCCTTTCCTGGCCGGAACATCGTGCTCCAGAGCTGTCCGCCATGCTGGGATTTAAGCCCTGTGCTGAGTGTGGCAAGGCCTTCCCTCAGGATGATCCCCTCAAGAAGTGCCTCTGGTGCCTCGGCAAAAGCCACGAGGTCACCGTGTGCTCCTTCTGCCTGTCCTTTAAACACAGCACCATCAAGGACAGGGAGCAGAGGCATCGCGCCGTGGCCTCTCAGCAGGTCTGGCACTCTTCCCCCGAGGCTTCGGGGCCTCCAGTGGCACCGCGTGCCAGTTCGGTGCTGGAGCCTGCTGCCCGGCACTGCACCAACCGGCGCCACAGGACCAGCTTGGTGCCTTCGGCGTGTGGCGCCGTAGAAGCCACACCCCCTCGGCACGGGGCTCTCCCTGGGACCAGTCGACCTTGGTGTCGACCCTGGAGGCCATGGAGGCAGCGAGGGCTCTCCTGTTGCCTATGCCTCCTTCTCCAGCACATCCCAGAAGGGGGAAGCCGGCCTTCCTTTCCAAGGGCTGGGTGCCGCTCGAGCGGCACGGTTCCCCTTCTCCATTGCTGGCCCCGGGGCCCCGAACACCAGAGCCACCTGGGAGTTCTGGTACCATGGAATCATCCCCATGGCACCATACCACCCTCCCGTCTCTGGTGCCGCCCCGGGAATCCCGAGAGTTTTCTCCCTGTTCCAGCCCAGGGGAAGGGGCTTCAAGGGGCTCCAAGCAGCCTTGGTGTCATCGCCCTTTCAATACCACCCCTGGGATTGGTCCCAAGAAGAGGTCCCTCGAACCTCACCGGCACCGGTGAGAACTGAACCCAGTACCGTCGTCCTATACGGGTGATTTGTCAGTGCATCTCGACCTCCTGCGCCGTGTGTCTGACCACATGGGCATGGAGGTTCAGTCCACTGAGTCGCCCTTGGACACTCTTTTTGGGCCACTCTTTTCATCCGTGGCACCGGTCACTGTGCCCTTCCCCCCCCCAGCGTTTGGGACTTCTCCTCCTCCCACTGGCGGAATCCAGGTTCGGATATGGCTGGCCTTAAGTATAGAGTCCCTGGGGCCTGAATTGTCCTCACTTATCCACCATCCAGCCCTTCCTCGGTGCAGTGGTGGAAGCGGCCTTAGGCCTGGGGCAGGTCCCTCCCGACATCGAGGGATGCTAGGGAGCTCGACTTACTAGTCTGCAAAGTCTTCTCCTCCTCAGCCTTCCAATTGAGGATCGCGAACAATCAGGCCCTCATTAGCCGTTGTGTTTTTGATGTGTGGGAGTCACTCCAAAAATTTAGACACCTGCTCCCACTGGAGGAGAAGGATGAATATGAGGCCTTCCTGGAGGAGGGTAGCCTCCCAAGACCTCCTCCCTTCATCCTGGGACACTATGGATACGGCAGCCCAAACTATGGCCTCCACCATAACCCTGCGCCACGCAGCCTGGCTGCTGGAAGCCAGAGTCCCCCTGGCCTCACAGCAGGTTGCCCTCGACTTGCTGTTCGGGAGAGATGCCCTCTTCCCTGGGGAGACCTTGTCTGTCATGGGCACTGCCTGTGACCCCAGGGAAGAGCCAAAATATTTTGGCTTCCTCCAACCGGGGCCACTTCCACGTCCTCTGGCCCTGTAGGGCCGGTAATCGGCCGTATTTACCCCTTCACTGCTGCTGGTGAGGACTTGTCCTCACCACCATAACTTCAGTTCGAACCCCTCCGGTGGGGGGCCCCCAGGACGACTCTGGGAGAGTTCTCGACTCTGGTCACCACTTGGGTTGTAACTGCCCGGATTGCTGCCAGGCCCCCTCGAGGCCTAGTAGATGGCATCGGGTGCCCCCCTGACACGCCACGGCAGGCGCTCAACTCTCAGTGAGGGGACTCCCTCCCTGGAACGACAACTGACCCCTCTCCCTTCCTCACCCCCTCACATGGGACACAATCTCCCTCCTGGTAGGACAGGGTTGGTCCCTAGGCCTGGCAGGGGCTGGCCCCTCACTGCTTAATTCCTCTCCCTTAGTGGAGGGAATCATGGAAGCCTGCTGTCTAAACCCAGGCAGGCAATTGATGGCCACCGGCCCTAGCCCCCGAGGCTGCCATGACAGCATTTGCTCCGTTGAGGAAGACCCCTCTTCCCCACGGTGACCCTCTTACCGGAGGGGGCACATACAGCAATCTTAGAACATGCTCCCAACATTAGAGAGTGCGTCATCCACCATTGTCTACCCAACCTGTGAGGCAAAGAAACCCTACTATTGGTTCCACACCCTGACCACAGGATGGATGGGCTTGCCGCGATGGTCACCCCTACAGCTCTCTCGCTGGTGCTCAGCCATGGTCCCCAAACTACCCTCATTGAGATTGCGAGCATGCATTCACAGTTGGAACCCTCCCTGACCACAGGGGTCAGGTAATTTGCCCCGCCTCCTGTGTACCAGACATAAGTGCCGGGACCTAGCAACTGAACGTAACCATGGCTAACTCTCTCATGGCCTTGGTGTGGTATGGACTTCCAAATCTTCTACCTGAATTTAAAATTGAGAGTAGCAGTAGAGCGGGGCTGCTACCTGTTCTCCTACTGTCCTTCAAAATATACAGAGGGAAGGAGGCTGAGCGAGTGAGTGGTAGACCCACTCCTCCGGAATTCTCCCAGCCAGGGATTTTGATTGCCACTAGAGGCACGTACCCAGGTCCCAAGCTGGGACATGGATTCTTGTCCCTCATGAAAGGGGCCCAAGATATCCTCCTCCCTACCCCTGAAGGGACTGTTTCTGTTACATTCCAATTGGAAGCCCCTCAAGCCCAAAACCCAGAGGCAATATCCTTATACAAGTTGTAAAACCAACTAGACTTCCCCTTTGCCGCTTGGTCATATGTAGGAAGGCTCATTCTTCCACCTTTCAATACGCCCATGATCACAACCCGTCTTCCCCGGCGTCAGTCTGGGAACCGTCTTCACAGATGGTTACTTCTCTGGCAACAATCTTTGCCCACTAGGGTATTCGTCCAGCGGTGTCTCTCATGTAGCCACCTTCCCTGAGTGCCTTGTGTAAAGCGTTGTTTTCTCTCCTCATCAGGATCAATGCAAGATTCCTTGTAGTTGGCCCATTGTAGCCGGGACCCAACACCTGCACCCCCATAGAAGTGAGAGATGAGAATACCTTCTGAGCAATGTGCCCCACTCCAAACACTCCCAATTCTGGAGTTTGGAGGCACAACTCTCGAGGTGGACCTGACCCGTCTACAGAGACGGCCGGATACCCCTTCCCTCGATTCAGGTTATCTCCCCCTATGCAGGTCCGCGTACTGGGAGAGTAGAGTAAAAGAGCAGGGGACAGAAAGGCACCCAAACCGTGCAATGGTTTCACACCTTCCCTGCCTCAGGTCCAGGACGATCTAACATGGGGAATTCAATAACTCCCTCTTGGTTTCTCTCCTGATACTAGGATGGTGCACCTAATGGTTCCCCTTTTTACTACTATAACCTGCTCAAGGGTTGCTTCTAAAGAAGGGCCCTTCTGAGATGTCCACTTCTCTATTTATGATGACTTCCGTGAAGGAATGTTTCTGACGCTTCTGGGGCTCAGAGATGGGTCTGCCAAGCATCTAGGCGTTATTCCGGGGCCCTCATTCCAGGCCCCCTATTCCCATGTGTCAACTGATGGAGGGGCCGGGGACCCCACCCAATCCTTCCTTGTTATCCTCCTTCCTGCGTTAGCTCCCATATGGAGCTGGGGCACCTCAGTTTAGGGCACCCCTTATCTATCCTACCCATGGCATCTCCTGCCAGTACGCCAATGGGGAAAGACCTCTTGCTTATCTCCCATTTGGCAGAGGGGGTGGTGTGTTCCCTACCCCAGTCTCGGTTAGTATTTTAACCCATTTGACCTTCCACTTTTTGGGTTAAGGTGGCAAGGAAGGCAATTATTTCACCCTTGTTCTTCTCGTGCAGCTGTAGGAGTCTGTTGCCATGGATCACAACTCCTTTCCTCAGGAGTCGATTCCTCTAGGAAGGGGCAACCCTCCTACATTAGACTGTCTTGCTGGTCACAAGGATGTTCTCTGCTATTAGGATATAGCAAATTTCCTGACAATGAACTGGAGACTGAGACTGCCCCTGTTGGAGTTATAGTCTCCTGACAGAGTGGTAAGTGACCCCTCGGCACTCTCATGCATGCCTTCTCTAGAAGATCTTGCACTTCCGTAGGCGTTCGCCTGGCGGCTCATTGCTTCTTCACCCAGTTTTGTGTGAGACTTCCCTCCCCTCGGGGTTTTCTCGCAGTACTGATGACCATCACTGCCAGCCCACCAGTTATGGCTGTGTCAGTACTCAACAATGCCTGCCCGGCAACTCTACTGCCTCCTGAATTCCCTTATAAGAGGTATGTTAACACGTGTTCTGCTAGAACTCTAATCTTCTCATTTTATTCCATCTCTGCCAATATGCCCTTAGGCAGTTAGTCGCATTCCTCGACTTTAACTACGATGTATTCATATCTCATTCATGCGTAAGGTGACTTCAGGCCCTCTTGCTTAAGCGCCACTATAGGCGCTCGGACAAACTGGGCCTACCTCCTCCATTGGGTTAAGTCCTGCAATTCCTGCTTCTCCTTTTTGGGGTGATGGTTCTTGGGTTGATCTCCTAGGCATCTCCAGGACCCTGCTCATTGGAAATATACCAATGTTGGAGTTATGCAGTGCTGGAGGCGGAAGAGCCAATTCCACCTGCTGTCAATCAGCATGGCTAGCAGTCACCTATTTCTGAATGTATCTGAGCAGCGCTCGAAGAAAAATGGTGGGTTACTTACCAGTAACCGTCCTTCTTTGAGATGGGCTGCTCGGATTCATTCAGAGCCCTCCACCCGTCCCCGCACGTGGGGTTGGTGACCCTTAGGAACTGGGGAGGGGCCGGGCAGTGGCCACCTATATAGCCACAGGGTGGTGCGAGGGGCTCTGGCCACCTGCCCTCTTCTGACAGTTTCCGACCAATCCGGCACTCCTGCATGGAGACACCTATTTCTGAATGAATCCGAGGAGCCCATCTTGAAGGAGGACAGTTACTGGTAAGTAACCCACCGATTCACACCCTGGCTTGCTGCACACAAAATTAACATGTGGCCAAGCCCTGAGAACCTCTTGGAGAGTTGCTCTGTTGAGACCAGAGAGAGAGGAGGATGGCCTAGAAGAGGGCAGAGTTCAGGACTGAAGATCAGAAGAGCTGAATTTTCTTGCTGACACTACATGCGAGTCGCTTAACCTGAGGTTGCCCATGGCAGCACATGGCCCATCTACAGCTGCTGTTAGCAAGTATCTTCAGCAACTTGAGACAGTGCATCAGATGGGAAGGGCTGGAGTTACTATAGAGAATTCTTTCCCAGGTGTCTGGCTCATGGCTCTCATCCACATTCTCAAGGTCTGACTGACAGCCATCTTTGGGATTGAGGAGCTTTCCCTGTGGTCAGATTGGTGGTGACCCAGGGGGCTTTTTACCTTCCTTTGCAGTGTGGGGCATGAGTCCTTTGCTGGACTGAACGAGAGTAAACAGTGGATTCCCTGTAATTTGAAATCTTTAAATCAAGATTTGAGGACATTGATTACTCATTTAGCATATTATGGGCCTATATCAGGAGAGGCACGTGGTGTTCTGTGGCCTGCAACATGTCAGACTATCAGTAGATGATTCCAGTGGGCCCTTCTGACTATAAAGCCCGAGTTTAGGCATGTAACTTCCCTCATCTGTGAAATGAGGTAACGTCCACTGCAGCGGGGTCCTACAGCTTTATTGCCTAATGCACTTTGAGACTACAGGATTGCCAACCCCAAGATCTCAAAAATCACAACTGGCTTAAGAAATAATGCTTGCAGAAATATACCTGGAATCTTTATTTGCCTTCTGAGCTTTAGAGGGTCACTTTTCAAGCTCTTTTCTGCAGCCATAAGGATGATAAAAGTTCCTTTATAAATAACAAATCTGAAATTCCCAAATAGCTACATGACTTCAGGAGCAAGGGCTATAGATAAGATGCCAACTACTCTGTGACTTGCAGTAAAATCACAAGAGCTGGCAATGCTGTAATTTATCTGGATGATATGTGGGATCTGCTCCCCCCCCCATTGGTGTGGCAGGGTTACCCCAAGTTAACAGTCTGTCTGGCTAGTTGTTCTGGTATTTTACAGATCTCCAGTAAGTAGGAAGCAGGTGGGAGAGCATGAGATGACTGATAAAACCTCTTGGAATGGAATAGGAGCCATTATTGCTGGTTGGGACATTAGGACAATTGCAGAAAATCATAGTGTTCCTTGTAATCTTGTAAATCATCTCTGGAGGGGTGCAGAGAGGAAATGGGTGATGAGGAAGTTCAGTGCAGAAAATAACCAGTGTTGGCTAGAGCTGTGTTACATTCATTATAAGCTTTCAACCTCAATCCGCTGTAAACTTTCTGTCAAATGAGTGAGGTGTGATTGCTAGAGAAGGCCCATTAGCTAGAACTGATCAACACTGGATTAATGTTGCCATTTTAAACCGTTTACTTTACCCTTCTGAGTCGATCCAGTGAGATTACTCGGCACAGTCCATAGCTCTCTTCTAAGCTGTTGTTCCACCCAGTGAGATGGTGTGATGAAGGGGGAAACCCTAGGCACTGCTCTTCTTTTCTGCTCCTGTATTCTGGTGCTGGGACATGGGTATTCTGGTGATGGGTGTAAGAGCCACAAGGGGGAGGAGAAGTTTTTAAGCAGACTTTACTTGGACCCCTTGCTGGTCACACAGATTGTGGCTGATTGGACCAAGGGGCAGATCTCCCTAGGAGAACAAAGGACCAGAGGGCAGAGGGGGTAGTAGGAGAATGGGGGTCTAAGAGGCAGGATCCCTGGGGGCACAAACCTGTTTGTTCTGGGGTTTAGTACTATATGTCCTGGTTAATCTGATAGCCAGTTGTCCTAGCTGCTGTGTGAACTGGATTGCTAATAAACCCTCTAACTTCTACACTGGTTGAGAGTCACTTCTGATTGGGACTTCCCGGGACCCTCCTGGAGGGAGGACCCCCAAGGGAGTCCAGATGGAGCAGGGGTTGGACCCTCTGAGGCTGGATTTGGGAGCTGGCTACACAATAATGTGGAGACCTGGGCTGGGTGGGAGAAGAAATCTGTTTTGGATAGAAGACTCCACCATAGCAGAGTCCCAATTGGCTGTGAGCAGAGGGAGTACTTTCTGAGGTGCTCCGTCACAGGTGGTGCTGCACTGGCTTCCTGAAAGACTTTCCTTGAAGACCGGATGGTTGCTAGCTCCCTTTTTAGATGAAAATGAGTTGTCAGAAAATTAATAAGAGCAGAAACATGTTAGTTGGCTTCAGAGTTCATGGAAACCCCCAGCACAGATTTCCTAGGCCTCCCAGCTGTAATGCTGCCCTCTGTCCAGGCTGGTTTGGAACACTGACTGCATGGCAGGAGAATGTTTAGTCCACTTGTCCCTTTTACCTAAACTCTTCAGTTCTATTGTGAAGTGAAGCTAAAAAGTAAAACCAGCAGGTTTTCACAGATACTCTGGTGGGATGGCAGAAAATACTGGTGTAGTTGGTGCTGACTATAAGTTTGGACATAATAAAATGAGCATCTGTCCCTTTGCAGTCGCATAGTAGGTTTTCCATTTCTCTGCCCCACCCTTCTCCTTGGCAGCTGCATATCTGGAATTTCCCTGTGACTTCATTGTAATAAGGAGTCATGGCCTGCCTGCTTCTACCTTGTCCGTGTCAGTAGGGTCAGTATTAGCCTTTTGGCTCATATCTGCTTTCAGTTCCCAAAAAGAGGACTGGAAGGGTAGCTCTCTTGCCAGCTTTGCAGATCTTCCATGCTGTATTGTCATCGCTCATCTCTCCATTCTCTTTGTGCCTCCTCCCAGGTTATCCTGAAGGACCTTGAAGTCTTGGCTGAGATTGCATCTTCTCCTGCAGGTCAGACAGAAGGTCAGGGGCCATTTGATGGCTCTGAACCACAACTTGGCCAATCAGAGTTGCATGTTCCTGTCAAAGCTAGCCAACTGAGCTCCTCTGGTAAGTACATTCCATCCACACAGTGTGGACAATGGTCTAATTTGCAAAGTGTCTTTCGCTCCCTATCTGCTTTATTTGACTTGATGCAAAGGGGCATCTGTCAGATTTGGTCAAGTAGGGAGAAGAAGACTCATGGTGTAATGAATCAGTATGCCAGTTCCAGCCATCACCTTGCCGGGGTATTTTGGGTTGCAGAGGATTATGCTATAAACCAGCCCAGAGAACAGACTGCTTCAAACCATGTCTACCTGTCAGTGGAGTCAACTGTAAAAGCAGCCCACAGGTTCCTGCAATGCTTTTCTCTCTGATTGCTACCCTTGAATGGGACTGATGTGGTTCAGAACAATTAATAACAGGTTCCCAAAACAGAACAAACTTAGCTTTTCTGGCTGTAGAAAGGAGACCTGAGGCAGAAAGAGCAGTGAGCAGATCAGATGCTGTATAAATATGGAGGCCAGTCGTTAAAAATTGTCGTTGCTTTTGGGTGTCCAGTTTAAGCCACCTTGATTTCTTCCCCTTTTCCCCCCACCCTCCACCATTTCTGAGCATCACAGAAAACAGACTAAATGAGTGCAGTCGAAGATGTTAATCGGAGGCACCCAGAATGTAAAGGCCTGACTTGGAAATATTTTGGTCTGTGTCCAGGGGTATTACACAGATGAAGCCGAGGGCGCTGGGCACATATCTCTAAAAATAAAATATTTTTATTAAACAAATAAAAATAAATATAGTTTGTGAAATAAAGTTGTGTGTCATGCTGAGCACCCCAGACAAGCAGAATGTTAACATTGCAAGAGGGGATCCTCATTTTTAAGGTTTTCTAGAACAGGGGTTCTTGAACTTTTCAGGGTCACGGACATAGCAGGAAGGCTTCCCAGCTGTGTGTGACACACTAAGCCTCCCCCACCCTCCCAGCTAAAGCTCTCCTCCTGTGCAGGGCAAGCCCGCGTGTGTAGTGTCGAAAACTGTGTTTCAACAGAATTTGTTAATTTGGCTGGACCATAACAAAATGCAGGATCTTCTCCAACGAAAGCTCATGTGATAAATAAATCTGTTAGTCTTTAGCCTTCTCTGCAGCTTGAGGAGGCTTCCAACCCTACTACCTGCCTGCTGGCTCCCCTTCCCTGGGTCAGAACCAGGGCGAGGAGCGGGGCTGGGGCTGGGAGCTGTCCTGAAGCTCCAGAAATCTCTGCAGTTTGGGACTGCCCCTAGCCCCAGCAGCTCGCTACAGATGTTGGCTTCCCCCTTCAGGGAGCCAGCAGATGCTAAGGCTGAGAGCCTCCCAGGGCTGCAGACATCTCTGCGGCCTCAGGATTGCCCTAGCTGAGAGCTGCCCGTGGTCAGCTTACCCCCGCCCTGCTTCAACCTGACATCAGGAGAAGAGCAGCTGGGAGCAGTAGTGCTCGGACTGGGAGCAGGGTGGTGCGATGCCAATTTCTGGCAATACATCTTCCTGCTCGTCGCGACACACTTTTGTGCTGTGACACAGTGGTTGAGAACTGCTTTGCTAGAAAATGTCACTTTGAAATCCACCAGCTTTCTTGGACTGCAGAGTGAGAGGTGAGCTGTGGCAACTGGCAGTCCAGCTCTTCCTGACCTTGGGTCCTACAGTTCTCTGGAGCAATGGCTGTTTGGCAGGCTGGGGTGTGTCTGTCTCTCATTGAGCTAGAAGATGGGTAGTAGTCTAGTTGGAGTGGCTGAGCCGTGCCGAGTACAGGTCCTGAAACTGGTGAGCAGGCACTTGGAAAAGCTCAACCAGGTCTCCACTGCCACTGACTACTGTGGCTACCCTATATTTAGCTGCACTCGTGGAAGTATGTATGTGAGTAGTGGAATCGCACCCCTAGCTCAGAAGGGAGACAGCTTGCCGAAGGTCATTCCTCCTTCCTCAAAGCCAGTCAGATTCTCATGGGCAATTGGATACTCCCACAGGAATGTTAGATGACAAAAGGCTCAGGCAGGGGCTGTCTATTCTCTCTGAATATAGCCCTTCCCTTCCATGGCACTTGTCACAAATGCAAATATAAATAGTGTGCATTAACCTCCCTAATTAGTAAAGTACTGGCCCAAAAGCTTACTCAGCCCTCTCTTGAATCATTGCACTGTTTCAGCTAACTCTCCCTGCTTCCTGCTTGCAGGCCTATACCCTTAGGAGGGCTGACATGCATAATGAGCAAGTTTGGTGAGACTAACACCACTTCGTCAGGGAGATTTTTGTGGCATTTCAAACCTAATGCAGTGCTTTGTGAGTGCTATTGATCCTCTCCATGGCTGAGAGAGATGCTGTGTGGGTGGAGTCACTTATGCAGCACTAGCCAAAGGGCTGCAAATCTGCATCTTAGATCATGTTGATGACAGTAGTCTGAGGTTTCCTTCCTTATGGATTACCTAAAAATAGCCTGCAGTATTGCATGTATCCTGAAGGCTGCACGGTCCCTTTAATCAGAAAAGAAACTAGGCTTTGGTTATTCAAGCGCAGTTTCTGGCCCCCCCCCCCCCCCCCCCACCACCACAAACGGGGGGGGGGGGGGTTCGGACCAGGGAAGAAAAAGAAAAAAGCAGAGTCGGGTTGTAT
>ML682104.1:1389163-1730044 GCA_007922195.1 Podocnemis expansa
GTTTCTCCCCCCCCCCCCCCAATCAAAAACCCATCAAGGGTGTTGAAGGACTTACCTACCCCTGTATCTAGCTGTCTTCTGTATTTCGAGAGTGTGTAGAGCATGGAGGAGTCCTGCAGAATGCTTGCTAATGGTGGGTGCTGTCATTCAGCTGTGGAGTGCTTTTTTTCCCTTAGTCTGTTCTCACTTGCATGTAACTCTCTGGCAGATGCCCCTTGGGCTGAAATTCATGATTCAGCTCTTGCCCAAAAGCAGTAATTTTTGAAGCAGGGATTGAGCCAGTTGTGTTTTGGTTGCCAAAGAGCTTTATAGGGTGGTGATAGCCTCCCCTCCTTATTGTGATGTCCTGTGTGTGTCACCCAGAATGCTCTAGTGACTTACTGCTGAACATTTGGATTTCACACAGGATTAGTCCAGAGTGAGGTGAAAGATCACTGCTAGGCTGGATGCTCCTGATTTTGAATTTATAAGATTATGGCCTTTTGAAGCCTGATGAATAGAAAAGTTTTTGTTTGTGTTTACACGTCCATTTCATTGTCTGTGTTTACACTTCCTGCGATGTGTGGCTTCTGCTGAGATTTCCTTAGTATTCTGGTGGGATACAGCCCAGTGGCAGAGCTTCCACGTATGGGGTGTGCTGATTCCCTACTACTTGCCTCGACAAGATGATCGGAACAGATGTAAATGTAATGTTCTGATTACTGGAAAATCAAACTTAGTCCTCAGAACACAGATATGAGAGAGCAACTTCCCCTAGGCATGGAGGCCTGAATATCCTGGGCCTGTGATGAGCTTTTCCCCCCGTGAAGATGGAAGCCCTCCAGGGCTAAAAGCCTGCGTAACTCCACCACTAGGAAAGGTAACTACTGGATTGCACTGGGGAATGTGAAGGGGGGCAGTACAATAAAATTCTCCAGCAATCCTATCCTGGCCCTGTACACTATGGCCATCTGTCAGACTACTACAGCTTCCCAGGAGGTTTCAGCATTGGATGGTGGGAAGCCAGTAGCTTATCCTTGACTGATTAGTTACGCAATAGGAGGAGGACAGACTGAAAAGTCACTGAAGAGAGAAGTTGCCTGCATGTGATAAGGAAGGTGCGGGCATCCCGAGCCCTAAAATGGCCATTTATTGCCATGGTGTGTGCTTGCAGGTAACTTGTCTGGCACTCTTGCAAACCCAGCCATTCCGAGCACTTTTCCGTTGTTCATGTGGTGTGGCTATTTTTGATCCAAGCTTGCCAACCATTTCCAAGCAAAGTGTTGAGGGGCGTGGGGGAAGGCGCATTTCCCTTTGCTTCCTTTCTCATGTTTTTCCCGGGATGTGTTGATGCAGTCGTTTCCCTGCCATTGAGATTGGCTTCCTCCAGCCATTCAGTGGTTGCAGTCAGGAAAGCAGCGTCTTTCTTCCTGAGTTCAGTCCCAGGTTGGTGTTTGTTCAGGTGCATTGTTCTTCCATTACATGGGACTCTAAAAGCTTCTCAATGTGGGATGAACTTGGAGCAGCCTTTTAAGGACTTGTGCTGCATGGTGCATGTGATGGCCCATTTGTTGCTTGTGCCAACTCCAGTTGCCAAGAGGGCTTTAGCCAGGTGGAAGGACCTTGCGACACAAGAGCATACGTGACCGGGCCAATGCAGCCTGTGATGGGTGATGTTACTCTGCATGGCCGATGGCCTTGGATTTGACATAGAGTCTAAGGGGAGCCAGAGCAGCACCTGCTGTTGTGCTTATGGAAGTGAGGGGACAATGAGAGTAGCCTGCACCAGGCATGGTGCAGACTGGCAATGTGCAACCTGCAGCGGTGCACTTCAGTTCAGACATGATTGACCCCAGCCAGCTCAGTCCTCTGCGCTGTTCTTGAGCTGCCTGGCCAGTCCTGCTGCAGGATGAGAGTGAATGGAGGACTAGTGAGACCCACCAAGCTCACTTTACTGGTGACCTATGCCAAAAAAAAGGCAGAGGGTAGAGCCACCATTGCATTGCACCCCACACAACACTGTGTCCATTCATGTGACTCATTCCTCCTCTTCTTTTTCAGGGCAGAAATAACTCTCCCTCCTCTTCTGGCCTTGAGTGCCACAGCTGCCAGTCACCATGCAGTCATTCATTGGCTTTACTGTGCAGCTGTGCACCTCTGAGCTCTCAGAAATGCTGCTTGAGGACTGATGCTGGCTGCAGGGGCAGCTTTACCTGGGAGCAAGTTGAGGAGGAGGGGGTGTCAGCCCTTGAAGGGGGGTGAGAATATTTTTTCCAAGTGTCACAAGGAGTAGATGACATTATTGGAATACACATACACAGTGCAAAATACAGTTAGCCGTTGCTCTGTTTGCACCAAATGCTTTTTATCTCAGCTCAAAATGGGTGCCCTGGCTTTCTGGGTCATGGCAGTATAGCCAGTTCTGGATGGAAATGGCATCAGTGATGATGATTTGTTGTGGGAAGAAGCTTCAGCAGACTGTAGTCTGTGTGTGGGCAGGTAGAGTGGACCAGGATTCTGTTAAGGGGTGGAAGACCTCAGTAGATGGTGGAGGGGACCAGTGTGAACAGGCTGTTAACTGGTTGTAGTGAGAGCAGGAGAAGGGCTCACAAGCTAGTCGAAATCCATTTCAAGGAGGATGGCTGGAGTGGGAGAGACTAGGATCTCAGCCCTGGGTTTGGAATCAAGCAGAAGTGACCAGCAAGGGAGAAAGCATCTGCTGCAGGCTGGGAGACAGGAAGGGAAGAGTTGTCCTGGGGGCAGCAGGGAAAGTGGATCTAGGGGTGGGTTTGCTCAGAAATGCTGGGCTTTAAGATACTCATTTGTCTCCAGTATTTACACTGTGCTTGGGGCTTTCCTACCCAGCGGGGACATGGCCTTGCTCCCAATGAGCAGACGAGGCAATAGGGGAGGTGCACACGGACCAAGTATTCAGGGAGGTGCTAGGGGTGTTACTTAAACCCTGCCCAGCTGCCTGTTTGCTTGATGGTGGCCATCCCCTTGGACAAGCCCTTCCATTTCCCAGTAAATCATGGTTGCCTAGCAGTCTTAGATCATATATCCCAGGTTCTGATCACCCACTCCAAGCCTCTTCCACACACCAGCTGCAGCCCCTTTTCTAAAAAGTGCTTTGTGAGAGTCTTCCCCAGTAGCTACTTGTGGGAAATGTACAGTCAGCTGCCATGGCCCAGAGCAGCTTGTCCTCCAGAGTGGGTGAATTCTGTCCTAGCCCAAAATTTGTTCTCTTTTCTGGCTTTAGTCCTTGGAGTCTTGACCTTGGTTAAACAAGGTGAACGCCAGTGAGCTTTCCAGGAACACATTGTGGAGAATCTGGGTTTTAGCCTTCAGCCATGATCTCTGTTGACAGTCATAGAAGATAGATGGAGAGGCAGTTAAGAATGGTGGCCTTGTCATCTGATCTCAGTGATGAATTTTTAACAATCATGTCCATTGGCTCTGGAGTTCCATCAAAGTCTGCACTGTACATAGAGCCTGTGCTGGGTCCTGTATGTGTATAGAGCAGTGTTTCTCAACCTTTAGGTGCTCCCCACTACACTAAAAGCATTAACTGCTTTATGCGAAACACCTGATAAAAGCTTTCTTGAAAAACCCAGTATATACCAGTTCTAATGTTCATAATATGTGCACTATGCATTCCTAACTGAATTAATTACAATATTACAAATATAACATGCATTTATTTCTAAAAAAGAGATGCATAATGATTATGCCTACAAATGAAAACTGAAAATAATATTGCTCAAGTTTTAATGGGAATTTTGGGTCTGTATGATTTGAACAAAGTCCATCTATTCTTTAGGTTTGTTAGAGAAAGTCTTACCATGAAAATTATATCCAAGCAGGCTCAGTGCTGGAGGTAATGGTGACAGGAAATATGAAATGCCCCAGCTTCAGCAGAGGAGCAAGGCGATGGCAGATACCAACAAGTGCCTGGAAGCTGTGCTTCAGCTGGGGCATTTTAAATCTCCTAGGCACATGTTGACTCACAATATTGCTCCATCTCCACATAGTGCTACCCCACCCTGGGTTGGGCTTGGCTGCAGAACCCCTTCACAGTGTCCGCAGAGCGCTGGTGTTTGATGGAGCACCAGTTGAGAAACACTGGTGTAGAGGCTCCCCAACCAGCATACATACCATGTATAGAACTGTACAAAGAGAAGCTGTTTGGTGTACATGTCTAACTTTATTAGAATAAGAAATGGCATGATCCTTAAAGCTGTCATATCTCTAGAACCTTCCCTAGCGCCTCTTGCTCTCTGTCCTTTCCATGTAGATGTCCTTATGTGATGTGGGCTACTAGCCTGAGTTTGTAGGTGGTATACTAATTGGCTTTAGATGTCCTCTCATCTGCATAGACTTTTTCTCCCATCCTGTTTATTTTCATGAACCTTCCTGTCCCCTCTGGCATGTCTGGTTTTGCAGAACACTAGAGTCTTCAGAATATACAGTATATTGGGCATCCCCAGCAAACCAGTATCCATAGCACGTTCATCTACCAGAGGAACAGAAAACATCTGAGAGGAAGTGAAAATGCCAATTGTGGGCAGGGAGGAGGAATAGCTGAATATTTCCATGTAACACGTGATCTTCCTTAGAAAGGGCAAAATGAAAAAGCTGTCTTGGGCTTCATTCCAAATTCTCTAGTCTCTCAGTTTTTGGCATCGCTTGGTTAATGTAGTATGGAAAGTGCTTGAATGGACTAGATCTGATTAAATCAGGGCCTGTTTTTCTGAAATTCCAGTGAAATGCCACGTAATCATACCAGATATTACATCCGATTACTTCAAACTAGTTCCAGGTGCCTGCTTAATCAGGGAATAATGAAAAGACTGAGCATCAGTTACCAGGGCTTCTACCCCTCCCACTTCATTTTCAGTGACACAAAAAACCATAATTGTCTTCGGCAGAGGAAAGGTCAGGGAGTCAGCAGAAGTCACCAAGCCATGTGCTTGCACTGATACATGTGAGTTGGCAAATAAACTTCGATGGATTCTGAGCCGAGAGCCTATCGTGGGAGGACAGCACAGCTGGGGTGTTTATCAGGTGTAAACACAGGGTTTGCTCAACGTAAAGCAGAGTTCCTAGTGTTCCGTGAGGCTTGTAAGATTCCAGCCCAGAGGAGGGCTGCTGAGAATGGCTAGGGCAGTCATTCATGCCTGCAGAGGGTCTCTTTAAACCAACCTTTTTCTCCTTAAAGAGAGGTGTGAAAGTGAATCAAGAAGCAGAGGGAGGATGGCCCAGTGATTGGGATGCTAGTCTGGGACTGGAAGTTCCCTGCTGTACTACTGTCTTGCATGTCCTTGAGCTTGTGGGATCTGTGAGTATGTCTACAGTACAGCCTTAGGTGGACTTACCCTGGCTTAAGTTCACCTAAGTTACTCAGTCTATATTTAGAATTCATTAAGTCAACTTAAATATTTGCTTAAGTCGACTTAATAACTCTTGCCCTGGGGCCTGCCTCCAGCCCCACCCCCATCCCAGCTTGGGTCCTGCTCCGGCCCTGGGACCCAATCCAGCCACAGCCACTGGCGCAAGGGGCTGGGACACTGATGCAGCTCCCAGCCTCTTGCTGCACTCAGAGGTGGTTAGGAACCAGCTCCTGCCACTCACCCAGGGAGCTGAGAGCTGGGGGAGAGGAGGTAGAAGCCCTCTCTGCCAGCCCCCACTGCCAATGGAGAGGGGCTGGGAGTGCCTTCGCACCCCCAGCCCCTCTCTGCATGTGGCAGAGCCAGCAGAGAGAGGCTAGGAGCCCGGTCTGACTCCCAGCCCCTCTCCACAGGTGGCGAGGGCTTGGAGCTGGTTCCTCTGTTGGTCACTTTTATGGGGCAGCAGGGGGCTCTGTAGCCTGGTCAATTTCACAGATGTGAAATTGACCAGGCTACCAAGCTTCTTGAGCAGGGGGTCTGCAGCCTGGTCAGTTTCACGCCTCGTAGGGGTGGTGACAAGTGACCAGGGGCCCGGGTCTCTTGTCACTGGCCGAGGGAGCCAGCTCCAAGCCCCACCACCCGTGGAGAGGGGCTGGTAGTGTGATGGCACCCCCTATCCCTCTGCAGGTGGCGGGGGTGGCAGAGAGAGGCTAGGAACCTGATCACACTCCCAGCTCCTCTCTGCAGGTGACGGTGGTCAGCAGCAGGTTTCTGCAGCAAGTGGAGAGGGGCTGGGAGCCCCGTTGGGCTCCCAGCCCCTCTCCATGGGCAGTGGAGCTGGCAGTCAGCTTCTGAATCTGGAGTCAGCTCTCCACACTCTTGGTTGCTTGAGAAGCTGGCACTGTACACCCCTGGCCATGGAGAGGGGCTGGGAGCCAGTTCAGGCTCCTAGCCCCTCTCTGCATGCTGCAGGAGCTGGCTACCAGTTTCTGCAGCCTCCTGAGAGGGGCTGAGAGCCCATTCTGGTCCCTCAGCTCCTCTCTGCAGGCTGGGAGGGCTCGGAGCCCAATTTGAGCCTGTGAAATTTTACAAGCAGCTGGGAGCCAGATTGGGCTCAGAGCTGGCTCCTAGCCCCCACAACCTGCAGACAGGGGCTGGTGGCCAGACTGGACTCTCAGACCCTCTCTGCAGCCTACAGTAACCAGCTGCCAGCCCCTGCTGCCCACCATAGGGCAGGAACTGGATCCCTGCTCACTGCCACCATGGCTCGATTGGGGCCCCAAAGCCAATCGGGACTGGGGGCGGGGCGCCCCGGGTATGTCTGCGCTGTATCCAGTGCAGACATACCCTGCAGTTGACTTAAGTCAGCTTCCAGCCCCCTGCACCTTCAGTGTAGACACAGCCTGTCTGAGCACCAGTCTGAAGGAGCGCTGCCATGCCTTGCAGCACAGTGTTGAGGGAAGAGATGCTGAAGATTCTCAAGTGCTCTGGGATCTACTATTGCAGCTTCCTCTGGAGGAATGGTGTGATCTTCCTGTGAAAAGGGTGGGGGAAATATTCTGCAAGTATGACATAAAAAGAGAAGTCATTCACAGTACTGAAATGTGATATGCAAAATATAATGACCCTGCACAGCAAATACTCTTCTTTTCACCTCAGGCCAGAAGCTAGATAAACTTAGACAAGAAAAAAGACACAAGTATTTAACAGTAAGGACAGGGCTGGATTAAGGCAGTGGCTTTAGGGGCTGCAGACCTAGGCCAAAGCCTAAAGGGGGTCCCCTGTGACCGCCTAAAAGTCCAGCCCTGCTTAGGCTGCCACAGCATCAGGTGGGCCTCCACGGCTTATGCTGGCCTAGCCAGGCCCCTGGGGTCCCCAGCACAGCAGCCCAACAGCGCTCCAGGCCCTGGAGGCCCACTGGCAGAGTCTGCCCATGCCTCTAGCCAGCCCTGCCTTCGCACCCGAGCCCTGCTGCATGCTCCATCCCCAGCAGCCAGCATGGGGCCAGGGCAGGAACACTACAGACCATGGCATCTTGCCCCAAGACTCCAGCCCTTCTAGCACTGAGCACTAGCCCTGTAAAGCTGGTGGGTCTGCTGGGTAGCCTTGGGGCTGGCCTTTCTGAACACTGCCTCATCTCAAGTCCAGGTTGGCTGCCATGGCGGGAGTGGTGTGGGGCCCCAGTTGGGGGGAAGGGTGGGGTGGCAGAGAAGTGGGCAGACTAGAGCCCCTTAATCCAGCCCTAAGTAAGGGTAATTAACTATTGGAGCAATTCATCAAGGGTGGATTCTGTGTCACTGACAGTTATCAAGATGAGATGATTTTCTGTCTAATAGAGCCACATGAAGAATGGTCATGGAGCAGTCTCTGGTCTGTGTTATTCCAGAGAGAATTCTAGATGGTCACAGGAGTTGCTTCTAGCCTTAGAATCTGCAACTATACCATATTTATTTCTTGGCAGTTTCCTTTCCTTCAGTAGATCTCTGTTTTGATGTAAAACAGACATAGCTCTGAAATGCCTTGGTAAAGTCTTGCTTGTCTGTTTTCATTCCTTCTGGGAGTTCATTATTTATCCCATGAGTTACCCTTTATACCACACACTGTATCCCTCTGCTTTTCTGAACCCATTTCCCCTTCATTCCTCAGAGTGTCCTGAAGAGGCAGCATTAGCCATTGCCCTGCTCCAGGCTCTTTAGCAAATTTGCCTGTGCACTTTGCCATTGCTGTGCTAGATGTTTTCTTCTTGTGCACAATATCTGCTATGTGTTCCTGCCATGTTCCTATTGTTTTTAATTGATTTATCTTCGAAAGAGATATTTTGGGGGGCAGAAGATGTGGAGGAGAAAGCTGAGGGGTAGTCATTATGGTAGATGCTCAGTAGTTGCCTTGGCAGTTCTTGTTAGCAAAAATTTGTCCAGTGATGCTTTTCCTAAATACACGTTTAGTGCTGGAGAAAGGTGCTTGGTGGACTGCTCTGGAGCCCAAGGCTGGCTGTATGCTGAAAAGCAGTATCTGCATATTTGTCATTCGGGGTTGGAAAAAACTATACCCCTGACCAATATAGCTGTACCAACCTGGATGTACCTAGGATTTGGCCTTCCATCCACACAGCTTGTGTTAGTTAGTTAGTGAGCTGTTCCTGCATAGACAGCAAAACTCCTTCCATCAGTGTAAACTTGGGCTACACTGTGGGGGCTGTGCCAGTCTAGTCTGTGCAGTGTATCAATGCCCTTACAATGCTTTTGTCCTGGAGCACGTCTGGAATGGACAGCAGCAGACACCTCTGATGGTAGTGCGCCTCAGTCATGAAGGGTGATACCTTGTCTGGGGTGAGGTGGTAACTTGGTATTCATGCTTCTTTGGTCCTTAGTGTGGCTGGAGAGGAGTGGTAGCTTTTGTGATGCGAGGACCAGACAACCACCAAGTAGTGCTGTGAGTCTCTGTGGTAACCTGGCCTTAGGCATTGTGAGTCTACTGAACCATTTTGTCCCTGGTAACCCAGAGGTGTATTCTGATTACTGGAAGCCACAAGTGAGGTTAGTTTGGTCTCGAATTAGTTTCATTAGGCTCTCAAATGCACCACAGAAACCACTCTTCATTTCTTGATACACAAGGGGTACTTGATAGCTCCTGGGTAGGTGGAGCAGGAGTTTGGGGTTCCCAGGGACTCTCTTCTAGATGGGAAACTCGCTGAGCAACAGCGTGTGCACCTTTGTGACAACAGATGGGAGCGGGTCTAGTTGACAAAGATTTGCATGGGTGCTAGGTTTCCTCTCTAACATCCTGTTACCCGCAGAGGGGGAGAAGAGCTGCCTGGCTCAGCCGAGCGGCCAACATCTTAACATTTGTTTTGATGACCTGCAAATTGTATCTGGTTTTGAATGGATCTATTTTTATTCTGCCACGTGAGGCTCTTCCATGTCATATTTACAAAGCTGAAACCCCAAATATCCTGAAGATGCTGATTGGGATGATGTCCTGCAGATTCTCATGTTGCCACATCAGGTTTCACTTAACATCTGCTGCTGCTGCTCCCATGCCTGTGGCAGCACTCAAACTGGGGATTGTGTGTGTTAAGTGCTCCAGATGAAGTCCCTCTCAGCTCGAGCAGACACACTAGTTGGTCACATGTTCAGCTTGATTGAGATCAGGCAAAGTGAGGCAAGCACTCAGCCTTGTCTGCCACAGGTTTCCTGTGTGACGCTGGGCTAGTCCCCATCTCTGCCTACTTCCCCATCAGTAAAATGGGGATAACAACTTCCCAGGATATAGTAGGGCATACACATTAAAGATTACGATGGGCTCAGACACTGCAGTCATAGGAGCCAGGTATCTGAGATACCTTGACTGATATAACGGTAATGGGACCCATAAGTACCTTACTGCTGTAAGTTCCAGAGAGGAACTTGCAACCTCAGCCTGGACCAGTCCACACAAGAAATCCACTTCCCAGACACTGCAATACAAATAAGTGATGGTCACATTAACACCACCCTCTATCAAAAACCAACCGACTGCAGTATGTATTTTCACACCTCCAATTTCTACCCTGGACACATTACACAGTCTCTCATCTACAGCCAAGCCCTAAGATACAGCCACATTCCCTCTGTCTGAGGGATTGAAGCAAAACACCTAGAGGATCTCTGTCAAACATTCTTAGAACTACAGTATCCAACTGGGTA
Source organism: Podocnemis expansa (assembly GCA_007922195.1). Classification (NCBI taxonomy): domain Eukaryota; kingdom Metazoa; phylum Chordata; order Testudines; family Podocnemididae; genus Podocnemis; species Podocnemis expansa. The sequence continues at coordinate 1,399,215 of ML682104.1, forward strand.
AGTGTTGTAACAGATCGACAGAGCCAGATGGGTACCAGAAGTCACCTACTATAGGGCAGACCAAACAAGAAAACAATATAATGACACTGGCCGTCACCTATAGTCCCCCACCTAAAAGTCTCTCCAACACATCATTAAAGATCTGCAGCCTATCTTAGAAGGTGATCTGTCACTCTCTCAAGTCTTGGGAGGCAAGCCAATGCTTGCTCACAGACAGCCTCCCAACCTGAGGCAAATACTCACCAACAACTGGATACCATACAAAAAGAACACTAACCCAGGAACGTATCCCTGCAACAAACCCTGTTGCCAACTTTTCCCACACATCGACTCCAGTGACGACATTACCGGTCCTAACCGCATCAGCCACACCATCAGGAGCTTATTCACCTGCACATCTACTAATGTGATATAAGCCATCATGTACCAGCAGTGCCCCTCTGCCATGTACATTGACCAAACTAAACTGTCCCTACGCAAAAGAAGAAATGGACACATCTAATATCAAAAATGGTAACATCCATAAACCAGTAGGAGAGCATTTCAATCTCCCTGGACACTCTGGAGCTGACTTGAAAGTTGCCTTACTTCAACAAAAGAACTTCAAAAAGAGACTTCAGCATGAAACTGCAGAGGTGGGACTCATCTGCAAACTTGACACAGACTGGATCTGAATAGAGACTTGGAATGGTTATCTCATTGCAATAAGTAATTGTCCCTGTTCACACATCCTCACCTTCTAATCACTGTTTGAATGGCCCTAACAGAATTAACTCTGTTACCGCTTGCCCTCCCCATTGTAATGTTTCTTGCTCCTGCAAATATATATATACCTCCTAACTGTAGTTTCTACTTCATGAATCTGATGAAGTGGGTTGCAGCCCACAAAAGCTTATGCCCCAAGAAATTTGTTAGTCTTCAAGGTGCAACAGGACTTTTGTTGTTTGAACCTTGGCTGTTTATCATAAGCAGACTGACATGTTTCCATCTCTTCCTGTTTTCCAATAGCTGAGTTCTCAGGAACATCACTGATCATATGGTGCCAATCTCCTCTTCCCCAGTCTGGGAGCAGTTCTGGCATTATGAAGCATCCATGTCTCTGACTACCTAATTTGCTTTTAAGGATATGGCAACATTGTTAAAGGGTCTTGTCAATTTTAAATATCATCAATTTTAAAAAAGTAATTTAGGAAATACTGCTGCCCTCCAGAGGCTGCCATGGTCTCCATCGCTTTCTGTTCACTGTGAATAGTTTATGCACGAGGGGGAAAGGGGACAGATTGCACAGAAGGAGTGTAACAGATTGGGCAAACATCAGTCAAATGTGTAAAGTAAATTCTAAAAAACAGAATTTTCTCTCATCTATAAGGCCTGGTCCACACAGGCAGTTACAGTAGTTTAGACACGTTTGTATGGATTGGATATGTGGACTGTAAGGTGGATAGAGCACTGGCTAGATCAACGGTTTCAGTGAGTAGGAATCAATGGATCCATTTCTAGTTGACAACCAGTAACAAGTGGTGTGCCCCAAGGGTTGGTCGTGGGGCCAGTTCTGTTTAACATTTTCATTAATGATCTGGATGATGGCATAGATTGCACACTCAGTAAGTTTGCGGATGACATCAAGCTGGGGAGAATGGTGGACACACTGGAGATCAGAGACAGGATTCAGGGAGACCTAGACAAATGGGAGCAGTGCGCCAATAGAAATCTCATGAGGTTCAACAAGGACAAGTGCAAAGTCCTGCACATGGGATGGAAAAACCCCATGCACTGCTACAGGCTGGGGAGTGATCAGCTAAGGGGTTCCTGGTGGATGGGAAGCTGGATGTGAGTCAACAGTGTGCTCTTGCTGCCAAAAAGGCCAATGGCATACCGGGCTGCATCAGTACAAGTGTTGCCAGCAGATCAAGGGATGTGATTGTTCCCCTCTGTTCGGCACTGGTGAGGTCACATCTGGAGTACTGTGTCCAGTTTTGGGCTCCCCACTACAAAAAGGACAGGGACAAATTTAGAAGGAGTCCAGCGGAGTGCAACAAAAATGATGAAGGGGCTGGAACAGAAGACTTATGAAGAGCGATTGATGGAACTAGACTTATTTAGCCTGCAGAAAAGAAGAGTGATGGGGGATTTGATAGCAACCTTCAACTACTTGAAGGGATGCTCCAAGGAGGATGGAGCTTGGCTGTTCTCTGTAGCAACAGAGGACAGAACAAGGAGCAATGGTTTCAAGTTGCAGCTGGAGAGGTCGAGGTTGGATGTTAGGAAATCTTCCTTAATATGAGAGTGGTGAAGCATTGGAATGGGCTACCTAGGGAAGTGGTGGAATCTCCATCTTTGCAGATATTTAAGGCTCGGTTAGACAAAACCCTGTCTGGGATGATTTACTGTGAGTGGTCCTGCTTTTTTGGCAAGGGGTTGGACTTGATCACCTCATGAGGTCTCTTCTAACCCTATGAATCTATGAATTTTTAGTTAAACTCCTCTACAAATGCCCCTGTGGACACTTTTTTAAAACTGGTTCAGAGCTTGGATGGGGTGGGTTCTGAGTTATTACAGTGAATTCTTTCTTGGGTTACTGGTTGGTGAGACTTGCCCACATACTCAGGGTTTAACTGATCCCCGTATTTGAGGTTGGGAGGAAATTTTCCCCTGAGGCATATTGGCTAGATCTCTGAAACTTTTTTGCTTTTCTCTGTAGTATGGGGCATGGCATACTTGTTGGTGGATTCTCTTTATCTTAAAGTCTTTAAATCATAATTTGAGATTTTAATAACTCAGTCATAGGATAGAGGTTTATTGCAGGAGTAGGTGGATGAGGTTTTTGTGTCCAGCATTGTGCAGGAAGTCAGACTAGATGATCGAATTGTTCCCTTCTGACCTTTAAGTCTATGAGTAGTATATTGATTTAGATATTTAGTAAGGAATCAGCATATGCTAAATGGGTCTAAATCAGTTGCAAAATGTTCACACTGGTTTAAATTAAAAGGGTTTAAAACTGATTTTGGTTAAACCAGTGCACTTCATGTGTAGACTGAGTTTGAGGGCTGGTTGAATTAATGGTGGGCTTCTAACGAACCTCCAGAGTCTCCTTTCAAAGTCAATAGCCCTTCAGCTTTTTGAAACCTCTCTCATGTAGCTGTGTGGCATTTTCTTCACAGCCAGAGCTATGGAGGTTCTTTAGTCTATCATGTGGTGTGACTGCCTGCACATTCTGGGTCGCTTTATAATGTATATTTAAAAGGACTTTAATATAGATTCGAAATTGCCTGTATCTTTTGATTTATAAGCCTTATGAGTGATTGGAACATATCAGTGCCATGAACCACAGGTGAGTGTTTTGAATTGTCCGTGAAGCAGGAGGCATTTTTAAATTCCAGGAAGAGAAAGGAGCCGACCAAGCGCTGAAGCACAAGCTTTGGCATACTGTCACTGAATATGACGGGGAGCTTGGACTAGTTGCCCAGGAGTTGGGAGCTCAAGGTTATGTTCCTGGCTCCACCACAGACTGATGTGGCCTTAAAATCATAAAAGATGGGGGTTGGGAGAGACCTCAGGAGTCATCTAGTCCAACCTCCTGCTCAAAGCAGGGCCATCCCCAAATAAACCATCCCAGACAGGGCTTTATCAAGCCAGGTCTCAAAAATCTCTCAGGGGTGGAGATTCCACCAGCTCCCTAGGTAATTTATTCCAGTTCTTCACCACAATCCTAAGGAAAAAGTTTTTCTTAATATCCAACCTAGACCTACCTCACTGTAGCTTGAAAGCATTCGTCCTTGTTCTGTCATCTGCCATCACTGAGAACAGCCCAGATCCGTCTTCCCTGGAACTCCCCTTCAGGTAGTTAAAGGCTGCTATCCAATCCTGCCTGGCTTTTCTCTTCTGCAGACTAAACAAGTCTAGTTTTTTCGAGTGATTCTTCATGTCAGTTCTTTGTAGATGAGTGCTTGAAACATGCACAGTTACTGGAAACTTTTCACCTTAGCAGACTCTGTAGAACTGGCCTCGGTGCCCTCCAGAGTCCTGCCCACATTCGGTGGTACGTGTGTTGCTGCCAGACCTGTGCCCTCTCAGTTCCTTTTTTCCACTGGAGCAGATGGTTGCTGGATCTGTGCTCTCCACAGAGCAAACCACAGTGAGGAAAAAAATGAGCTCCAAGTTTTCTTAATGTTGTTGGATAGTTCTAGTTAATAGATAGTTGTTCAGTCAGTCTGTTGTTGGATAGCTGTTGTTAACAGATAGTACTGTTGGTCAGTTAGTGTCCCGCTGGGGTATGCCCCGCTCTCCGAGTTTCAAGCCTAGCAATTCCTGCAGCAAAGCTTTCCTAGTTAGTGAGCCCCATGAAAGCTGCCTTAAATGCTGTAGTAACCCTTGGGGAGGAAGGGGTTAACACTCTGGTGAGTGAGTCCCAGGATAGCCAATAGGAACGAAGCACAGGGTTTTGCTTGTTCCTGTTTGGATGCAGCAGAGCTCCTGGAAGGATCAGGAGGAGGCCTGGTAGAAAGGCCTGAAGAAGGATCCAGTGACATCTTTACTAGAGATAAGCTAAGTTCTCCTTCGAGCGCTGCTCACATCATTCAGTTACAGGTGTACGTGCCGTAGTGCATGCTAACCTCGGAAAGTCTTCAGCCTTAGCCTATCAGGTCAGGGCATCTGGCCAATGCCTGCTCTGCCACGACTGCGGCTATTTAGGTGACTGTGACCCTGACTCCCCCAGTTCCTTTTTCTGCCATCAGCATCGGTTCGGAATCAGCCACGGCTTGCCTAGTACAAGCACCTGTCTTCCCGTAAAACTCAAATGCCTGGTTTCAAGCCGTGTTTAAACTGCTACCACGTGTTCCTTCTGGATGATCCGCACGAGAACCGTCTCGCGTGCCTCGGTGAGTCTCACCTAGCAGCCGAGTGCCCCACCTGCTGATCCTTCAAGCGAAAGACCCGCTTGGATCAGGAACACTGCCTTCTCACTATGTTGGGGTTGGGTTTGGCTCCGTCCAGCCCGGAAACTGCCCGAGCCACCAGCGCTCTGCTGATTCCCCGATCACCTCAGGCTCCAGAACCCCAACAGCAGACTTCGGTACTGAGCTCGGAAGTTTGAGCCTCGGTGGTACCCCTCCAGCAACCGCTTCCGCAGCTCCTGGGTGACCCAGCAGCGGTACCAGGTTTGGTACCACCGGCGGTACCCTTTACCTCTTCAGCCGCCCCAGTGCGGAAGAAGAGGAAAAAGATGTGTCCATCCATCCTGTACTGGCCCAGCCGGTACAGGCACCGGTACCACCACCGCCCTCAAAGGGCATCCCGGTACAGGACACACCGGTACAGATGCTCACACCAGTACCATCGGCCCCTGGCAGCCTGATACTGCCCAGCCTGAATTCACTGGCCCCGGACCTGGTGCCGCTCAGCCCTCCTCCGGCACCACAATCTGGTACCGAGGGGTTCTCTGGGGCTTCTTCGTGAGACGTCTCATTCTCTGGCTCCCAGCTCGCTGCGGGAGAGTTCTCCAGGCCATCTTCGGATAGACACGGTTCCCCATCGCCAGTACCTCAGCCACGCAAGAGGTCCCATAAGCGTTCACCTCCACTGGGGGAGATCAAGTGACCATGGACTCATGCCGAGGTAGCTGACTTCACCCCCCCCCCGGTCGCCCGAGGAGGTGGTACAGCCTCTTAACGACTGGCCTCTCGATTGGCTCAGCATCGCGAGGGATGACACCTCGTCCCTCTACGTCCGATCTTCTTAGCAGTCTCCGGAGTTCTCGGATCTCTTGGACGAGGATCCTGATCCTGATCCTGATCCTGACTCCATACAGCGTGGTAGATCCTGGGCCTGCTCTTCGTCTTCACCTGACGGATGGCTTGCAGACACATCACTTGACCGCAACAGCAATCCATGGGCCAAGCAGGACCTTCTCAAGCGCATGGTGTCCAGCCTGAAATTGGAGCTGGGAATTATATGAGAGGAAGATGACTCCCTCTTCGAAGCTTGCCGCAGAGCACCCCCGGCCAAGCTCTCCATCCCCTTGCATGCCAGCGTGTACCGGATTGTCTGGGAGAAATGGCAAATCCCAGCCTCCGTCCCTCCCGTCTTGAAGGTCACAGACAAAAAGTACTATGTCTCCCCCAACAGCTTCTCCTTCCTGTTCCACCATGCTGTACCCAGGTCCCTGGTGGTTGATGCGGTGAATCAGAGGGAGAGACAGGGACAATCCGGGTCTACCCCTAAAAACAAGGAGGAGAGGAAACTCGACCTCCTGGGAAGGAAGATATACTCTTTGGCTGCCTTCCAGCTGCGTATCTCAAACCATGCGTCCCTGATGATCCGTTACATATTTAACCTCTGGGGCGGCCTGCGGACCCTCCGTTCTGCGATCCTCCCAGAGCATCTTAGAAAGCTCGATGCTATGATTGAAGAGGGGGAAAGGGCCTCCAGGGACGCCCTTACTGCTTCCTGGGACGCAGTGGACACAGTAGCCCTCATCATGGCTTCTGCAGTGGTCATGCACCGCTTAGCATGGCTCCAGAGTTCCGGCCTATCTACCCAGATGCAGCAGATCATCCAGGACCTCCCCTTCAAAGGTCCTGATCTCTTCTTCTCTTCCACGGATGCCAAGCTCCATGGAGTGAAGGATTCGAGAGCCATGATGTGGTCCCTGGGGATCTACACACCACAATCTAGCCATCACCTGCTCTGGTCCAACCAGCATCTGCTGCAACAGCTGCAGCAGATCAAGCAACAGCTGCAGTTGCAGTCCCAGATTCTAAGGCTCCTGCAGTTGCCGCGGCGTCAACTATGTGAGCTGGACAAAGACAAGGGCCACTCCAGTAAAGTGAACAAGCTGACCTCTTCCCAGGCGGGGTGACGTGGCCAGGGATCTGATTGGTTCTCTGACCGGAAACAGCGTTTTTGACGGTCAACCCGAGGGCTGCATTCCCAGTCACCATCTAGCCACCTGCCGCCTATTTCGCTTCGCTGACAGGTGGGCCCAGATGACATCAGACAGATGAGTCCTAGAGACAGTAGCCTGGGGCTATCACATCCAATTCTCCTCAGCCCCTTGGGGTAGAAAACCGCCCCCTCCGATGCCAACAGGAAACTGGGACCTGATCCAATGTCTAGAGGCCGAGTGCCAGAAGCTGCTGGTCCTCAGCACAATCCAAAGAGTACCCAGGTTAGAGTGGGGCAGGGGTTTCTACTTCCTGGTACCCAAGTCCAGTGGGGACCTAAGACCCATTCTGGACTTTCGGGTGCTGAATAAGCACCTAAAGAGAATAAAGTTCCGCATGGTTTTCCTGCGCCAGATCATCCCTGCACTGTCCCCAGGGGATTGGTTTGCAGCCCTCGACCTAAAGGATGCTTATTTCCACATAGCCATCCAATCCCACCACAGGTGCTTCCTCAGATTCACGGTGGGAGGCAAACACTATCAGTTTACTGCCCTCCCCTTCGGGCTATCACTAGCCCCCAGGGTGTTTACAAAATGTATTGCCTCTGTCGCAGCTTTCCTGCGCAGGAGGGGTGTAAGAGTATATCCTTATCTTGACGATTGGCTCATAGTGGGCCACTCACGCCGCCAGATTCAGAGCCACATCGACCTTGTGGTAAAACTCTGCCAGTTCCCAGGCCTTCGCATAAATAGAGAGAAGTCAAAACTCCACCCCACCGAGGACATAGAGTTTATAGGGGCACGCCTGGATGGTCGCTGGGTGAAAACATCCCTACCCCCTTCAAGGTTTTGATCCATCTGCACCATCATTGCAGACCTCCAAACGTCCGCAGTTACAATGGCCCACCGGTGAATGCAGCTCCTCGGTCACATGGCGGCAGCCACGTCCATCATCCGGACAGGACGCCTCAGGATGCGGTCGTTCCAGCTCTGGTTCTCCACAGTGTTCAAGCCATCAAGGGACTCTCTACAGAAGGTTCTGTTGGTTCCCCAGGACGCCCTTGAATCCCTCCACATCTGGAGGGACCCCCGTTTTTCCATGAGGGGGTGTTCCCTTCAGGGAACCCAATCTGTCCGTAACTCTAACGGATGCTTCAGACTCTAGTGGGGGGCCTACATCTTGGGGGGCCTCTCCACTCAAGGCACGTGGTCCCCTGAGGAAAGCCTGCTCCACATAAATGTCAAGGAGCTGTGGGCGATATGGTTGGCTTGCACCATGTTCCTGGGCAAGACAGTTCAGATCCTAATGGACAACACAACAGCCATGTTCTACACAAACCGGCAAGGAGGAGTTCGCTCCTTGGCCCTGTGCGAGGAGGTGTGCAGACTTTGGCAGTTAGCGATAGACTACCATTTCACCCCGATTGCCACACATCTCCCCGGGGTGGACAACCACCTTGTGGACTCCCTCAGCAGGAGGCCCCTCGCAGCCCACGAGTGGTCCATGTCCAGCGAGGCTTTCTACCTCCTGATACTCAGATGGGGGCAACCCCAGGTGGATCTTTGTGACCCGTCGGAACTGCAAGTGCCCCGTGTTCTGCTCCTTCCATGGGCGGGAGGAGGGCTCGATCAGTGCTGCATTCCTCCTCAAATGGTCAGGGGTCCTGATGTACGCTTTCCCCCCGACACCATTGATTCAGAGGGTCCTCCTGAAGGCCCTCTCTGACGGGACACACCTGATATTAATAGCCCCAGACTGGCCCAGACAACACTGGCTCCCGCTCCTACAGGACATGTGCATGGAGGTCCCGCTCTGCCTCCTCTTGAGGGTGGACCTCCTAACTCAGGACTTAGGGTGCCTCCGGCACCCAAACCCTAGCATACTCCACCTGACAGCCTGGATGCTCTCTGGCTCAATATGCAGGAGAGGCTCTGCTCGGATAGGGTTAAGAAGGTCCTGGTTGGTAGTAGGAAACCCTCCACCAGGTCCACCTACACAGCCAAGTGGAAGCGATTCTCCATGTGGTCCCGGGATAGGAGCATAGTCCCCACAACTGCCCTGGTCCACACGATCTTGGACTATCTGCTGGACCTTAGGGACAAGGGTGTCTCATCCTCCTTGCTGAGGGTCCACCTAGCAGTGATCTCAGCGCTTCATGAGCCATTGTAGGAGGTATCAGAGTTCTTGCACACCATGAGAACCAGGTTCCTAAAGGGGGTGAACCAGCTTTTTCCTCAACCCTGCATTCCCACCCCTCAATGGGAGTTAAACGTAGTCCTTTGGGTTTTAACAGGGCCACCATATGAGCCGCTCGACGCAGCCACCCCTCTGGTCTTGTCATGGAAGGTGGTATTCCTGGTGGCCATCACCTCTGCTAGAAGGGTCTCAGAGCTGCAAGCCCTTTCTGCGGAACCCCCTTACACAAGGTTCTACCCAGACAAAGTGGTACTGCATCATCACCCATTCTTCCTACCCAAGGTAGCTGCCTTCTTCCACATGAACCAGGAAATCTGTTTACCGGTTTTCTACCCCGATCCCCAGGTTACAGAAAGCCAGAGGCGTTGGCATACCTTGGACGTGAGGTGGGCGCTCTTGACTTACATTAAACGCATTCATCCCTATTGGAAGACCTCCCAACTTTTTGTGGCGGTCACTGAGCACATGAGAGGCCAACCGGTCTCCTCTCAGTGCATTTCTAAGTGGATTGTGAACTGCATCAAAGACTGCTATGGAAGGTCGAATACACCTCTTTCTGAGACCGTGAAGGCCTGTTCTACTAGGGCTCACGTGTCCTCTATGGCCTTCCTCGTCAAGGTCCCAATCCAGGAGATCTGCAGAACCGCTACGTGGTCACCGGTACATACCTTCACGACGCACTACGCCATTGCCCAGCAGGCTAGAGAAGATGGGGCCTTGGGCAGAGCTGTATTCTAGTGTGGGTAGACTATAACTCCTCCCATCATCCTCGGGTACGGCTAGTAGTCACCTGTAACTGAATGATGTGAGCAGTGCTCGAAGGAGAACGGTTGGTTACTCACCAGTAACCGTCCTTCTTCAAGATGGGCTGCTCACATACATTCAGGTCCCACCTACCATTCCCACTAACAGAGTTGGCAAAGGTATATGGGACTGGGAGGGTCAGGGTCAGGGTCACGGTCACCTATATAGCTGCAGTCGCAGCTCAAGAGGCATTGGCTGGATGCCCTGACCTGACAGGCTAAGGCTGAAGACTTTCCAAGGCTACTGTGTGCTGCAGCACGTACACCTGTAACTGAATGTATGCGAGCAGCCCATCTTGTAGAAGGACGGTTACTGGTAAGTAACCAACCGTTTATTTACTGACCAGGTGTGAGTAGAACATGGAATGTTTATTTAGATGTGTCAAGGCTTTTTCCCCACTCTGGCACTCTGAGTGCAGAGGGTGGGGGCCCGCAACAGGCCAGAAAAGCCACTGGCCTTAAAGCCTGCTCTTAAAAGTCTCCAAGGCCTCCAATTCCTGGCCTTGGAGTGGTATCGCTGCCACCACCCAAATGCAAAAAAAAAAACCTCTTGTGACCCAGGAAGGCGCACTTGGGAATTCCTCCCTGTGAGGTACTTGCAATCCTCTTTATTCCTCCTTCAGGAAAGTGACTGAACTCCAGCTGCAATATGAGCTGGAACTGGAACAGGGTTCCCTCTAGTAGCTGCCTGCGCAGTCTAAGGCACGGGCACACAAACCTCTTGCCTCTCAGGACACAGAACCAGAACTTGCTTAAAAGGTAAACTCTTTAATCAAAAAGAACAGATGATAAACACAGAGAGTTGCTTCTCTGGGAATTAACTTAGGTAGTTACAGGGTAGTGGGGTGGGGGTTTGGGTTACATGTGGTTAGCACAGAGAAATCCAAAAAACAAGCCAAAAACAAAGAAAATGCCCTGACCGCGTCTAAATAAACATTCCCTGTTCTACCCACGCCCGGTCAGTACCAAACTTAACTTATCTCTGGTAAGGATGTTGCTGGATTCTTCCTCAGGCCCCTCTGGCCTCCTCCTGATCCTTCCAGGAGCTCTGCTGCATCCAAACAGGCCCAGGCCAGGCTGCTGTTACCATTCAAAAAGCTGTGCTTCGTTCCTATTGGCTGTCCTGGGACTCACTGACCAGAGTGTTAACCCCTTCCTCCCCAAGGGTTACTACAAGATGCGGTCAGGGTATTTCTTTGTTTTTGGTTTGTTTTTGGATTTCTCTGTGCTGAGCACATGTACCCCTTCCCACTACCTTGTAATTACCTAAGTTAAATCTTGAAGAAGCAACTCTCTGCTTCTTATCTGTTCTTTTTAATTAAAGATTTTACCTTTTAAGTAAGCTCTAGTTCTGTGTCCTGGAGGGCAAGAGGTTTGTGTGCATGTGCCTCAGGTTGCACAGCCAGCTACTAAGGGGGATTCTGTTCCATTTCCAGTTTATATCCCGGGTGGGGTTCAGTCACTTTCCTGAGAGAGGAATAAAAGTGATTGAGGATACCTCACAGTAAGGAATTCCCAAGTGCGTCTTCCTGGGTTTCAAGAGGTTTTTGCATTTGGGTGGTGGCAGCAATACCACTCCCAGGCTAGGAATTGGCGGCCTTGGAGAGTTTTAAGACCAGGCGTTAAGGCCAGTGGCTTTTAAGACCTGTTGCAGGCCTTCTGCACTCAGAGTGGGGAAACAGCCTTGACAAATGCCTCAGGAAATCACATAGGAAAGACAAGTGCCACATTTGCAAGATGTTCTGTCCAAGAATAAACAAGGAGTCCTGTGGCACTTAGACTAACAAACTGATTTATTACATGAGAAGTGGGATTTTTCTCCCACAAAAGCTCATGAAATAAATCAATTCATTAATCTTTAAGTGCCACAGGTCTCCTTGCTTGTCTTACTGAACTAGACTAACACAGCTGCCCCTCTGGAAGTGTCCAGGAACACAGATAGATAGAGAGGTCCACCTGAGGGCCTTACTAATAAAAGTGGTACTAAAACCTTCCTCAGAAACACTTCACCCTGCGTTGGCACCAAGCACCACATGGATGCTGAGTGCTCTGTCAGCTCTGGATTCCTCCCAGCACTAGGATTTGTCTCCACCAACAAAGAAGCAGCAAAAGTAGCAGCTATTGGAAGGTGATAGCTCCCCTGCAGTGCGGAGTAAAGCACGGGAGCTACGCAGAGCAAAGAGGCTGTGCAGCCCACTCAAGCTCCTCCTGTATTGGTGGCAAGGAGTCTGACTAGTGATCACGCCCTCTCACTGGAAAGTGGAAAGGGCACCCTGCAAGTTGTGGGGCCATTGATTGCAGAGGCCTTTGAGGCGGTGACCGACCAGATGTCCTTACTGGAACTGAGTATGTTGCTTCACACAAAGGAGGTCCGGACTTTGGCATCGAAGGGAAAACCCCCATTGGAGACCCTAGGTTGTTTCCAGGTTTTCCCTGATTTTGAGGTATCTTTCCCTGTTGAGGTTACAGTGTAAGTGCACCTTCTCGACACTGCTTCCTGGCACCAAGGGAAACACAGCTCAGACGGTCACCCATGGGCTTGATGCACCATTTAAGTTATCCAGATTGGAGATCAATGGGACAAAAATGTTTGCCATGCTCTATGTCAAGGGGAAAATCAGTGCTGAGAACTTCATTCTGCTATCAGTCATCGGCACTGATGAGCTCACCTGCACAAGAAGGGCTCAGATCCTGGTCACCGATTTCAAGGTCTCCCTTTGAGGATCGCAGTTGACTGCAACACTGGGTACCAAGACACATCCGGTCTCCCAGATACTGGTCATACTTCTCATTGAGACAGAGGCGGTCACGGGGTCCTTGGATTCGCATTCCAAATCACCGTATCAACGTTCAAAGGAACAGTGCTACAAAAGTGCTACTCATCAGTCTCCCAGTCTCCATAAAAAGAGTCAGTTCAAAAGACCTCACAAATCTTCCATGGAGGTTGGGTGGTTGGCAGACCTCTGGCCACAGTCTGTCTGCATCAAGGGCAGCCCTGGATCCACTCCAAAACCCAGTCACTGGGCCTCCAGGACAGTGGCTTCAGAACTGGCCATAATGGAACCCTTGGAGGCTCTCAATGGCAGTGGGCCCTTTCTCCCTTCACTTAGCTGAAAACCAGTTGGTAGCCCAAGACACATATGAAAGCAGAGTTGTTAGATCTTGGTGAAGACTTGGCCCTCATGGACGGGACATTTTTCACAATTGTGTCCTTCCTTGCGTTCCTCACCCAACGAGGTGGTGGCAATGCCTTTCCTCCACTCTCCAGATGATTTTTGAGTGCACCAGGACTTCCTAATGTAACTAGCCATCAATTTGAAGCTCGAAGCGGAGGAGAGATGAGAACAGGTTGATGACTTGTTTAACGTGGGGACAGTGTCAGCACCGATGGAGATCTCCCTGCCTAGCCGTATGGGGGTGCTTAAAATTAACCAAGACCTTTGGTGAACTCCCTCCTCTCTGAAGAGAGCAGAGAAAAGGTAACATGTCCTGGCCAAGGGTTTTGAGCATTTCCGAGGAGGTTGGTATAGCCAATGAAAGGGATAGACAAGGCGAGCCAGGTCGCACTCCCAAAAACAAAGACACTAAGAGACTAGACTTCTTTGGGAGAAAAGTTATTATTATATTTCTAATCAACAATTCTGAGTCCCCAATCACCAAGCACTATTGGGGAGGTACAATTACAACTTGTGGTAGTCTCTCAAGCTCTTCAGGTAGGTATATCCATCAGACCAGTACTCAGACCTTACAACAATCCTGGATGAGGGCAGAGTGGTTGCAGGGATAGTGCTTTGAAAGTCATTTCATGCAGCAGATTTGTCTTCAAGGGCCATGGGGATTGTCATGTGATTCTGTTTGTGGTTGCAAGGTTTGGGTCTCTCCCAGCAAGTACAACATCCCATCCAAGATCTACCATTTGATGGGTCAGCACTTCTCATGGAGCAAATGGCTACGAAGCTCTAGGGTCCTAAAGACCCTTTGTGATGCTGAGATTTTTGGGCCTGTATGTGCCCCACACTTCTAGGAGACAGTTCTGCCCACAGAGGCAGCATAGGTTCCATATGCCATGCACAGGGGCCTATAGGAGACGAGACAGCACCAGAAATGGCAAGTGTCATAGGCAGGGTCTGCCTCTGCCTACTTCTTCCCAGCAAGCCCCCACCAGGCACTCTGGTGGCCAGTGTTGGGCATTTTGATGACACACAAAAAGACAGTATCCCAGTCTCAAATCAGGATCCTACATTCCTTTTATTTTTGAACCATCTTGTCCCTCTCCTCAATCTGGGCCAGCATAACCTCTGATCGTTGTATCCTGAGCATGGTGGCAGACAGCTACACCTTACAGTTTTCCTCTCCCCAACCTCATTATTACCCCCACTCCCTGGTCCTCTTCAGGAACCTCTCCCATGAATAGCTCCTTGTACAAGAAGTTCAATAAGGACAAGTGTAAAATCCTGCATGTGGGACAGAAAAGCCCCATGCACTGCTACAGGCTGGGAAACATTCAGTTAAGTAGCAGCAGTGTAGAAAAGGACCTGGGGGTCATGGTGGATGGGAAGCTAGATATGAGTCAGCAGTGTGCTCTTGCTGCCAAAAAGGCCAGTGGCATACTGGGCTGCATCAAAAGAAGTATTACCAGCAGATCAAGGGATGTGATCCTTCCCCTCTATTCTGCACTGGTGAGGCCACATCTAGAATACTGTGTTCAGTTTTGGGCTCCCCACTACAAAAAGGACAGGGACATGCTAGAGAGAGTTCAGAGGAGGGCAACCAAAATGATTAAAGGGCTGGAGCACAAGCCCTATGAGGATAGGCTGAAAGCATTAGGCTTATTTAGTCTGCAGAAGAGAAGATTGAGGGGGGATTTGATAGCAACCTTCAACTACTTGAAGGGATGCTCTAAGGAAGATGGAGCTCGACTGTTCTCGGTAATAAGAGGACAGAACAAGGAGCAATGGTCTCAAGTTGTGGTTAGGGAGGTGGAGGCTGGATATTAGAAAAAACTTTTTTACTAGGCGAGTGGTGAAGCATTGGAATGAGCTGCCAAGGGAGGTGGTGGAGTCTCCATCTTTGAAGGTGTTTAAGGCCCGGCTGGACAAAACCATGACTGGGATGGTTTAGTGGGAGTGGTCCTGCCTCTGGCAGGGGGTTAGACTAGATGACCTATGAGATCCCTTCCAACCCTATGATTCTATGAAGAGGCACAAAAGCTTTGTATACTGAGAGCAGTGGAAGAGGTCCTGCCAGATATGAGTGAGTGAGGATTTTATTCCCATTATTTCCTTATGCCCAAGACAAAGGAAGGTCTCAGTACCATATTAGATCTCCAGAGGCTAAACAGATTAATCAAAATTCTGCATGGTCTTGCTAGTTTTCATAATTGTCACTGGATCCAGAAGACTGGTGAGCTGCCCTCCACCAGCAAGATGCCTATTTCCACATTTCAGTCTTTCCAAGACCCAGGATATTTCTCCATTTGTGGCAGGAGACACCCACTTCCAATTCATAGTGCTCCCAATTAGCCTCTCCTCTGCTCTGCGGATATTTACCAAGTAAATGGTGGCAGCGGCAGCCTCACTCAGACATTGAGAACTCAAAATCTACCCATATGTGGGTGATTGGCTCATTCAGAGCATATCACAGGCTAATGTGGTCGCTAGTCTGGCAACAGTAAAGGACCCTTGCCATAGCTTGGAGCTGCTAGTGGACGACCAAAAATCAGAGCTGACACCAGTAAAAAGGATACAATTTATAGGGGTAGTCCCAGATTCCAGACAGTCCAGAGTGATATTAGCACACTCCAGGTTTGAAACCATGTCAGAGCTCACATGAGACAATTAAACCTCACCTCTAACTGCGGCCTGGACTTGCCTGTGTCTTTTGGGCCACATGGTGGCATGCACATACATGATCAGGCATGCTCACCTACACATGCAACCATTTCAGCTATGGTTGGGCACAAGTATATGCACCAAGCAGGCATACAGGGGAAAGAGTCATAACAATTCCTGCTCACGGTCTGCCCTATCTTGACTGGTGGTTGAATGTTTGGAAAGTTTTGAAGAGAGTTCCCTTCACAAACCATTCTCCCTCTATATCCTTCCTCTCAGAGGCATCAGATTGAGGATGAGGCGCTCGTGTCAGCATGGGTCACAGCAACCAGGGGAACTGGTCAGCCCAAGAGACGGACATGCACATAAATATGAGGGAACTCAGAGCGATCAAATTAGCCTGTGCAATGTTCCTTCTGCTCCTGGAAGGAAAAACCATTCAGATGCTCACAGACAACATGGAGACCTTGTATTTTGTCAACCGACAGGGCGGGGTTCATTCCCTAGCCCTCTCTCGGGAGGCGATGTCCCTGTGGGCACTGACCATAAGACACAAGATCCACCTGCTGGCTTCTCACATGCCAGGAATCAAGAAAACCAAGGCAGATTGCCTCAACAGGTTGTTTGGATCATCCCATGAGTGGTCTTTCAAGCCTGAGGTGGCAGATATGATATTCCAAAAATGAATCTATCCCCAGATGGACCTGTTTGCCTCCCCAGTCAACAGGAAGTGTGAATGTTTCTGCTCCCAGCAAGGCAGGGAGTCAGGAGTGCTAGGGGGGGTGCCTTCTTCACTCCTTGGTTGGACAGTCTTTTGTACACTTTTCCACCCAAACCACTGACTTGACAGGGTGCTCCTAAAGATAAAAAGAGACAGCACAATAGTTACCCTAATAGCTCCTAAATGACCCAGATAGCACTGGTTCTCAATGATACTGTAACCATCTATGGGCCCACTCATAGAGCTGCCATTACAGCACAACCTGCTGTCCCAGGATGAGAGAAAGTTGCTTCACTGCAACCTGATTGACAATTCCTCCATCCAGTGCCCTGGTGTCTTAGTGGTTAATGACTGAGGAGAAAGCCTGTTCATCACAGATGCAGTTGGTATTGATGGACAGCAGGAAACCTTTTACCAGATTACTGTGCATGGCGAAGTGGAAGAGATTTGCAAACTGGACTGGGGCCCAGGGAGTTGTATGCCTCAATCCTCCTAATTCTAGGCACCATATTACACCTCAAGGACCAGAACCTAGCAACCTCCTCACTGAAGGTACATCTTGGTGCCGTATCAGCATTCCTCCCTCCTGTCCAGGAGAGGTCATTTTTTTTTTTCCTCTCATACCACAGTAACAAGATTCTTAAAAGAGATGGACAGGATTTTTCCACATATCAGTGCCCATTCACACACACTCCCTCCAGGGTCTGAACTTTGTCCACTCTTCCCCTTATAAAGGCACCACACATGCCATTAGCCACTTCCTCCTTCTCCTTTTGTCCTGGAAGATGGTCTTTCTGGTCACGATTGCCTCTGCCAGAAGAGTCTCAGAGCTTCAGGTGCTCTCAACAGAGGTGCCTTACATGGACTATGAAGACAAAGAGCACATCAAATCTCACCCACCCTTTTTGCAAAGATGGCCTCAGCTTTTCACATACAGCAGGACAACTTCCTGACAATTTTCTATCTGAAACGCCATGCTTCAGAGGAAGAAAGGAAATGGCATACATTAAACATTCTCAGGGCCTTGGCTTTTTATCTAGAGAGAACAAAGGTGTTTCAGAAATTGTCACAGCTGTTTGTGTCAGTTGCAGAGAGGATGAGAGGTTTGCCGGTGTCTTCACAGAGAATCACCCTCCTGGATAACAGCCTCCATCCACTTGTGCTACCAGAAAGTGAAGGGACAACCCAAGAGAGATAAAAGCACAGTAGGCCAGAACTCAGGTGCTGTCAGCAGCTTTTCTGGCTGAAGAACCTGAACAGGACATTTGCAGAGCGGCAACATGGTCATCGGTGCATACCTTCACTACACGCTCATACAGCAACCCAGGGAAGATGTGGGCTTCAGTAGAGCCATACTGCAGTCTGCAAATCCGTAGTCTCCAAATCCACCTCCAAGGTACTGCTGGTAAGTCCCTATGGTGGAATTGATGTGCACAAACACTTGAAAAAAAGATGGTTGCTTACCTCTAACTGGTGTTTTTCAAAATGTGTTGCTTATGTCCATTCTGTGATCCACCCTCAGTCCCTGCTGTTGGAGAAGTCAGCAAGAAGAAACTGAGAGGACATAGGGCTGGTGGTGCCACACATACTGTAGCTTGTGTGGGGGACTCTACAGGGCCCTGAGACAGCTGCATAGAGTCTGCTAAGGTTTAACGTTTTCTAGTAATTGTGCATACAGCATGTGCACACCTACAGAGGAATGTACACGAGCAACACATCTTGAACAAGTAACAGGTAAACAGTCTTCTCCCTCAGCCTCTCCATAAGTCAAGGGCTCCAGCCCCCCCATCATTTTCACTGCCCTCTGTTGACCGCTTTGCAATTTATCCACATTGTTTCTGTCGTGGGTGACCCAAAACAGGACATAATACTCCAAGTGAGGCCTCACCAGTGCTGAATAGAGGGAAATAATCACTTCCCATGATCTGCTGAACAGTCACCTACTAACGTAGCTCAGTATTTCATTAGCATTCTTGGCAAGAAGGTCACACCGTTAACTCCTATCCAGCTTATCGTTCACTGAAACCTACAAGTCCTTTTCTGCAGGACTGCTGCCTAGCCAGTTGGCTCTTCTTTGGGCACTGCTCAGATACATTCAATAATAGGTGTATCCATGCTGCAGAGCATGATTCGTCGGAAACTTTTTGCCCTAGCCTGTAGCTATATATGTGGCTGCCGCCCAACCCCTCCCTAGTTCCATTTTGTCCACCTCAGTGACAGTTCATGCAACAGCCCTCTCCTTGCATTGGCAAGCAGCCTGTCTTTCTCTTCTCTTGTTTATGGGCCTTTCGCTCGACCGAGTGCACCTTTTCATGGACCCAGTTCCACTGAAGAGTGTTCCCTCCCTCAAGCACCTGACTTTGGAACATCAACTCCGCACTCCTCCATTGTCCACCATGCTGGGGTTTAAACCCTGTGCTGAATGCGGCAAGGCCTTCCCGCGGGATGATCCCCACGAGAAGTGCCTCCAGTGCCTGGGCGAAAGCCACTCAGTCACCTCCTGCTCCATCTGTCTGTCCTTTAAGCCTAGGACAATCAAGGACAAGGGAGCAAAGGCACTGTGTGTTGGCCTCAGGGCAAGTGCAGCATCCTACCCCCGAGGCTTCAGGGTCTTGTGTGGTACCGTGTGCCGGCTCGGCACTAGAACCGTCCCGGCACCGATCCCCGAGAGGATGCAAGACTAGCTCGATACCAGTGTTGGTACTGCGGTGTCAGTGCTGCTCGGGGTCCCTCACATGGGACTCCCCACTGGACCAAGAGGAGTCGGTGCCACTCCCTGTGACTCTGGAGGCATTCGAGGCAGCAAAGGCGCTCATCTTACTGCCTGCTCCACCCTCCTCGATACCCGCTAGGAAGAGTGGCAAGCCAGCCTTCATTTCGAAGGTCCAGGTGCACTGGAAGTGGCACCTAATGCCGTCTCTGTTATTGGCACAGAGTTTCCCCAACACCGGAACTTATTACCCCCCAGAGCCCTGGTACCACCAAGCCTTCTCCCCAGAACCACATCACCATGCCATCCCTGGCACTGTCTTCGCAGTCCCAAGGGGCCTCCCCCCCTTCCAGCCCAGGAGAGGGGGCCTCAAGGGGAACTAAACAACCTCGATGCCAGCCTCTGGCACCATCGCCCTTCAGGTACTAGCCTTATGAGTGGTCCTCCCAAGAGACTGCTGTGCCCAGCTTGGCACCAATTCTGTTGGCACCGGCTAGAGCTCTAAACCCAGTGCCATGATCCTATACGGGGCACCTTTTGATCTTCTGTGCCGCGTCTCTGCCCACATGGGAATGGAGGTCCAATCTTTGGAAGGGCACGGTGATATCCTGTTCAGGTCTGTCTTCACATCAGTGGAACCCATTACTGTTTCCCTCTACTTTAGCGTTTGGGACCTTGCTTCCTCACGCTGGCAAAACCTGGGTTCCATCTTCCTGGTTTCGGACACAGCGGGCCTCAAATATAGAGTCCCAGGGTTGGAGTTCCCTTCGCTTACCCACCACCCAGTCCCATCTCAAGAGGTGGTGGAAGCAGAGCTAGGCCCGGGACAAATTCCCTGTGACCCTATGCCAGTATTGAGGGATGCTAGGGAATTAAACCTTCTGGGTTGGAAGGTGTATTCCTCCTCCGCCTTCCAGTTACACGTCGCAAACAACCAGGCCCTGGTGGGACGATATATGTTGGACATCTGGGAGTCAATGAGTAAGTTCAGACACCTACTCCCATGAGAGGCGAGGGAGGAATATGATGCCTTCCTTGAGGAAGGCAGGGTAGCATCCCAGGACCTCCTTCTATCTACCTGGGATGCTGTTGACATGGCCTCCCGTATAGTGGCCTCAGCTGTGACCCAATGGTGTGTGGCCTGGCTGCGAGAGGCTAGGGTGCCCCCTGTTTCTGAATAGGTGGTCCTTGAGCTCCCCTTTGGCAGCGAAGTTCTTTTCCTGCTGGAGACAGATGCCATTCTGGGGACTGCCTGTGACCCTCGGGGGGAGAGAAAATATTTGGGTCTCCTCTCTTCAAGCCCCCTTCCACGCCCTCCAGCTCCTTAGGGCATAACACTCAGCCCCGCTCATTCCCTTTTTCTGACTAGGGGTACGAGTTAACACTCCAATCACCACGACATGGGCCTGAATCCCAGTTAGGGAACTCCTTCCCTCCTGGGTCCACTCCTCCATTCCCGGAGGAATGCCTGGCCATCCACCAGGGGTGGATCTTCATAACCAGCCGGTTTGGTGGTGTTGCGCATCCCCTGAGAATCCCTGTCCTATGAGGTGCCCATTGACTCGGGAACCTTCCCTCGAGCTCATAGACAGCTTCAAGCTCAGGCAGGGCCCGCTGTCTAACCCTGGCCTTGCTGTATTCTCTCTTTTCTTATCGCTGTCAATAAATGGAGGAGGCCTACCTCCTCCTGTTAGCCCACCCCTTTATCTCTTACTAATTCTTGGGTGGGGAAGCTCCCCCCTCGCCTCCCTGCTTGACGCCTTTCGCTCCCTCTTGAGGCACACAGTGGGAAAACAAGGATACTGTAAATACCAGTGAGTATAGTGCCTCCCCCTCTGCCCTTCCAGAGGTAGACTGGGAGGTGTTCTCCACAAGTACTCTTCCTCATACTGGGAGACACACACTCATTTCCTGTAAAACCTTAACTCTGGCCATTGCGCATCTCAAGCCAATCGTCTGAAGGGGTTCCCTCTCTCTCCATAAGGGAGCTGACTTCCTGTTTCCTCCTCACCAGAGGGTGCTTGTGTTCCCCCTCCACATGCTGGGGTAGAGTCTCCCACTCCCCTTTATTTGCCCATTTGCGCTGCTCTCTATCTCTCTCTATGTCCCAAACGATCCTCAATAAGGGGATCTAAGGTACATTTTCTGGTTTGGTAGTGCCTTACACTCCTTTCAGCCCCATGAGATGGGTCAACCTGGCCTTGTTCTGCCTAGTGCTGGATGGAGATGTCGATGCCCACTTGCTAGACGCCGGCATCTCAGTTTGCAACTTGTCATTCCCGTTAGGGGGTAACCCCTCCTGTAATCAACCTTCCATGAGCTGGCTGATAGCTCCCTTGGTGGGCGTGCTGAGAAGGCCCCACTATGATAGAGCCTCTGGCCCAGTGCTCCCTACTTCCTCTCTTCCAAAAGGGGGGAAAAAGGTTACTCTAATGCCAAAGGGAAGTGCTTTGTCTTTCTCTACTACTGCAGCCTGCACCCTGGGGTGCATTGCGAGCATTGTTACATGGCAATCAGGGATTTTAGTTCCCACGACCCCGCCCCTACTCCCCCAGAGCACGGCAGTGTGTCTACAGATGTTTTCTAAGCTCTCTCAGTGAGTGCTATGGGTGATAACACGTCTGGGCTCTTGCCCCCACCAACAGCACAAACCCAGTATCGACCTGAGTTGTCTGTCTCTCTTTCTCATGGAGATCCAGGTAATTTTTGGGACCACCCCATTCCCCCCTCTTTGCATTGGACGGATTCCCATCCGCCATTGGCTGTTGGCCTACCTGATCCTGATCCAGAGATCAATTCGATATGTTCAGTATGAGTCTGAGCCCAAACGTTGGGTTTCCCTCGGGGTCTCTGCTTAGTGGGCATCTTCTCAGTAGTTCACTTCCCAGAAGACAACCAGATCACCGTGGTTACCCCTCATGATGGCTCCAGGGTTTTCTCTTGGGAGTTCCATCATGTATGACGCCCTTTTCCCCTCCAACCAAAGAGCCTCCTTAGCTAGCAGCTGCTTTTTTGGCATACTTAAGCTCCTGTACTAAACGATTACGAGATTCCTTCAACACTTGAAGGAACCCATTAATGGCCCCTTTCCCTGAATCCCGAGCAGTGAACTGGGATCTTGGGGGAACTAGCTGACCCTTGGTAGAGGTCATCCTTTCTCCCCGGTAAAACAAAATGAAACAATGAAAGAGGACAGAAGAGACAGGCCGGAAAGTGTCTTTAGGTGTAGCCCTGGCCTTCCCCTTTATCAGGGTGACACGTCTTTGCTCCGTCCTCGCTAGTGGCTTTTCCTTTCCCTTTCTCTTAGATCCATGCAATCTTCTACATTGTTCCCACACTACAGTGAACCTCTTTCTAGTACACGTTTCCCATGCTCTGCCACTTTAAGGCGGGTGCATTTCTGTCAGACGCATGCTGCTGTGACCCTTGCATTCCCAGATCCCGAAAGTGTGTTAGGTTTTGTAGGCTGTGGGGATGGCTTCACATCCCCAAAAGGGGCATGGAACCTACCGTTCGGACTCCATCCTTAGTCATGGCAGTTCTTGGCGTTCAACTTTCCTTGGCTCGGTCCCTGTACCAAGTTGTTAGCTATCAGGTCGGGGTGGTGGTGATGATGATGATGATGATATCATTTTCTTATTTCAGCACAACGCAGTAGGTGCTGACAGCTCACCTCATACAATAGGGAAGTGTCACAATGCCTTTGGGAAAGGCATGTTGGCCGCCAGCAATGCCTTTACAAGGCTATACGAGGCCTCAGCTATGGCCAGTTTACTTGTTTGCTGTAGCCTTGACTAAGCACTCAGTTCTCATGCCAGCTTGAGTGCTCTGCCCACACCTCGTGTCGTAAGGGATAGCCATCTCTTATCTCGCATCCCCTGTCTCGTACTCCTTTACTCAAGGAAGGGGATGGTCTCCCCTTCCTCTTTCCCTTCCTCACTCCTTGCAACCTTTCTCCTACAGTGGATGCACTGAGTGCTCCGGATCCACACAGTTGCCCCTGGCCTCTGATCTCCCTGTGCTCTACTCTGTCCGACTAGGAAAAGGGTGGTATTCTTCTCTGCCCTTCTCTTTCCTTGTCCCTTGCAGAATCCTGTATTCGCCGCTGGTAAGGTGGGAGCTCTAGGATCACTTTATTTTCTTCACAATTATTGCAGTCGATATGTGCTAGCACCAGAATATCTAGCTCTCTGGCCTCAGCATATCTGTATTTAACACCTATTCGGGTCCTTCGTGCGATGATATGTGCTTTGGCTGTAGCCGTAATGTGTCTTGTCTGACTCTTTTATAGTAGGGTGACCTTAGGCCGTTCTGCCCTCGCACACCAGCTAGCGCTCAGGCAAACTGGCCTTCTATCCTTCACTTGGTTAGGTCCTGCCATCTCGGGTTGATCTTGCCTGGGCCAGGATCTTTAGGTCAATACCTTAGACCTTCCAAGGACCTTACTCGTTGGGCAGTTACCCAAAGTGGTGAGTGGCTTTGCTGAAGGCAGAAAAACCAATTCCACCCACCATCCATCAGCATGGTTAGTAGTCACCTATTACTGAATGTATCCGAGCAGTGCTCAAAGAACGGTGGGTTACTTACCAGTAACTGTCCTCCTTCGAGATGGGCTGCTCGGATTCATTCATAACCCTCCCTCTGTCCCCACACTTGGAGTTGGTGACTCCTAGGAACTGGGGAGGGGTCAGGTGGCGGCCACATATATAGCTGTGGGGTCGCGCGGGGGCGGGGCGCGGTGGCTACCAGCCCTCTTCTGACAGGCTAGGGCAAAAAGATTCTGACCAATCGTGCTCTGCGGCACAGATACATCTATTACTGAATGAATCTGAGCAGCCCGTCTTGAAGGACAGTTATTGGTAAGTAACCCACCGTTTCTACTCTGTAGTAGTGCAAGGAATTCTTCCATCCTAAATTCAGGACTCTGCACTTGTCCTTGGTCAACTTCATCAGATTTTTTGCCTAATCCTTCAAATTCTGTAGATCACTCAATATAAATTGGAGGATCTCTAAAATGGTGGTGCTAGGTCAGCACCCGAGGCATATGAAACTTGGTTCATTGTTTGCAAACTGCTGTGGGATCCTTGAATGGCAAGTGACATATGTCACTGGATGCTAGGAAAGAGCTCTTCCAAAGAGCTGACCATTGCAAATACAGTGCACCTTTTCTCTTGTCTTTCCTGCTTATTTTAATATGCTAATAAAAAGGGGGGGCAGAGGGGCTTTAAAGCAGGTGTGCTTTTCATAGCTATTGTGGGTTATGCAGCTTTCCAGTTAAAATGAGCTGTTTTAGCATCATGACCTGAGAGTATGGAAAGTGAGCCCAGAGCCTCACCTGGGCTGCGTTTCTCCAAAAGCATCTGGAAGGTGGAAAATGCAAACTCTGCCTCCAGCTCTCAGCAGCATTCTCTAATTGTGTGTTCTTCAGGTCTTGGAAGGTCACTCATTTCAAGGGGAAGCTGCACTTCCCACACCTCTTCCCTCTGTTGTTTACACAGGGAGAGAGCTGTATATCCCATTACTCCTTTCCTCCCAACCATTCCCACTTACCCCAACAGTGGTTATTAAAGATTGTCTGATTATGAAATCTCCACAGCTACAGCTAGTCATCGTCTGAGTGTGTGGATGCTTCAGCTCTCTAGTGAAAGGTCTGGTATTTTTCTTGGATCACACCAGGGAACTCTGAGAGAAGATTTAGGGTGATGCTGCATTCCTGGTAGACTTCTCTAAGCTAAGCTTTGGGAAGGAGGAGGTGAAAAATGCTTCCAGTCTTTGTTTTGCTCCCCGAGAACTTTGGATTTTCCCTTTGCTCAAATGAGTGCCATGGAAGCTCATCTCTGTGGCTGGTGTTTGACATGCCTATGAGTGGAGACAGTTCTTCACACAGCCACCCACGCTCCAACCAAAGAGCAGCAAAGCGCTAGCGTTCTTTGCTGTCAGCATCACAATTGGGATGTTAGCAGCCAATCTGGCAGGTTACGAATCTGCAAAGTCGAAGCTTTTCAAAAAAGTGTAAACTTCAATTAATTAATCCACAGTTTTCTTAACACCTCTTCCTGCCTGTGTCTCGCACATCTTCCTAGAAATACTAGAATGCTAGTCCTAGGATTTCATTTCACTAGAAGGTGCAAACACCCTGTGGTGCAGAAGCTGAGTGGGAAGGCCATGAAATTAGATAGCATTGAAACAATAATATGAATGAGATACTGGGTGCTGGATGAGTAGGTCAGACTGTGATTATGCCTCTGCCTAGTTAGCTGACATCTTATTTCCACGGCAATCTTATATTTCTGTAGTGCTCTTCATATACAAAGCTTGTGAAGTCCGTCATAGTGGGGACACATGTTCATGCAAAGCAGCTGTCCATGGGAGTCAAGAAAAGTGTGTCTTTCTCCAAGCGTACTTTTGTACAAACACCACCTAATCTGCTTTCATTGCATTGCTTCTAACTGACTTGTAATTTCAGGCTGGAATGTATTTGAACTTCAGTCTGCATGGTAAAGGAATGTAAATGAAATCTCAGGGCAAATGGGTTGTGTTTTAGCTTTATGGGATGTCTTCTCTTGCTGTGGAGCTACACCTGTCTTGTAGTCAGTGTGGATAGTAAGGTTCTTGAGGCCAGGACCATCCTGTTGTTGATTGTTTATATAGCACTTATCTCAATGTGGTCCTCATCCATGACTGGGGCTCCTAGATGCTATAGAAATACAAATAATAAACAATAACTCAGTTAACCCCAAATGTGAATAGGCTGCTATGAGGTTCGATGTGGAGATAAGCACGGCAAAGTGGCCTAAGACGGGGACTAAAAGTGACAGAGGTAGGGTAGCTAATGAAAAAACTAGCCAGCAAGAACTCAAATGGCTAACTATCTGACCAGTATTTGAAAAAGTCCTTATGCAATGGATGCACATGGTTGATTGCTGGTTGGGAATGCTTTGAATGCAGTAAGGCTCCACTGCACAGGAGATGGAAGGCCCATGTCATCCATCTGACAACGTGGTTTGGAGCCCACAAAAAGGGGAAAAAAAAGACTAAAGACAAACAGTTTTCTTGGGCATAAGCTTTTATGGGCTTTTGCCCACGTTGTCAGATGCGTGACATGGAGGGTTATTATGCAGAGGGAGAAAAATTGTTCTCCATAACCTTTGAGGATAGGACAAGAAGTTTAATGGCAGCATGCTGGTGGGGGAGGAGGGAGCTGGGAGCTCTGGTTCATGTGGCCCCTGCCTCAGCAGCTGACCTTGATGGAGAGGGAAGGCAACTTCCCCTAGCCATGCTCTTGCAGGCAGCTGCAACACTATGCAGAGCAGCATCCCAGCCAGCTGCGTCTGCTGCAGAGTGCAGGCTTCAGGGTGCTGAACTGTCCTGCATTCCTGCTAGGCTTGGTGGCATGTAAGGGGGGGAGAGAGCCTTCCAAGGGGAGGGGAGTCAGAAAGCTAAACAGCATCCAGCTGTATCATAGTCCTCTAGTAGTCAGGGGTGGCTGATCTCCCATATCCACCTCTGCTCCTGACTGCGGCAGTGCAGGACAGTGCACAGGGCTGGAGGGGAAAGGGTGGCTGCTCCTTGCTGGCACAGGGCTGTGGGGAGGGGCAGCTCCTTGGCACCAGTGAGATGTGTGGGGGGTATGGGGGTGCAGCTGCATTTGGTCAGCTGGATAGCAGCCTGTCACAGGCTGCATTCTAGCCTACAGGTTGTGGGTTAGACAACCTAAGTCTAGATAATGCTTGGTTCTGCTATAAGTGAAGGCACTGGACTACAAGTGCCAATCTGTTCCCCAGGGTTCCTCTACCCAATAAATTGTTTTCTGCGGGTTGGTCTCACGAATTAAAGCAAAGGAAACATGATATCTTGGACTGCAATGTGACTGGCACACACAAGTCCGAACCAAGTACTTTTAACATAAAGCTTTGGTCTCCAGCAATTCCCATTGGAGTTACCTTTATTGGAACTCTCCACTTGTTAACCTTAAGCATATATAAATACAGTAGTGGTTGGAGTAATTCAGAACTTAATAGTTGCCCCACAAGGCTGAGGCAGTCTTCAGGTGAATCAGTCACAGATTTCTAGATGGTCAAGCCTTCCATCCATGCTTGGAGAGCCTTCCAAATGTGTCCATGAAGGGATCAGCCTGACTCAGCCTCACTGTTTGCCTCTTATGCCCCAAAGGTTAGAGACATGTCAATCAAAAAAATGTTACCTAGCTGATAAATTTCCCCATACTGGCAGTTCTAATACATATCCAGAATTCCTGTTTTTTTTCACAGCCATTCTGGGAGAGAACTCACAAAGCAAAGTTTACTCCACATTTTCATTGGCGACCCCTCCCCTCTTTCTCGCTTTCTTGCCAAGTTTCTGAAAATGGGTAAAAACAACAAGCAGAATTATTAATAGTCCATCCCAATAATAGATAATGGCTTGCCAGATGGCTGGTTGCTAAAGTGCCCCAGTACCTTTCCAGTCCTAGATGCTATGATATTGCCAGAAATTGCTATGTCTGTCATGGGGGGCTCTACACAGTCAAAGCTTTGATGACTGTCTCTAGGGCTTTGAGTCCCCTAAGCACAGTCTGCAGTGTACCAGAGTGGCATACTTGTTTTAAAGATGGGCTGCTGCATGTCGTGTCATCCAGAGTGTGTCTTTTTTAAAATCTCCTGAGAGAATGAGGAGCAGCTGTCCTGGCTCTAGGGCGGGACTGGATACATTGTGGCTCTGGTTAACTATTCATTTGAACAAGTGCACCCAATATTTTGTCTTGGCAATCTAGTATTTTTTTTAATCTGGATCAATTTATCTGCAGCTGAGCAAGAATGTGCTGCTGTGGTTAATGCTTTCTAGGAGGTGGCCATTAAAAGTGGTTTAAGAGCATGGGCTGGGATTTCAAAGTCCACTAAGGGAATGAGTAAAATTCAATAGAAATGGCTGCCTAATTCACCTAGTTTACTCTGTACATCCCAGCCATAGAGTCATAGAATATTAGAGGTGTTATTAAGTCATCTAGTACCCTGTTGAAAGTAGGAGTACTCACACTAAATAATCCCAGACACGGTTTTGTCCAAGTGTGTTTTAAAAGTTTCCAAAGAAGGAGATTTTACCACCTCCCTAGGCAACCCATTCCAGTGCTTCACCACCCTCCTAGTGAGAAAGCTTTTCCTAATCTCCAACCTAGACCTCCCCATTTGCAAACTTGAAACCATTGCTCCTTGTTCTGTCCTCTGTCAGCGCTGAGAATAACCTAGCTCCTTCCTCTTTGGAGCACCCCTTCAAGTAGTTGAAGGTTGCTGTCAAATCCCCCCCCCCCCCAGTCGTCCATTCTGCAAACTAAATAAGCCAAGTTCCTTCAGTCTCTCTTCATAAGTCATGTGTCCCATCCTCATAATCATTTTTGTTGCCCTCTGCTGGACTCTTTCTAATTTGTCCACCTCCTTTCTGTCATGGGGAGACCAAAACTGAACATAGTATTCCAGATGCAGCCTCACCAGTGCCAAATAAAGGGGGATAATCACATTCCTCAATCTACTGGCAACACTCCTACTAATGCAGTCCAATATGCCATTGGCATTTTTGGCCACAATGGCAAGCTGTTGACTGATATCCAGCTTCCCATCCACCAAAACCCCCAGGTCCTTTTCTACAGAGCTGCTTCTTAGCTGATCAGTCCCATCCTGTAGCAGTACGTGGGATTTTTTCATCCTAAGTGCAGGATTTTGCACCTGTCCTTGTTGAACCTCATGAGATTGTCTGGCCCAATGTTCCAATATGTCTAGGACTCCCTGAATCCTATTCCCACCCTCCAGCGTGTTTACCATTCCCCCTAGTTAGGTGTTGTCCACAAATTTGTTGAGTGTGCAATCTGTCCCATCATCCAGATCATTAATGAAGATGTTGAACAAAATTGGCCCTGGGACTGACCACTGGGGCACTTGGTTTGTTATTGGTTGTCAGCTAGACATTGAGCCATTGATCCCTACTCACTGATCCCAAATATCTAGTCAGTTTTCTATCTACTTTATGATCCATTCATCCAGCTTATGCTTCCTTAACTAGCTGACAAGAATGCTGTGGGAAACGGTATCAAAGCTTCACTAAAGTCAAGGTTTACAACTTCAACAGCTATTCCCACATCCACAAAGCCAGTCATCTCATCACAGAAGGCAATCAGGTTGGTCAGGCATGATTTGCCCTTGATGAATCCATGTTGACTGTTCCTGATCACTCTCTTTTCCTCCAAATGTTTCAGAATGGATTGAGGACCTGCTCCATGATTTTTTTCAGGAATTGAGGTGAAGGTGATTTGATCTTTAGTTCCTGGATCCTCCTTTTTCCTTTTCTTATAGGTTGGTATTATATTTGCTTTTTCCAGTCATCTGGGACCTCTCCCAGTTGTCACAAATTGTCAAAAATAATGGTCACTGACTCTGCAGTCACATGAGCCATCTCCCTCAGCAGCCTCAGATGGAGTTCATTCGGCTCCATAGACTTGTGTACATACAACTTCAGTCCCTAGGATCTGTATGTGTTTAGCTCTCACCAGATGGGAGGCTGACCTGTGGTAAAATCTGGATGGATCATGGAGACCATGATGGCGCTACAAGAAGCCACTGAGTAAATGCTCAATCTTACCAGTGCTTTAGCCCTTTACCTGTGCTTTTAGTTGTTTGTTCCTTGACCTGATGACTTGCTCAGTATGAATGGATTTTTAAAAAAAAAATCACACTCTGTAATGACAGCACTGGCTGATGTCTACACTGTCCTCCTTGGGTCAGTGCAGTGTGTCCTCACAAGGAGTACTTCCACTGATCTAAGGGGTGGGATGGGGAGCTGAGAGCCACATCTCTTGGTTCCTTGCTGGGAGCCCTCAGGTTCCTGGGCTCCGTGTGGGCTGCCCACACACTCCTTTTTCCTGCCAGAGGCCTTGGGAAGCCACCTGGTACTTCTCCATTCTGCACTCTCTGCTGGAACAGACAGTCATGTCAATTTCATAGTTCAGCCGTGTAATTGACAAAGTTGCGGCAGTAGGGAGCAAGTGCAGAAGCAACTCAGCTTTGCAGCCTGATTCCCAATTACCCTTGCTTCTTGCCCCAGCTCCCAACCAGGAGCAGGGGCCAGCTGTTTGGGTTTTGGCTTTCTTGTCAATTTAAGAAATGGACAAGAATGAGAGCCGTGCCACAGATGTAAAGGGATGCAGTACTTTGTGCTCTCTGTGTTGCCCTAACTAAGCCAACAAAAGCCCTCCGTCTCTCACTGAGGTGGTTTTAGTTTTCCTGAAAAAACAGGATAGTTTTGTTGGCAGGAGGTTGATCACAGTGTGTATACAATGGTTAGTTACTCACCGTAACCATCCTTCTTCGAGATGGGCTGCTCACATACATTCAGTTACAGGTGTCTATGACCACAGCGCATGGTAGCTCGGAAAGTCTTTAGCATTAGCCTGTCAGGTCAGGGCACACGGCCAATGACCCCTCCACACCGCAGCTGCAGCTATATAGGTGACCGTGACCCTGACCCTTCCAGTCCCATATACCTTTGCCAACTCTGGTAGCGGGGACGGTGGGAGGGACCTGAATATATGTGAGGAGCCCATCTCGAAAAAGGACGGTTACGGTGAGTAACCAACTGTTCTCCTTTGAGCGCTGCTCGCATCATTCAGTTACAGGTGACTGCTAGCCGTACCCAAGGATGGTGGGAGGAGTTAGTCTACCCACACTGAGTACAGCTCTGCCCACAGTGGCATCATCTCTCGCCTGTTGGGCAATGGCGTAGTGCGTCATGAAGGTATGTATTGATGACCACGTAGCGGCCCTGCAGATCTCTTAGATTGGGACCTTAGTGAGGAAGGCCATGGAAGACGCCTGAGCCCTGGTAGAGTGGGCTCTCACAGACTCTGGGAGAGGCGTGTTTGACCTTCCATAGCAGTCTTTGATGGAGTTCACAATCCTTTTGGAGATGCATTGGGAGGATACTGGAGAACCTCTCATGCGTTCCGCGACCACCACGAACAGTTGGGAGGTCTTGTGGAAAGATTGTGTGCGCTCAGTATAGATTAGGAGCACTCTACTCGCATCCAGGGTGTGCCAGCGTCTCTGGTTTTCTGTCACCTGAGGGTCTGGATAGAAGACCGGCAGGCAGATCTCTTGATTCATGTGGAAGGGAGTGGCAACCTTGGGCAAGAACGAAGGGTGGTGATGCAGGACCACCTTGTCTGGGAAGAAAACCGTATATGGGGGTTCAGAGGATAGGGCTCGTAGCTCTGAGACCCTTCTGGCCGAAGTAATGGCTACCAGGAGAGCCACCTTCCAGGACAGCATGAGCAGAGTGGCTGAGGCTTAGGGCTCATACTGTGGTTCTGTCAGAGCCTGTAGCACCACATTCAAGTCCCACTGAGGGGTGGGGTTACCGATGTGGGGGAAAATTTTTCCACTCCTTTTGGGAACCTATGGCAGATGAGGTGTGGAAAGAGTAGGGCCCCATCTGTTGTTTGGTGAAAGGCTGAGATTGCTGCCAAATAAACTTTCAATGAGCTGAGGGATAGGCCTTTCTCTCTTAGGTCAAGAAGGTAATCTAAAGTTGCCTGAATTGGTGCAGAGATAGGGTCTATGTTTTTATCACAACACCAAGTAGAGAAGTGATTCCATTTTGCCATGTAGGTGGACATGGTGGAGGGTTTTCTGCTACCAAGCAGGATCTTTTTAACCCTATCCGAGCAGTGTCTCTCTTGCTCGCTGAGCCAGAGAGCATCCAGGCTGTAAGGTGCAGGAGGCCTGGGTTGGGGTGCTGAAGGCGACCTGAGTCCTCTGTCAGAAGATCTGCCCACCGTGGGAGGCGGAGCGGGGTCCTCACTGACATGTCTTGAAGGAGAGGGAACCAGTGTTTCCTAGGCCGGTTTGGGGCTATCAGGATGATGAGCGCCTCGTATGCGAGGGCCTTCAGAAGCACCCGGTGAATCAGGGAAATTGGCGGGAAGGCATACATTTGGGCTCCTGACCAGCTGAGGAGGAAAGCTTCACTGAGAGACCTTTTCTCTTGATCTTGGAGGGAGCAGAACTGAGGGCATTTGTGGTTCTGCGCTGTGGCAAAGAGGTCGATCTCAGGGTTTCCCCATCTGGTTGTCAACAAGGAGAAAACCTCATTGTGGAGGGACCACTTGTGATTCGCCAGTGGCTTTCTGCTGAGTAAATCCGCTATACCGTTGTCCACTCCGGGAAGATGGGCGGCAGTTGGTGTGAAGCTTGGTCACTTCCTTGCATACGCTGAGGAGCGGACTCCCCCTTGGCGGTTCGTGTAGAACACGGCTGCTGTGTTGTCTGAGAGGATTTGGACTACTCTGCCCTGGATCTGATCTAGGAAGATCATGCAGGCCAGTCTGATGGCCCTGAGCTCCTTCACGTTTATGTGTAGGAGACTCGCCTCGGGGCTCCAGACACCTTGCGTGGAGAGGCCCCTGGACAGGTGGGCACCCCACCCCAAGTTGGAGGCGTCCATTATCAGGGTCACTGCAGGCTTGGACTCCCTGAATGGAATTCCCCTCACAGCGAAGTCGGGGTCCCTCCATATTTGGAGGGACTCCAGGGCATGCTGGGGTATTGAGATTACCTTATCTAGGAGGTCCCTTTCTGGTTGGAAGCTTGTGGCGAACTGGAGCTGGAACGGTCGCATCCGCAGGCGGGCTGTTTGGATTACCAATGTGGCCACTGCCGTGTGCCCCAGGAGCTGCATGCATCTGCGCACTGTGGTCAGCCCGGGCACCTGGAGCTCCATGATGATGGTGCAGATTGACCAAAATCATGACAGGGGCAAGGATGCGGTGCCTTGCCGGGCATTTAAGCTTGCCCCAATAAACTCTATGTCCTGAGTGGGGCAAAGCTTGGACTTCTTCAGGTTTATCCGGAAGCCCAGGAACTTGCACAGGTTCATTACGCCGACATGGTCTTGTACTTGTTGACTTGACTTGCCCACTATGAGCCAGTTGTTTAGGTAGGGGTAGATTCTTACACCTCTCCTGTGTTAGGAGTACTGCGACTGGTGTGACACACTTTATGAACACCCTGGGGGCTAGCGATAACCTGAAGGGGAGGGCGATGAACTGGTAATGGCGTTGTGCCACTACAAATCTGAGTAACCGCCTGTGGTGGGGCCAAATGGCTATGTGGAAGTAAGCGTCCTTTAGGTCGCGGGCCACGAACCACACTCCTGGGGACAGGGAATGAATGATCTGTGGTAGGGAGATCATGCAGAATTTTATTTTCTTTATTTTTTTTGTTGAAAGCTCTCAGATCTAGAATGGGCCGTATTTCCCCGTTGGGTTTAGGGACCAGGAAGTAGCGGGAATAAAACTTTTGCCGTGTTCCCCCTTGGGAACCTTTTTGATGGCTCCGAGGGAGAGTAACTTCTGGCATTTGGCCCTGAGCTTGCCTAGCAGATCAGGGTTATCTGGGATTATGGGAGGGGGTGGTTTTCTGTCCCGTGGGGTTGAGAGGAACTGAATGCAGCATCCTCTGGCCACTGTGTCGAGGAGCCACTGGTCTGACGTGACCCAGGTCCATCATGTGGCGAAGTGGCGGAGGTGGTGGGGGGAGAACAGGAATTGTGGAGCGCTGCCGTCTGGGGGGATCGTCAAAAATGCTGTTTGCGGCCCGACAGATAGTCTGAGCCCTGTCCGCACCGTCCCGACTGGGAGTCGCCCAGCTTACCCCCTTTAGCTGATCGGTCTTTATCTTTGTCTCGGTCCCCGAGGTGGTGCTGGGGAAACTGGTCTGCAGTTGCAGCTGTTGTTTCAGTATCTGTAATTGCTGTTGTAGCTGGTGTGACCTCGAGGAATGCCTAACAGGTTGAGGAGTGTAGATCCCAAGGCACCTCAAAGTAGCCCTCGAGTCCTTCATACCATTCAGCTTCGGGTCTGTGGAAAGTGCAAAGAGGTCAGGCCTTCGAAGGGAAGGTCCTGAATAATCTGTTGCATCTGCATGGAGAGGCCGGAGTTCTGGAGCCAGGCCAACCAACGTGTCACCACTGCCGATGCCATTATTCGTGCTGCTGTGTCCACTGCATCCCAAGATGCTGCAAGCGCATGCCTGGACGCTCTCTCTCCCTCGTCCAGCATCACCTCGAAGTCTCTCAGGCGATCCTTGGAGATGGCCAGCTGGAGATTTCGTAGAGGTTCCCACAGGTTGAAGATGTAGCTCGTCATGAAGACGGAATGATTTGAGATGCACAGCTGGAGGGTGGCAGAGGAGTAAACTTCCCTGCCCAGCTGGTCAAGCCTTCTCGCCTTTTTGTTCCTGGGTGTGTTGGTCAGTTGCCCTTGTCTCTCCCTTTGGCTGACTGCATTGACCACCAGGGACCCTGGGGCCGGGTGATGAAACAGGAAGAGAGAACTTTCTGGGGACACAGAATGTTTGTTGTCCGCTACTTTGAACACTGGCTGAATCGAGGAAGGCGTTTGCCAGCTTTCCTGGACGATGCGGATCACCCCCGGTGTGCAAGGGGATTCCGACCTTAGGCAGCGGGGCTCGCTGGCACACATTGAAGAGTCATCCTCCACCTGGTTCACCCCTAGCTTGAGCTTCATGGTGGCAGAAAAGGTCATGCTCGACACAAGGATCCCCTTCGCGGTTGGCAGACACGTCGATTAATCGCTCGTCGGGCGACGATGATGATGGGGCCCTTGATCTGCTTCATTGGGTAGAATCAGGGTCTGGTTCGTCGTCGGAGAAATCCGAAGATTCCGGTGCTGGCGAGCAGGCATAGCGGGAGGAGGTGTTGTCTGCCATAGTGTTCAGCCAGTCGAGGATCCATTCATTGTGCGGGGACCTCGACAGTGGTATAGAGGTCATGAGGGGACCAGGTGCCTCCGCTGATGGGTGACTTTGCCTTGAGCACGGCAACCTGGAGCTTTTCCGGGCTCGCTTTCGCGGGTACTCCTTCTTTGGGGGGGGGGGGGGGGGATGATCTTCCGAGGATGATCTGGATGACCTCCCCTGCAACAGTTGGCATTCTGGTACCGAGAGTTCCTCGGAGGAGCGTTGAGGTGGAGGCATAGAACTTGGGCCCCGTACTGGGTTTGACGGTGCCGGGTCGGAGGGGGGTGAAGAGGCCTGGGACGGTGCCTGCATTGGTGCTGGTGTTGCCGGTGCCGCATCCGACGGTACCAGAAGTGACGGCACCAGAAGCAGAGTGATTGTCGACGGTGCTGGCCTTGACGGCGGTGCTGAGGGAGGTGGTGCCGTTGTCCCTTGTTGCTTCTTGTTCTGCACCAAAGCCGGATTTAAATGCCCTTGGTGATTTGGTGCCTGAGCTGGGGCCCTGCCCGGGGCGGCTGGAAGGCTATCAGGAAACCGGCGAGGTCGGTGCCTGGGAGGTGCTATGGAGGGCCGAGATTTTGGGCCTGGTACCAGAGATCAGTGGGAATCTGGAGCCCGGGCCGATCGAGGATTCGGCGGAGCACTGGTGGCTCGGCCGCTTTCGAGTGGCGCGGCTCTGGTCCCCAAAATCAGGCAGTTGCAATGCTCCTTTTCCAGCCAAGTCCTCCGCTTGAAGGATCAGCAAATGGGGCAGTCCGCTGTGAGGTAGGACTCACCCAAACAAGCGAGGCATTTCTCATGTGGATCTTCCATCAGGAAAGCCTTGCAGCATCCTAAGCACGGCTTGAAACCTGGCATTTCGAGTTTCGCACTAAAAGGCAGTCCCTTGCGTTTTGCAAGATAACGCAGATCCAAACCGACGTGGATGGCGGAAAAAGGAACTGGGAGGGTCAGGGTCACGGTCACCCGTATAGCCGCAACCACGGCGTGGAGGGGGCTTTTGTCGTGTGCCCTGACCTGACAGGCTAACGCTAATGACTTTCCGAGCTACCGTGTGCTGCGGCACGTAGACACCTGTAACTGAATGATGTGAGCAGCGCTCGAAGGAGAACCTTTGTTTTATTGTTCAAAGCTGCCTTTCATCATGTGGGGAGCTACGGATGTTCTATTTTCCTTCATCAACTCATTTTAAAATGTCCATTTAAACTATTGGCTTTGATCTGGTGTTCTAATTAAATAGTCTACCCTAAAGTTTCATCACTTGAAAGCTATCCTTATCAGACGATTTCTTCAGAGGTTGAAGTTTCTCTTTCTGGTGTGAAATTGTCTTAAATGCTGTCTGTCTGGGTATCCTAAATGAAGAAATACATTTTTCACACCTCCCTAGCTAATTGGCATGCCAGCACCCTTACAAAGTTCAATTAACATGCAAATAGTCTCTTATCAATTTATCACTAGTGTCTCCAGTGAGATGATGCTATGTCAATTGAGGCTTCTGGTTCTCTGACAAGTGTATAAAATACATCTCCAGTCTGTGGGGTTGTAAAGTAAATTTCCAGTCTGTGGGGCTGTAAAGTGGTGGTGGTCATATTATAATTTTTTTAGTATTACAGTAACAGCGAAAGCCCGAAGCAGAGATTTAGGCCCAGTGTGTTCAGGGCCTTACAAATCTACACTGAAAGAGACAGTACCTGCTTCAAAGAGACTTCAGTCCCAAAGGATGGGAGTGAGAAACAGAGGCCAAACCATAAAATGACTTGCCTAAAGTGTTACAGTAGTTTAGGGGCAGAGTCTGACATGCCCTGTCCTACTCACTACTGTTTCCTCTGAGCTGATGATGCAGCTGAGCAAGTTCCTCACCAGTTTCTTGACCCACCCCCCCCATGGGCCCTTTCCTTGCTACCCGCCGGCTCCCTGAGGGCATCCCTAACTTGCTTAGCTGCATCATCAGCTTAGAAGGAACATTGACACTGTCAAGCCACATGATATATTTCTGTTTTGTTTTATTTTATTTTGTTTATACGGTTCAAGCCCTGTACCTTTGCCACTCTACTGGTTCCATGATGCCCCCATGCCTTCCCTGCCTGGCTGCTGGCTCCTTGATCCCCAAACCCTTTGTCTGACCCACTTGCCGCCTCCTTAATCCCCTGTGCCTTCCCTGCTGATCCCCACTCTACCCTTTCTTTGCCAGCTCCCCATCCCCAACCCCCAGGGCCCCTTCCTCCTTACCTGGCTGGAGCTGTTCCCTGGCCAGGCAGCTCTTGCCCTGAGCATGCACCTGAGATTTGAAAACTCCCCCAGCCTGGCCGCAGTTCCCTACTGCACAGGTGCCTGTGATGCCTGCTCAGGTGTGTGATGGCTGCTGCATGGCCGTGCACCCCGGCAGCTTAGAAGGAGCATTGCTCACTACTGATCTCTTTGCTTTTGATGACCGAATGACAGTATCTTTCTGACACCACATTCCCCAGAAACCTACCTTGTCTCCAAATAACTCCTGTAAAGAGGAAAGTGGAGAAGTCCTTAATAAAGGTACTTGCAATTCAGTGTTCTTTGAGGGCTGCTCACATCCATTCTGATTCAGGTGTGTACGTGCAACAGTGCACAGTCATCCTGGAAGCTTTTTTGCGGTAGCCTGTCCCTGTAGGGTGAGTTGCCAAAGTTTCCTCTTTCCTGCACTCTGGCCATGGTATATAGGTGGACCTGCCCCCCCCCCCCTTCTTTCCACCTGAGTGATGGTCTTGGAACTATTTGCCTTGTTTCCACAAGCAACTGTTTCCCATCATTTCTTTACATCAAACTGAGTTAGTTGTCATTAGACAGTAGTTTCTCAATCACTAGATTAATTTTGGTAGCAAATTTGTCCGTGTATATGGCACTGGGAATGTACGTGGAGCCTGGCACCAGTCTGGCCATGCCTGGCTTTAAATCCTCTGTCTCCTGTGGGAAGGCTTTCCCAATCAGCAACCATCATGAGAGAAGCCTGAAAGTCATAGGTGAGGGTCACAGAGCAGACAGGTGCCACATTTGCCAGTCCTTTAAGCCAAGGACCCAGAAGAAAAGGGAGATTCACCTCCAGGCCATTGTTACGGATGTGGCACTCCACCTGGCATCAGTGCCAGTCCGCCCACCTGCTGCATCAGGAACCCTGGCGCAAAGAGCATATTCAGCACTGGCACCTCTCCGGCACCAATCCCCCTCAGGAAAAGGGAAAAAGCCTTGTTTGGGCAGACGAGAGGTTGCTCCAAAAGCATAGGCATTGGGAGAGAAGGTCCGACCACAGCACCGGTCCATATCCCCTGAATGGGGTCAGGAACCTTGTTTAACAAGAGGTCCGAGGACTTAGGCTATCCCAATGCCCGAAGCTTTCAAGGTGGCAAGAACACTGCTGCAACTCCCAACATCCCCTCCACCATCGACACCAGTCACAATGAGAAGGAGAGCTTTGATGATCTTGAAGGTTTGGCCCAAATCCCAGCATGGGCATAGCACTCTGGCACAGCAGCACCTGATGAGGGGACCATAACGGCAGCACTGGAACACATCCTGGGACTGGGCCTCTCTGTCCTCATCCACAGTTGCATTGTCCTGGGAAACCCGGCACCAGCACTCTCCATTTTCAGCACAGCCTGACTTGCCTACTTTGAGCTCACAGTCGGGCAGGGGAAGAGCTCCAATCTCCGTCTTGCTTGTCTCCCTGTGATTCTACCCATGAGCAATCACCAGTACTGTTGCACATTCCTTCCATCCTCAATCCCGCTCTTGATCTTTGGGAGAATCTGACACCTGGCACTAGCATAGAAGGTTGCCTTCCTTGCTGGCACAAGCAGCAGCACGCCTGGCGGGCAAGTGATGCAGAAAACGATCAATGCTGGTGTCCTGGCAACAGTCAAGGGAGGGTAAGTCCCATGACTCCACCTCTTCTCCATCAACCCAATCACAGTGAGAACACAGCACTGGGACATCAGATGTCTCTCCCCACACTGGGACCAATCCCAGTGAGAGGACCACCCTCCTGTTCAGGGCAGAAAGGCATCTTCAGCTCCTGCACCACCATGACCTTCCTGGACTAGACAGTGCAATGGGCCAACTGGGGATCTTGGACAGCTTCCCAGAAGGAATCTCCATCCTGGGCTTCGTCGAGGACACCTTCATTCTAGTATGGACGAAGCTTATAAGGGTCAGACATCAACTCTGACTCTGGAGAGGGCATGTTAGGCCTGGGAAGGAGTCACTTCTCTAGTCCTCGTTGTCACTGGATGAGTGAGCCTACCAGAGGTCCCTCGCCCTCCTAGAGGACCCAAGGGTGCATCAAGAATGATTGAAGCATCTAGCCTCTAACCTCAACCTCCCAGCAGAGGTGGTGAGGGAGGATTTCAGCCTACTGTTCAGTGTGGGTGAGTTTGCGCCCCTAGCCATAGTGGCCCTTCCTTTGCATGAGGGGATCCTGAAAATTGCCTGTGCCCGGTGGCAAAATCAATCCTCTGTCCCACCAGTGTCTAAGGGGACTGAGAGGAAGTACCACATTCCCGCCAACAAATTTGGGTACCTATTCAACCACCCCACCTTGGAGTCCCCGGTGGTGGATGCCATCAGTCAAAGGGGGGAAGAGGATGAACCCTCCTCCACACCCCAAAATAAAGATGCTAAGCACCTAGACCTGTTTGGACAGAAAATTTTATTCCACAGCAGCATTGCAGCTACACATCACGAGTCAGCAAGCTCTAATAGGACACTACAGCTTCAACCTGTCAAAGTCCATGCAAAGGTTCTGAGACCTCATCCCCTTGAACCACACTACAGGCTTTGATGCATTGATGGAGGAGGATCTGGTGGCGGCATGCACAATGCTCCTGTCATTCTGGCGTGTTATGTACGTGGCCAGTATGAAAGTGGCCTCTGCAGTGGCCGTGAGAATTGCTGAATGGCTTTGAGGATCAGGCCTCTCACATCAAATGCAGCAGGCAATCCAGGATCTCCCTTTTGAAAGCCTGACTCTCTTTGCGGAGTCAACCAACACCAAGCTTCACTGCATGAAGGACTCCCATCCCACCTTGTGGTCATTAGGCATGTACACTCCTCAGACGGCCAGACACCCCTTGCATCAACAACAACAGCAACAACAGCAGGGCTTGCACCAGTGTCCTTTTCAATTGGTGTCCCTATGGAAGCAGAGAAAGGGACAGAAGCAGAGGCAACAGAAGAGGCTGGGGTCAGGGTTCACACCAGCCTTCTCAGCAGGGTTCCAACAACTGCCCTGCCACTCAGAGGTGCAGATTCTGTCTGGCCACATGAGGAACCTGACCCCTTCACAAGTCTCTCACATTCTGGGACCGCTTCTATCCTTTTCCAACACCAGTGGACCAAGATCACATCAGACCACCAGATTTTAGATAAAATCTCTCATAGCAGCTCCCCACAGTTAAAGTCCAGGTTCCTGACAAAAATTCATTGGGGATCCCTTCCATGAACTCCTTTTGGAACAGGAAAGCCTCAGACTGTTGAAGCTGAGGGCAATAGAATGAGTGCCACTCAGCGAAAGAGGCAGGGTCTTTGGTGGATCCATGGTGTTTAAACAGATTCCTAAGAAAAGTAAAATTTTCAAATGGTCTCTCTGGCTCACTTTGTCCCATCCTTAGACCGGGGAGATTGGTTCGTGGCGCTTGATCTGAAAGACGCATACTTTTACGTTGTTATCAGTCCCAAACACAGAAGATATCTAAGATTCATGACAGAACAAAAACACTACTAATTCACAGCCCTGCCCTTTGGGCTAACCCTAGCCCCAAGGTCTTCACGAAGTGTGTGGTATCTGTAGTGGCCCACCTAACAAAAAGTGTTTCATGACCTTAGAGCACTGGGCAGAAATCACATCATGTCAACACCCACCATGGGCCTTCAGTGTTCTGTTTAATTAAAACAGATTCCCCTGGTCCACACCCATTCTAAGGCGGCTGCCAGGAGCTGGCCAAGGTGGAATGCCACCCCTCCTCCCTATCTCTGCAGAGGGGGAGAGATGAGCGACGCCCACCACAGGTAGGGTGATTCACAGGAAGGGCCCGGTTCATGTCCAGTGTCACTGCCACCCACCTCAGGGACAGGGAGGATGACTCCTTGTGGGATGCACTCCTAATCAACTGGGGAGGGTCCTCTTCTCTCTGCTTTTCCCCTGATCCTGCTGATTCACAGAGTCCTGCTAAAGATCAAGAGGGACAGGGTGAGGGTAATCATGATAGCCCCAGCCTGGCCTCACCAGCCCTGGTTCAGCATGCTCCTTGATCTCTGAGTGGTGCTGCCCAAGACATTTCCATCGAGGGCAGAACTTCGAACCTAGGACAGGGGATGCCTCTTGCACCCAGACCTGGGTTCCCTACACCGGACAGGCTGGAAACTCCATGGCTGAGTTCAGCTGAGAAAGCCCACTTCAGGGAGGTACAGCAAATTCTGATCAAGAGCAGAAAACCGTCCACATGTGCAAACTATAAGCAGGAGCGTCGCTGCCCCGGGGAAGGACCTGGGGCACCGGCCCAGGCCCTGCCCCCTGACTGCAGGCCACACCCCCAGCCAGGGACAGGACAGAGAGCGGCAGCCACGGCTGCAGGGCCGCCTGGCCTAGGAAGGGGTCGGAAGCGGCTGCCCGGCCCCGGATCTCCAGCCGGATTCGGCTGGAGATCAGGAGAGGCAGGGGCCCCGTCAGGATTCAGGGCACGGGCACTGTGTGCCTGGTGCCAGCGACACCCCTGCCTATAAGGCCAAGTGGAAGCAGTTCTCCCTGTGGGCAAGAGCCAGAGGGGTCCCCTAGAGCATGCTCCTATCCAAAACATACTTGACTACCTCCTGCTTTTGAAAGTAGAGGGGCTGACCTTGGCCTCCCTTAGGGTCCACTTAGCAGCAGTCTTAGCTTTCCACATCTCCTTCCAAGGGGTCCCCTGCTTTTCGCACCCCGTGACCTCCAGATTCCTCAAGGGGGTAGAGAGACTATACCACAGGTACAGGATCTGATACCACAGTGGGATTTAAACTTGGTTCTTAACAGGCTCATTAACCCACCCTTTGAGCCTATAGACTCATGCTCCCTGCTAGTCCTGTCATGGAAGGTAGCATTCCTAGTGAACATTACTTCAGTAGGGAAGGTGTCAGAGTTCAACACCCTGTCCTTGGAATCACTGTGCACAGTGTTCCATAAGGACAAGTTTCAGCTTTGCCCACACCTAGCATTCCTGCCAAAGGTGGTCTCCTACTTCCATGTAAACCAGGACATTTTCCGCCCATTGTTCTTCCGAGGACAACATGTAATGGAGAACCAAAGGAGGTTGCATGCCCTGGAGGTTACAAGAGCACTCACCATCTATAATGAAAGGACTAGGCCATTCCGCAGATCAACCCAACTCTTCATTGCGGTAGCCAAACACATGAGAGGTCAGGCAGTAACATCACAACACGTTTCATCCCGGTTAACGAGCTGTATCAAGGACTGTTCTACCAGGTGAAAGTTCCGCTTCCGGGAACAATCAAAGCACACTCAACCAGGGCTCAAGCCTCATCGACCGTTTTCCTAGCGCAGGTGCCCATCTAAGAGATCTGCAGGGCAGCCACTTGCTCTTTAGTCCATACTTTTGCTTCTCACTATACCATTGTCGAACAGATCAAGGCTGACATGGTCCTCAGCAGAGCAGTACTACAGGAGGGGAAACCATGACTCTACCCTGCATCCTGCACAAGGCTTGTAAGTCACCTGAATCAGACTGGATGTGAACAGCACTTGTAGAGGAACGGAGGGTTACATATGTTCTATACCCTCTCTCCGGCCTTGCTTTTTGGAGTTAGTGGAAAGAAGGGAGGGTAGGTTCAGCACTATCTATATACCGTGGCCAGAGCACAGGACCAAGGGGTTGTTGGCGACTGACCCTACTGGGACAGGCTAGGGCAAAAAAGATTCCAGGGTGACTGTGCATTGTGGCATGTACACACCTGAATCAGAATGTATGTGAGCAGCTCATCTTGAAAAAGGATGTTTACAGGTAAGTAATCCTCCATTCAACTCAGGCTCTCCGCTTAATGGTTCATTGGACTGTACTTTGTGATCACCAAAAGCTGCAACTTGAACTGTGTTCATTAATGCTAGCAGGCTCTGGGCTGTTTAGTAGCCGCATGAAAGCTCCTGATAGCACCACGCGTTCTAAGGGCGCATTCTGCTCCAGGTGCTCCGGAGGCACTGAAACAATGGGTTACTTACCAGTAGCCGTCCTTCTTCAAGATGGGCTACTCGGATCCATTCAGTAATAAGTGTCTCCGTGCCGGAGCGCTGGATTGGTTGGAAAACTTTTGTCCTAGCCTGTCAGGAGAGGGTAGGCGGCCAACGCCCCCCACTCCCCAGTGGCCATATATATATATATATGGCTGCCTTCCGACCCCTCCCCAGTTCCTAGGAGTTGCCAACTCCAGATGCGGGGATGGAGGGGAGGGACCTGAATGGATCTGAGCAGCCCATCTCGAAGAAGGACAGTTACTGGTAAGTAACCCACCATTCTTCTTCGAGCGCTGCTTGGATGCATTCAGTAATAGGTGATTACTAGCTGCGCTGATGGACGGTGGGTGGAGTTGGCTCTTCCGCCTTCAGCACTGCAACACCCTGGAAGGGTATAAACCCAACAAGCAAGGTCCTTATAGGGACTGACAGAACAGTTAGGGCTCTTGCCCTGGCAATGGAGTCCTCAATGTAGGGCCAACCCTGAGGAAGGGGTAGGTCCAATCCACCCAATCCAAATAGCGCACATGGGTCGGATGGACTAAGTCACCTTACACCAGGTATTTGCAACAACACAACACGACTAACATGGAGGGAGTCACATTCAGTTGCTGTACCTGAGGGTCTAGGTTGAGATATGAAGGCCAGAGGGCAAATCTTTTGGTCACAGGACACTTCAGCATAAACCTTATAAAGAATCTGGGAGCCTTAGGGATACTGGGATGGTCATGACAGTCACTGCCCATGCAGAGAGCAATAAGAGGGGATAAGATATCATCCCTCCAACCAGCCACGCAAAGACCCATAAGACACATGCCCAAAGGAGTGTGTGTAATTGGTGTACTATTCAACCCGCAAGGGAAAAGGCTAGTGAAATTAAGCGAGAAGATTCTAGAGGCAGAAACTTTGAGCTGATTAAGGGAAACGAAAATGGAAGAGGCGATGCGATTGGCGCCACATAGCATCTCAGCCCTGTAGGCCCTGGGCCAGCCAGGGGGGTGGGGGGGGATGTGACACCAGGCCTTCAGCAGTGTTACAGAGCTCTGACCCAGGAGACTTCTTACGTTTTGGAAGAAATACTCCGGACCCATGAGGCACTTGCAAGCCTCCAAGGTGGGCTTTAGGAAATACTATTGGCCTTAGTTGTCTTATGAAGACTCAGGGAGGCAAACCTTCCTGTTGTCCCATCCAGTTCCTCCTAGTATTCCACTACCGGGAAGACCACATGGAGAAAAACGGAGGGAGCGATTAAAGCAGAGATCACGATGCCTCCAACTAGACGCCTAGTTGTGACGCCTATGGAATTAGAGGATATGTTGATTTATATGACCCTGCATGTCCGGGGTACTGGCAGGTGTGATATGGGCCTAGCTAGGACACACCTACGTGCGAATC
Organism: Podocnemis expansa; assembly: GCA_007922195.1. NCBI lineage: Eukaryota > Metazoa > Chordata > Testudines > Podocnemididae > Podocnemis > Podocnemis expansa. The sequence continues at coordinate 1,443,800 of ML682104.1, forward strand.
AGGGATGCAAGCTTTTAAGAGAGAAAAACTGACCCCTCCGAGTGATAAGGCTTAGCCAAGAAGGCAGTGGTCTTCTGCAAAGACCATCTGGCGAAAATATAATGCTCACAAGGCATAGTCAGTGATTCCGCAGGTGTACCCTAGATATTTAGGAATCCAGCAAGGGCCACCTATGTTGTTATCCAGTCTTACCTGGGATAGAATTCCATCATGGGAAAAATGACTGTTTCCTGATTTTCCATACAAATCGAACATCAGGATTGGTAGATTATGCTTCGAGAAGTAAGCAGATGGAGAAGCCTTAACAATCTCCTATGGCGGGAGTGTGATGCAAGTTCTACCAACGGCTTCTGGACCTGAAGGAGGTCCTGTGGGGGAAGACGAATCTTGCCCATCAGGCACCCGGGCGACAGTGCCCTGGGCTAGCCCCGGGTGACCATGGATCTCTGGTCGTTCCCGGGGGAGAGAGCAAATTATGATATAACCCAGATGGGTGACAGGCTATGAGTGAAGCCCCATGGTGCACAGCAAGTCTGTCAGCGAGCCATCGCCACTGGACAGGTTAAGGGATAATTGGGGGGCATGAGGCGGGTTTCCCCCCCAGTCCGACGGAAAGGGTAGGGGTGGCGGAGGGTAGTATTGCCTGTTCTCCTGTGAATCCCACTGACCTAGTTGAATCTAGGTTGGGTATCCCGAGTTGCTGCTTCAGGAGTGGGAACCGGGAGGGGTCCCCCCACCGTAAAGCGGGGTCACTCCGTTCAGGGGACCCAAGCCCCTAGCAACCATGATGACAGATGCTTCGGACTCAGGTTAGGGAGGGGTGGAGAGGTACCACCACCTTCCTAGGAGAGTGGAGCCTAATAGGGACTCCCAATCAAAGATATTCTGGAAAGATATAAATCAGTCCCGAGGAGACAGGATGAGTTCTAGGCCATTACAGGTTGGTTTCTCCGTAGGGAGGGAAGGGAGAAAAAATGAGGAACAAGGTAGAGATTCATGGGCGACTCTGCCTTAGTAACCCCCTCCAGGGCCCAGAGCAGCGGGCAGTAAATGATACCGAGTGTTGTGCTCCTGTCTAACAGGTGGGATAATTAAATAGAATTTATATTCTTGGGGATGTTGTGAAGGACCTACTGGGACCGACTTAGGCACGTGCACCTACTGGTTTTGTAGGGGTGAGAAATGTCTGGAGGGTCCCTCCCAAGCCCAAGGTGCAGCAGCAGGTCCTACCTGTTGCGGGGCAGGCGATGGACTGGCAAAGGGGTTTCCCAGTCATCCGTTGGGCACATGCATCTCTGCAAACCGGAGGTATCTGTAGCTTTGACTAGAGCTACTAGGTGGTACGCCCTTCGCTCAGTGAAGGTCTCCTGAACTCTTTAGGAGGGGGAGGGATCACCAGCTGAAGCAATACCTGGGGGGGCAGATTGGGGGGGGGGGGGGGCTTGTCTTCCTCTTCTCATATTCTTTACCCGTTCCCTTCCTCCAATGATAGCCCTAAGGGCAGCAAGAATTAAGGGCTGCCTGCAGGAGTGAAACCGCAGTCTCGGTTGTGTCCTTAGTGATGGAGGCAGGTTTGGATCACAGGGTTAGCGCCCTCCTAGAATCAGAGGAGCAAGGTTAAGACCTGGCTCCCCCCTGTCCATGCTGAAGGAGTGGGGGGGGTGGCGGGAGAGGGTGTGACGGCCCTAAGGAATTCCCCTTTCTCTAGTAGAGGAAGGAAGGGAAAGAAATGTTGCCTACCTCTCAAGGTAGGCTGGGACCATGGGAATATCCAGTCTGTTGAGAGCCCACAGTGAGGCAGTCACAGATTAGTTAGAATAGGCTCCACTTCCCTGCACAGAAAGGGAGGGAGGAAGGGTCTTCTGAGCAGGCCCCAAGTTGCCTATTAAAAGGGCGGGGGACTAAGTCCCTACCCACGAGTCTTCGTGGAAAATGTGGGCAGGGTGGGTCTTGAGCCCATAGGCCTTATGTGGCCGGGGGGGCGTCGGAGGGGCACCGATAGGAGAAGGCTGAAGTATTTTACCTCTCCCCTTGGGTCATGCGTGGTACCCACTACTGCTAGGGTCTGGGGTGGGAACAAGGCGTCGCCGCTGAAGAGCAGGTTGAGTGCCACCTGCTGCGAAGTGGGGGCCACTCTGGCTTCCCTGAGCCAGGCCACTTTGATGGATGGTTACAGCTGAGGCCATAGTGTGGGCTGACAGAAGGAGGTCCTGGGAGATTATTCTTCCGTCCTCCAGGAAAGCATCATATTCTTCCTTGGCCTCTGGTGGGAGCAGATGTCTGAACTTTGAGAAGGAATCCCACACATCCAGCATGTATCTGCTGGTTAGGGCCTGGTTGTTTGCAACCCATAGTTGGAAGGCCGAGGAGGAGTAGAACTTATGCCCTAAAAGTTCTAACTCCTTGTCTCCCTCGATTCTGGGAGGGGGTCGCTGGGGGGTTCACCCGGGCCCAGCACCATTTGCACCATATCCCGGGGTGGGATTGGGTGGTCGATAAGGGAAGGGAACTCTGATCCTGGGATTCTATACTTGAGGCTGGCCGTGTCAGACACCGGGGAAATGGAACCCGTGTAAGGCGGAAGAAATGAAACTGGGGAGGGGTTAGGAGGTGGCCATCTATATAGCCACTGAGTGGCATAGTGGGCGCTGGCTGCCTACCCTCTCCTGAGAGGCTAAGACAAAAGTTTTTACAACCAGTCTGGTGCTCCAGCACGAAGACACCTATTACTGAATGCATCCGAGCAGTGCTCGAAGAAGAATCCCTAGTTCTAGCACTGCCTGACAGAGTAAGTAAAGAAATGAAATCAGCAATGCAAGGTATTTCTTCAGTAATTCAGTACCCACTCCTGTTCTGTTCTAAGCCCTGGGTCAGTTACTTGAATGGCAGAGAGAACGAGAGTGTATGTGGGAGTGGGGACGGAGGGTTATGTGTATTAAATGATGCAATTAAATCTGTGCAATCTCTTGTATGGGTGCAACTTTACCTTAGAGTAAAGTTGCAGTGTGTTTGGGGGAAATAAGTTACATAGCTATACCTGAAAGGAAAAACCATTGAATCAGGCCTTAAATTCTCTTCCAGACTTTCTCTGCCATTCTCATTCCTCTATCCTGACAGGTTAATGCACATCACATGTCCAGAATTCAAAATAGCTACACTTGTGTGACTAAATTCTAAAGGGGTAGCAGTGTTAGTCTAGTTAGCAAAACAAGCAAGGAGTCCTGTGGCACTTAAAGATGAACAAATTTATTTATCGCATGAGCTTTTGTGGGTGAAAATCTCACTTCATCAGATGCTTTGAAGATGGGGAAGCTTACAGAATGGGGAGGACATAAATGCAGGGGAGTGTAAATCATGGGGCCAGGTTATATTGTGGCTTTGATTTTCTGTTACGGTATGCCCTGAACCCATGATTTACACTCCCCTGCATTTATTTTCCCCCCATTCTGTAAGTTCCCATCTTCAAAGCGTCTGACAAAGTGTGATTTTCTTGCATGAAAGCTCCTGAGATAAAGTCATGTGACTGTGATCTGTAACTTGCCATCCTTCCTCCTCCAGGTACAAAAGGCATGGAGTGCTCCCCCTCCACCCCAACCATGAATTCCTACTTCTACAAATTCATGATTAATCTGCTCAGGAGATTCAGCAGTGAGCGGAAGCTGCTGGAGACAAGAGGAGCTTTCATTATCAGGTCAGAACAGTCTTTCTCTATCTCTTTCTCAGACCACGACCTATGCTAAGAGCATCTTCCTTCCTTGGTGGTATCTAGAATTTTAGCCTAACGTTTGCCTAGTCCCTTGTGGCCAGAGATGCTTTTGCAAGCAGTTTATTTGCTTGCCAGTAGTCACAGTTGATGATTTTAGAGCAATTGAATTCATTTTTCATATGTTCAAACACCATATTTTTCACTTCTATCCCTGGAGGGTAAGTATCCTGTTATTAACCAATATTCCCATATCTTATCTTGCTCAGAATCTAACAGAACAGCTGGAGTGAGAGACTGTATTGTGTGGGTGTCTGGACTGTCTTTGGTTAGCTGGTGTAGGGTATGGTATGGTGTGGAACTTGAGTATTGACAGTCTATTTCGAGAAGTAGACACTCATCCCTGAATTCCAACGGTTGGCGTGCCAGTGCAAAACTGGTCACTTTAAGAAGGAGAAAGGAGCTGTGGAGTCTTGTCTCCTATGTGGTTCGATCTCTTTTCTGGGAGCTATGATTTGGTGGTGCGTATTTGGAAAAGCATGCTTTGTGACAGACAGCTGGCAGGATTTAATTTTCAACAAATGAACCAGTTCTGCTGGTTTTGCTCAGAAATAATCATTCTGAAGGTCACAGGGGAGGCAAAGGGGGAATCAGAGGTTGAGGAATCCAACTGTGTATCTTTTCTTCCTTGTCTGTGTAAGAAGGCATTATTGAGGCGTGCTTGAACTCGGAACTGAATGAGCATGCAGACTGAATTCCATGGGGCTCACTCTTCCATGTGAAGAGAGGGCCCGTGTCAGGCTATCTGAAGGGAGTAATTTCCAAAGGTCCAGAGTTAAGTATTAACCATGCCACTTACAGGGAGTGTCACATGATCGGGGGTTGGAGACCAGGTTGCACACCATATGCACACAAATGAACTCAGTGGCACCTGCAAAATATAAGCTGTTTTTAAAAGTTTCTAACCCTTATGTTTGCATTAGAAGACCTTTGAAGTGTGTCTGATGGCAGTGGCATCTGGCTAAGTCTGCAAGCAGCATGAAACAACAGTTCTGGGAGGAGTGAGTTGTTCTCTTCATTTTAAAGGGGAGTTAGTGTTTTGAAGCTGCCCTTAGAACTTAACGGTTAAGTATTTCTGCTAAAACAATTGAAAGCAAAAGATCTATGTACTCTAAGTTTGTGGGTGGGGCTTAGATTAGAGGGAGGAGCATGAATGCCACAACTCTTTTCCCAGCAGGGGGAAGGTCTATGATTTTTTCCCCTCTTCAATTATATCACACACTCGATGCTCAGTTCCACTGGTGCCTGATCTCAGTAACCAAGGGAGAAGCTAGTTTCCTAAATTCCAAAGGGGTAGCTGTGTTGTTCTAGTTCAAGAAAACAAACAATGCATCCTGTGGTGCTTTTAAAGACCAGCAAAGTTATTTATCACATGAGCTTTCATGGGAGAAAAAATCCCACTTCATCAGATTCTTTGAAGATGGGGAACTTGCAGAATGAAAATACACTCCCCTCCATATAAGTCATACGATCAGGTCAGACTGCATTGATTTGCTGTAACAGTCTGACCTGATCCTATGACTTACATTTCCCTGAATATATTTTCCTTCCATTCTGTAAGTTTCCCATCTTCAAAGCACCTGATGAAGTGGGATTTTCTTCCACAAAAGCTCATGTGATAAATAAATTTGTTAGTTTTTAAAAGTGCCACAGGACTCCTTGTTAGCTTCCCAAAGTCTAGGTTGGCATATACTCAAGGGCCTTCTCCTGTAGAGGTTTATACTCTGTGGGATTTTCATAACAGAAGTGCCTTTTCTCTTTTCTGCCCTCTGCAAATGATCTGTATGTACCATGCTTGAGAGAGAGTGACAGAAGTGGTCCTATTTCTGATTAGAGGGCCAAGGCCCTCACAGCCTATTAGAGACCCATTCCTGGGTCTGAGTTTGGTTTTGTAACTATACAGTTTCGTGTCAAACATTCTTCTGACCTGCAGTCAGCTGGACTGCTTTGCATGGGGAAATGCCTTGGGTACCAAAGACTCCTGTATCTCGGCTTGCTGAGCTGGTTCCCAGCTTATAGCAGAGGTTAAGTTGGGGGGGGGGGGGCAGCTCAACATGCCAGTATTTTTCATGGTGACTTGTCCTCCAGAATCCAAGCTTCCAGTTCAAAGTCTCCAGCCCTCATGGCTGCAAAGAAAATGTTCACAGTGCAACTCCCTGAGCCTGCATGGCATGATGTGATAGCTCGGAGAGGTATGAACTTCTGTTGATATCAAGAGATGGTCATTCTTGAGCATAATATAGGTAGTTTCAATGGCAGCATTAACTATTTCACTGGTTTAAAGCAAGCGGGGAGAAACACAAAGGAGGTGGATGAGTGACTGGACTGTCAGTATTTGATTTATTGTCATTTGAGACCTGTTGATCATGGAAACCCTGGTGCTATCAGCTCTCTCTTTTTTTGATTGTCTGCATCAAGTTTTTTTCCAGCTTTTGTCTTAAGTAAAGCCAGTTGCCTGATGCTAATGTTTGAGGCCAAATGACCAAACTTTGGGCCAGGTTTTGTTTGCCAACCCCTGAACATTTTCAAATGAAGCTGTGGGCCTCTTTGGGAATCTTAGACACAGTCTGTGGACCCCAGGTTGAAAATCACTGCTGTAGCCATTTGTTGTCTGAGGACAAATAGTTACAATGCAGGAAGGAATGAGTTAATGCTTAAGCAGTCCTCTTGCAGTGTTCAGTTCATCCTGCACAGATGGTGTCCCCCAGCCAAAGTATTCAGACCAGCCATGTTTGTAAGGGAGAACTCTCTGTATATCACCTAAAGCTAACATCCATCAATCAGTTGTTTGCCTAGTTTTTCTTTGTCAACCTATTCCTTCCATATCTTTTAGCTTTGGATTCCACATTCCAAGTACTGGCTGTGCTATGGAGGCACATTCCCAACCTGTACTAGACAGAGAATGAATGGTGCTTGTCGGGAACTTTTAGATTTGTCAGCACTCAAATGAATTTCAGATACTTAGGATGGTTGAACAGACTTGTGGGAAGAGCATAACACAGTGCAAGTAGCATAACATCCCAGCTCTTGTAGAGAATGTATCCGAATGGTCATGTCCAATGCACAATGCTTGTGAAGGTGGTGTGTGTCGTACATGTTAATGTGCTGTGCAGTACCTGTGTGGTGAACTCCACACTCCAGTCCTGCCCTCTCTCTGAGCAAGTGTTGCCTGTTACGGCATGAAGTGCTATGCCCTCCTGCAGATAGCAGGCTGGGGCTGGGGGAATGGCAAGGCAGTAAGCTGGTACTGAGTGTGGAATGTGCAGGTGCATTACCAACTTTGCCCATCAACTTGAGGTATGCTTATTCATTAAGGTTACTTTCTCTTTGGGGAAGATGGTAATTCTATTAGTGTGCTGCTTGTGTCACTTGTGTTTCTATATGAAGCTCACTTCTCCCTTCTGCAAGCTCTCTCCCAGTGGAGCAACCCTTGCAGGACCTCATTTTCCCAGGACTGGATTCCTTCAACCCCCAAATCCAAATAACCACCCCAATATACACATTCATCAATTAACAAGGTGCATCCGAGCAGACCTGGTCTATCAGCACTCTCAGCTGACCCCTTATAAGTCCCTGAACTCAGGAGGCTGGGTCAGACAGCACTTTTCTGCTGCTATCCTTATGTGCCCCTGTACTGCACCAAACTAGGCTTGATTATGGATCTTGAGCAGGCTGGATCAAAACAGCACTTTTCAGCTGTTACTGTTATATGCGCCTGGAGTCAATCAGGCTAACATCTCCATCAATGATCAAACCTTAACAGGGTTGTGGGCATCACAGGGATCTTTGGCTAGGTAATAGAAGCGTTGCTGCAAGGCAATACAGCTAGTCCTCACTTAGTGACCTACTCGTTTAGTGACCCCTCGGAGTTATGACCAGCTCTCTGACGAGTTGGTGTTATTGTGATGTACGAGAACTCGCATCAACTCTCTGATTCATCTCGTTCCCGCAGTCAGAACTAGCGTTTTTCATCTATGTGTTTTTACTTTATTGTGCACCCCAAAGTACAAGATGTCGGCGAAAAGGAAGAGCATGACTTCACCCGGAGAAAGCGCCAAGAAACACAGGAAGGCTATCGATCTTGAGACAAAAATGAAGATAATAAACGAATATGAAGCTGGTAAGAAAGTTAAAGCGATAGCACATGACTTGGAGCTGGCGCATTCAACTGCATCAACGATCTTGAAGGATAAAGATCGAGTGAAAGAAGCAGTGAAATCATCAAAAGGATATAAAGCCATAATAACTAGGCAGCAGAAAGGCCTCATTCACGAAATGGAAAAATTACTGGCGATATGGTTTGACGACCAGATACAAAAAAGAATGCAAATGAGCCTTTTAATAATTCAAGCAAAGGCACGCAGTATCTTTGAAACGTTGAAAGCGCGCGAAAATGAAGAGTCAACGGAAACATTTACGGCAAGTCATGGATGGTTTCAATGTTTTCGTCGGAGATTCAGCCTTCATAATCGAAGTATCAGTGGTGAGGCGGCAAGCGTGGACATAGAAGCATCAGAAGGATTTGTGGATGAATTTGACGAAATGATCGAGAAAGGCGGGTATCGTCCGGAACAGATCTTTAATGCAGACGAAACTGGACTATTTTGGAAAAAATACCTGAAAGATCCTACATACACAAAGAGGCTAAAGCAATGCCCAGTTTCAAGGCTTTTAAGGACAGGGTCATGTTGTTGTTGGGAGGAAATGTCGCTGGATTTCAGTTAAAACCTTTTCTCATCTATCGTTCTGCAAACCCACATGCACTGAAGCAGGTTAGTAAGCACACGCTGCCCGTTTACTATCATTCAAATAACAAAGCATGGATGACGCAATCTTTATTTGAGGACTGGTTCATGAACTGCTTCATGCCCTCGGTCAAGCATTACTGTCTGGAAAACGGTGTTCCCTTTAAAATTATCCTCCTACTTGATAACGCCCCAGGCCACCCCCAGCATCTTGATGATCTACACCCTGATGTAAAGGTCGTGTATCTGCCTAAAAACACAACTGCTGTGTTATAACCAATGGACCAGGGGGCTATCTCTACGTTTAAAGCACTATATTTGCATGCAACGTTTTCCAAAGCAGTAGCAGCAACAGAAAATGGTGAAGTAACCCTGCGCGATTTTTGGAAATCATATAATATTTTACACTGCATAAAGAACATTGAATCAGCTTGGGCGGGAGTGACAGAAAAGTGCATGCAAGGCATATGGAAAAAAATGCCTGAAACATTTTGTAAATAATTTCGAAGGGTTTGAGAAAGACAAGCATATTGATGTCATAAATAAAAAAAATTGTGGAACTTGCTAATGTGCTTAATTTAGATGTTGAAGTGGAAGATATTGAAGAATTAGTGGAATACGTCGAGGGAGAGCTAACTAATGAAGATTTAATAGAGTTGGAAGCGCAGCAGCACTTGAAAGAGGAGGAGGAAGAAGAAGAGGAAAGAGTGGAAGAAGTACAAAAGAAGTTCACTGTAAAGGGGTTAGCTGATGTCTTCTCCAAAGTAAATGCAGTGATGTTAGAACTAGAGAGTATGGACCTGAATGTTGAATGGTTCACGAAAGTGGAACGACAAATGAATGAAATTTTATGATGCTATCGTCAAATTTATGAAGAAAAAAAGAAAATTACAACGCAGACCACACTAACGAGATACTTCTCTAAAGTTCCATTCAGGACCCCTACCCCTACCCTTACAAGTCCTTCCATTTCCTTGCCATCATCTCCCTTACCAGGGCCTTCTACAGCTCCTGATAACCCTGCTGATCTCTCCGACGACGACATTGGTGACCCCCCTGATGCTGAACCACACTTTGAAGGATTTGATGAGTAAAACTGTCAAAGTAATCTGAATATTTATTTTCATATTTCTTTGGTACATCATTTTTATAATTTTTGCTGATTGCATTTTTATGTTCTGTAATACAGTATGTAAGGAGTTATGCCAATAAAACAAAGTTATCATGATGGAGTTTATTTTAGGCCTTTTCTTTACAGTACTATTCAGAATATTAAAAACGATTACCTGTATTTACAGTACACTATGCAAACTAAGTTCAGTACATTAGAGCTTAAAACATTTTAAAATATATATTAAAAATGTTATAAATGATGCAAAGGTGACATTAAAACTATCTACAGATGGTTGAAAAACCCACTGCCAGTAAAGTACATTATGCCTGAAATACCAGTAAGGGCTGCTCCTCGTTTAGCGACCAATTCGTTTATCAACCGGGTTTCAGGAACGGAACCCGGTCACTAAGTGAGGACTACCTATATAAAGAAACCAAGACCACAAAGGAGAGGGAATGATATCTTAAAAAAAGTCTGGAAACTGCCTTGATTACAAAAGGCATTTTATTACTAGATATCTAAAACTTGCACTAATAATAATAATTACAAAAGGAGAGAAAAATACCCCCAAAATACCCAGTTACAGCATTAATAAACATACAAGGAAAGAAGAACACCCAGCTACAATATTACCTAGATTCTACTATATCAGGCCTAGAGCGAGAGAGTCATAATTAAACAGAGAGAGGGAGAGAGGCTGGGGGGGGGGGGTTCTCACCACTCTGTGTAGCAGAAAGGTTCCCAGGTTGTGCAGATCAGGGTCAGAGGCTGGATGGAAACAAAGCTCCCACAGCAATCGGCAAAGAAGAAGGAAAGCCAAGTCCCTGTGGAAATGATACAGCTTTAGAGCCAAGCATCAGGGCTCAGGACTCAATCCAGACTCTCACAGGGTTCAGACAAGTAATCAGGACTTACATGGGACACACACTACTCAATCAGGACTCGCACAGGACACACACAGTACTCACTCTTGGATATGGGTAAAGGTTTTTTATAAGGACTTGTTTAAAGTGGCCAATACACATTCCTGACTGAGGGGCAGGTTCGGGGACGCTCACAGTACAATTAGGCAGACTCAGTATTTTGGGTATCAGTTATCATGTCTATGACTAGAATGGTCTGATAATTGCCAAGTTTGTTCGTTTTGGTGTGAGATCCCCCATCATACAATGCTTCCCTGCTTCTTCAATCCCAGGGTTCAGTGCAGTTCTTGCTTTGGAGCTTGGCTCTCCATAGGCAATGCAAATAAAGCTCCATTTACTGTGCGGATGGCTTTTGGATATGGATAGATAAGGATGTCTCCCACTACCTTCTCACTGTTTTTGGTTTTCAGTTCAAGCAGAAGTTGGGGGATGTGCGTGGGGGTGGGGGGGAGGCACAGGCTGGATACTATGCTCTGATTCCTCAGGACACAGAGCTAACACGTAACAGTTTGAGCAATCACTGAAGACCTAACAGTTTCTCCTCCTTGCTGGTGGGCACTGGGTGAGACGGTTGCACAAAGTATTCCCACAAGTGAATCCTTGATAAAAGATGTCCAGATGGTTTCCCAGTAATATCTTGTAAACTGCCAAACCATGACCTGAATTTAGGGGACCAGCTAAATCCTCATTTATATCTTAAGAAGAGTGAAGATGTTGGCTAAACCAGTTCAAATGCAAATAAAGCTGTGATGCAAGTTGGAATAACCAAAGAAACTAGGCTTTGCAGTGAGCCCGAAGTGAAGCAGTAATGGTTAGCATTAATGAGTAACTTTGGTCAATTTCCAAAGGGATAGCTGTGTTAGTCTAGTCCAGCAAAAAAACAAGGAGTCCTGTGGCACTTAAAGACTAAGGCTATGTCCACACATACATCATTATTTAGAAATAAGTTAATTTGAATGAAGAAAATGTTAATTCGAATTAAGGGAAAGCCTGCTATCGAAACAGCTGTTATTTCAAAATGGCTATTTCAAAATAAGGCCATTTGGACATGCTGTTTCAAAACAGTTGTTTCGAAACAATGGTGTTGTTTCAAAACAATATGTCCAAACGGCCTTATTTTCATGAGATCATCAAGTCCAACCCCCTGGGAATTGAACCCAAGACTTTCTGCATGTTAAGCAGAGGTGCTAGCCACTACACTAAATAACCATTTTGAAATAACAGCCATTTTGAAATGAATGGGGTTTAAGCTGTTTTGAAACGATGGTTCTTATTTCGAAATGATGGAGCCCGTCATTTTGAAATAAGAAAACGTCGTGTGGACCTAATCTTTTTTATTTAGAAATAACCAGTGTTATTTCGAACTAAAAGAGACGTGTGGACATACCCTAACAGATTTATTTTTCACATGAGCTTTTGTGGGAGAAAATCCAACTTTGGTCAGAAGATTTACTTGATGTATGTCTTATGAGAAACTGTCTGACTCTAAAGCCTTTATTTAACCAGAATTGCTTAACCACATTGTAGTGAGAACCTTTTATCTGTGCAAATGCTTAAAACTGTCAGATCCCAGCACTGAGTCACAGAAATGGTACGTGACAGGGCCAAGACTTAATCAAAAGTGGTTCAGAAATAGGTAGCTGTAAGGAATAGGGGTGTAAATAGGGATTCAAGGCCAACATTCAGTGAGACCCAGGGATAGTAGGATGCTGGCAACCTTAGTGCTTGTGTTCATCTGACAGGACCTCAGACTGTGGATTTGTGAACACACATGGTGTGGATTCTGCTGCTGCTCTTACCTTGTTTTTCCAGTTATAAAAATTTGGCTCATATTGAAGGCAGTATTAGTAAAACTCAGTCTGTGCGTCTGGCTACTTGCTGTAATTGGTAACCTCTGATTAGCCTACAAGGAACAAAGCTGTTATTAGTGACGAGTGCATGTTGCATCGCAAATTAACCATAAAGCTAAAGCCCTTTTCCTTTCTTTCTATTCCTGATCCCACCTGCATCTCAGAGTTTCTTTGTTCTGATTACCTGCAGCTAAACTAAGTGCTGCTCAGCCTGCCTCTAAGGGCTTTGCTGTGCAGGCTTGGGCAGACACTGAGAAGGAAATGGTTAATTTTAGAAGAATATTTCCAGATGAAGGAACAACGCAAGAAAGACTCAGAAAACAAAGAAGTGTCTCTCCGCCCTATGATGCCAATGCTGCATAGGTTTGGCAAAGAGGGAAGTCCAAAGATCAGATGGAAGCTGCCAAACAATGTCAGGAATGATCATGGTTTGTTTCCTAATCCCACTCGGGCTCCAAAAGGATTGTAGTTGGTGATTGTGAAAGACTTCCAGCTCTCTTCTGATAAGTCTCCATTTGCCCCCAGAGGTGGGGTCCATGTTGTGTGTATGAAACTCCGGGGAGTTCATTAGTGACCCCATGGAGCCCTTGCTCCGCAGAGGCAAATACATTTTTGACAAGACATCCTCTGCCAGATGTTGGCCTATGGTTGATGGAGGGACTTTCACTACTTCTGGCCAGAGGATGGTATCAGGCCTGTATCTGTTCCCTGGGAAGCAGGAGGAGATTGTGAGCCTAGCAGAAAAAGAGATGAGTGCTGCTGGGTTGCATTATGCTCTGGCTTGTGGTGACTGTAGAAGACGGAGAAAACTGAGGCCGAAGAAGCAAGCAGCCAAGATGGGTACAGAAGGGTTCCCTTGCTGACCTGTCCATTTTGGCAATGTGCATCTAGCCATTTAGTAATGGCTCTTTCCCTCTGTTGGCATCTTGCAGGCCAATAGCTGAATCTACTTCCTGACAGAAGGGGCCTCTTCTGTCGGGTATGTAGGATCCACTTCCCACTCCACCTCAGTCAGCACAGATATCCCTAGGGTCTTGTTTTCTTCAGAGAGTGGCTGGGAAAATGAAGTGCATTTAGAGGAGTTTTATCCCCTGCTCTGTGTCTGCAGGAGTCTTTTGTGGCAGGAGGTGTTCAGATCGGGAGACTGCAATCTCTCTGCTAACTTCTGGTAGGAGCCACAGAAGTACCCTCCACACTGGCATAGCTCAGACTTCTCCTCTGCTGCCATCAGCCCGTCTCTGCTTCCTCACACCTTGCTTTGCTCTTTGCCATCTCCAGTCTGAAACTGGCAGGCTGACAAGGCCTTCAGTGAATCCAGAACCTCCACAGCTGCTATCTCAGCTCCCTGTCCTGCCCAGCCTGGCATCAGAGGCCAGTGCCCCCTCTTTAAACCCTGCTTGAGGCAGGCCTTAACAGGAATACATCAGGCCTGTGCTAGGTAGCCCAGCAGGCTTTTGAGGAGCCAGACACAACCCTGAGATGAAGCTGGCTGGAAATGAGAACTCATGGACTGACAGGTCAGAAGGGATCAATATGGTCACCTAGTCTGACCTCCTGCATGGTGCAGACCATAGAACCTCACCACCCACTTCTGTGATAGACCTCTAACTTACAAGTGAGTTATTAAAGTCCTCAAACCATGGTTTAAAGACCAAGACAGAGAATCCACCAGCAATTAAGTCATGACTCCTGCTACAGAGGAAGGTGACCACCCCCGCCCCGAGCTTTTGCCAATCTGCCGTGGTGGAAAATTCCTTCCCAATCCCATATATAGCGATCAGTTAATCCCTGAGCATGTGGGCAAGACTCACTAGCCAAATACTCAAGAAAGAATTCTCTGTAATAACTCAGAATGCACCCCATCAATTGACCCATCAGCATATCTGCCCCCAGGAGCCAAAGATCAGTCAGTTGTCAAACTAGGCTGTCCCGTTATACCATCCCCACCATGAATTTATCAAGGTCAGTGTTGAAACCAGATAACCTTTTTGCCTGCATGACTCCCCTTAAAAGGCTGTTTCAAAACTTCACTCCTCTGGTGGACAGAAACCTGCATCTGATTTCAAGTCTGAACTTCCTGATGGCCAGTTTATATCCATTAGTTCTTATGTGTTCATTGTCGCTGAACTTAAGTAATTCCCCTCCCTCCCTGAAAGGGGGGGAACTGGCTCACAAGACACTTGGGAACAGTTTGTCCCAAGCTCCTCTGTACTGTGGGGTTGTTGTTGTTGTTGTTGTTTTTTGTTTTGTTTACTAAAATCCAAAACATTTCCGGGGGAGGGAACTGAAGTGTTTCTATGGAAACTCTCATAAGACCATTTTTCATCCAAATGTTCAGGAATGAAAAGTTCTGGCAAGCTCCACCAGGGAGGAAATCCCAAACACATCATCTCTTTAGTCAAGGCAGATTAAAATGTATGTGGCTACAAAACGCAATGCCTCATCTAAACTAGCATTACTTATTCCCTGTGCTGGCGCTTGACCAGCAATAGCAAAGGAGAGAACTTTTTAGGGGAAAGAGTCTCGTGTTGACTCAGCCTGCAGTGACTGCAGAGCATGTGACATCGTCCCTGCAGAGAGGAAAAGGGGAGGAGAGGGAGCTTTAATCAGCATTAGCACATACTTGTCTCTAACATCTACTGAACACTTGAGAGAGGCCATCTTTGTTAAAGACATGGCACCCCACTGCTTCCCTGAAGGACCAACTACTCCAGGGAACATCTACCCTACAATTGCTGTGGTCAGTTTTAGAGCTGCATCTTTGGGGAAGATGATTTCTGTAAAGCTGCCTTTGTGCACCCCAAAGAAGCAAAAGGGCACAAACTCTGCTTCCTGGTGCCCTTTGTGGGTCCCTTTTCACTGGCTCTCAGGAGATGGCTGATTTCCCATTGGGATCTTTTCCTTCAGCCAGGTATTTTCTGCTGACACACGAGCACCATAAGTTACTGCAGTTGAGAGCTCCAGACACTGCTTCTGTCCTCTTGAACAGACAGACACTTTGAGTGCTGCTAGACTTCCATGCATTCAAAGAGACTGCTGTTGTTTGCCCAGACAAGAGGGGTGGGAGTCAGAGCAGCCTTCATTGCCTTCCACCTGAAGAATACCAGCCTTTCCACTAACCAGGAGAGATCCACTCTGCCCCCTCTGCCCTAGGCTGACCTATGACAAGGAAAGAGTCCTGCGCTCACTGGCTTCGGACTGCATCACTGAGCAGGAACAAAATATTCGTATTCCACTACTGGCCTGCTGAGAGGGTTTGGGGCAGCACAGAAATGTGAAGCAGCTTCCAAAGCATCCCACCTCTTGCTGGATCCATCCACCTGTCTTTGTCACTTAAAAACAAGATGAAAATCCCTTGTTCCTTGCCACTTAAAGCTCCTCAGACTAGGGTTACCAGATACCAAAGCATGGAAAGGAGGACAGGGAAGTACAAAAAGGAGGAGATCGGAGGACACATGGAGAAAATGTAGTATTAATATAACTGTCATTACCGTATTATGTCATGGAAAATGAGTAGCGATTAATGAATGCAGCATTAAAACTGCGCAATGTCATGTGTTTTTAAAATTATTTTAAAATAAAAAATTACCAAAATGTTTTGTTTTATTGGAAACTGGCTTTTTTCAGTAAATGAAAGGTTTTTCATGACCCTTTCATTAATGTTCATGAGACTAAAAAGTTAAACTAAATTTGCAAATATAAACTTGAAAAGCACCTTAAAAAGTTTAAAGAAAAAAAGCAGTTAACTTGCCCCGTGTTTTTCATTTTCCACAGCAGCCCATTTTACAATTTAAAAGAAAATTGTCCGAAACTGTTTCTAGCCAGTTCAAATGTGCCCCTTTGTTTGTTTTACTTAACTGGTCGCTGTTAGTAATTTTACTCATGGTATACTTTATTTTCCTTCATTTTATTAGCGTTTGCTCTATATCTCTTCCCCCTCCCCCCATTTAGCCCTTTTGTAGGGAGCAACAGGCCAAAAATCAAAGCCCCCAATACAGGGCTCAAACTTGTGAGTGACCCTGGTCATGTCTTGCACTCCCCTACTTTTATTTACGTCCCCTTCTGTAAGTTCCCCCATCTTCAAAGTATCTGAAAAAGTGGGATTTTCTCCCACCAAAGCTCATGCAATAAATAAATCTGTTAGTCTTTAAGTGCCACTGGGATCCTTGGTTCTTTTGCCATAGCCCAGGACATGTTTGAACTGCAATTTCAGGATGTGTGTTACTGCAGCTTGAGCTTGGGTACCTCATTAGCTCTCAGGAGTCGGACAGGTCACAGGTGTACAGTACTTACCACACAGACAGCAAGGAAGCCAGGGCAGGTAGCCAAACAACTTCATCACATAGGCAGCTCAGCGTTAGGGGCCGGGTCGGGAAGGCACCCACTGCAGGAACTCACAGCCAGGGAGCCTGCTTGGGGTCTGAGAGTAAATGGCACCGGCCCCAGCAAGAGGGGATATGCTCTTCACGCACCTCTCTGGCCAGTAGGTGTGGGACTTCCCTAGACGAGGCACTGTGAAAAGGAGGGGAGGGGAGGGATGGTCAGGCTATCTCCCAGTCACTGCAGCCCCCTGAGCCGGCAGAGGAATGTGTTCAGTGCAGCATGCTCATGCCTGCATCTATTTTTAGACTGCTGCCCCGGTGTCCGGCAAAAAGGAGGAAATGTCCTCCTTTTGCCGGATGTCTGTTAATCCTGCCTCAGACCAGGATTTGTGTGAGGTTTCTGCCTTTCAGTGGGTTTCTGAGGGGGTGTTGGAACCTATGTGCCCGCCCTGTTTGGTATGGCTTGCTTCATGCTCATGGGTTTCGTTAGGGTTAAATCTAGCCAGGTCTCCAGCAGCCCCTGTGTATTTCTCAGCAGCAACCCCACAAGCTAAGAACTGGCTTGGGATTCAGCAGTTCCCCTGCCAGTCACCTGTAGGAAGCCCATCTGCCTACGCTGCTGGAGCTTTCACAGATGCCAGGTGTGCAGGTTCTACAGCACCTCTCCTCCCAAGGAGCCCAAACCACTTTCCAAGCTGCAGCTTGGAGAAACTGACCTTCACTGTGGAGCCAGCAAAGGAGGATGACTTGTTTTGGGAAAAAGGCTTTTGCTCACTCTTTAGGGTGCATAATGGGAGAATTCCCGCAGGATCTTCTGGTGACGTTTTTAGGACTCTGTCCCCTTGGTTTTAAGGCCACTATGCTGTCATTGCCCCCGCAGGCCTTGGGGCAGGGCACACAGTGGTCACCCCAGTCGTATAACTTGACGTGTAGCAAGCTCAGAATCAAAACATGCCCCCTTTAAATGGGACAGTGTAGAGAGGAGGCCCGGATCCAAATACGTTAGTGTTTCAGATCTGCTTTGGACGTATGTGGTATGGGCCCTTAGTCCCAGTGCGTTGGAATGAGTTGGATTCTAAGGGTGAGGAAGGTTGCCATTCTTCCTGGGGTGGGGGTGGGCTAGGCAACCTCTTGCTAACCCTTAATTCATGCAGAACCAGGGACTGGTGAGAACCCAGGACAATTCTGGAAATGCTGTACTGTTCTCCCCCATTGTTTTGCCCAGTGTGTCTGCTGTCTTACCCTGTCACACTGGCTGCTTCTCTAGGGCTGGTCCCTCCCCAGCTCTGCAGGTATGCCTCTCTCTGGAACTGAACCATCCTCAATCCCCCAGCTCTCTCTGTCGGTACCCTTCAGTCCTGGCCTGCAGCCCCACTGGCTCTGGCACTTCTCCTCGCCCTTCATTGCAGCAGCCAGCTCTCCAGATGCACATCTGGTCTGTCCCACCAGTGCTTCCTGTCCTTGCAGCTCTGGGTCCCTTCCGCATTCTCTGCCACTGATTGGGCTGTTTTGGGATGTGCTTTAAACCCCACTAGAAATTTAGGTTGAGCACATCAAATTCAGTCCATGCTGACTCCTTCCACAGGTCAGAATTAGGTACAGTCAACCCACCCCTTCCAGCCCTGTGCTCAGTGGTTCCTTTTCCCCAGAACTCAGGAACCTCTGCACTGAAAATCCCTCAAATGAGCCTGGTGTGCTTTTCTTCCTCTTTGTTCTAACTTTCCATGCTAATATCTGCAGAACAAACCCTGGTTTGTTTTCTTGTGAGCTGCTCCATTTGTACTGGGCAAAGCAGGGGGAAGAAACAGCCTCTTTGATAAACTGTGATATGAACTCGGGCATAATCCAAACAGCTGTGATCTTTACAAGGAGTGCTTCTGTGCTGGGAAGCAGAAAAGTCTGTGAAAATGCTCTGTACTGCCTGCCAAGATGGCTCTCTGGCTGACTGCCATTTTTGCTTTAATGAACTTTGTTCCCCCCTCCACCCTCCGGTTGCTTTGCAGAAAGGAGTGACTGGAGAGTGTTTTTATTTTTATCTTTTAAAGTAAACCCCAGTTTAATTTCACTCACTGACTTATGGGACTCTGAACATTCAGTATGGGGTAGATATGTCATTTGATCTCTGACATTCCCTGCAGGATGGGGTAGAGGAGAGGTGTGAAGTACAAAGTCTCTGACCTAGGAACCTGCAATTTGAATGTAGGGCAATTGAAACCTGAGTGTGGATTGAGGCAGAAGGTAGCAACAATGGATTCAACTTAAGTGTCCAAGCCACCAGGTTCCAGTGTGAATGGTTCATAGGTTGGGAAGTTTGTACACAGTGTTGGTTTAGACTAGGGGTCTCAAACATGTGGCCGCAGAGCTGCCTCCTGCAGCCCCTGATAACCCCCAGAGTCCTGGGGCTCCCACCTTTCCAAACTTGGAGTTTTCAAATGCTGAGCCTCTCTGCAGACGGAGACCAAGCAGCTTTACCTCCCTCCTGCGTTATCAGCCACTGACAGGGAGGAGCTGAACTGCTGCCTGGGAGCTGCCCTATTCACATGTACCAGTTGATCCTTAACTGCCCTATTCACATGCAGCAGCTGATCCAGCAGCTGAAGCAGTCTGAGCAGTCCAGAGAAGGCTCAGGTTGGGGGGAGCCTTAAAGGAGGGCAGCCTGAGACTGTGGGGACAGTTCACAGGGGGCTCCATTCTGGGGGAGCACCAGAAAGCCCCACCACTAGCCACAGCACAGCCCCCAGGGCTTTCCTAGCTGCTGGTCTCAGCACAGGCAGGGGGTGTTTCCCCCCAGGAGGGGGGGGGGTAGTGTTTTTTGTTCCACCCGCCCAAGTGCTGCTAAATTCTGGCAGGCAGGGGATGTTTTCTCCTCTGCTGGCCCCAATCAGCCAAATTCGAGTGGGCAGGTGGGTGGGGGTTGTTTCCCCCTCTGCCAACCCCAGGGTGGCTAAATTCAGGTGGGCAGGGAGTGTTTTGCCCTATGCCAGCCCCACCGGAGCCAAATTTGAGTGGGCAGGCAAGCGGGGTGTGTTTCCCCCTCTGCCAACCCTAGCATGGCCAAATTTGAGCAGGCGGTTATTTACAGTCCTGTGGAGGGTTCTAACCAACCTGTTTGTAGCCCGTCCTGGGATGTGACTGCTCTCCTCCCCTCCTGGCTTGGGGATCCATGTAAAACCAAAAATCTTCTAAAACAATTTAATTTTATTTAAAAAACTAAAACCTTTATAAAAATTTAATTTCAATTAAAGTTAATTCAATTTTAATAAATCAAACTGCAGTTAATTTATTTCAATTAACATCAATTTCAATTCAATAAATTAAATTTTAATTTAATTTTAATTAAATTAACCAGTGGTCCTTCAGGGTTTGAAAAAGTACATTTTTTGCCCTCAAACCAAAGAAGATTGGGAACCACTGATTTATAGTGTAAAATTTTAAGTCTATTTGTTTACTCTTTGACTTTTTGATGATTTTGCCATCTTGAATGGAAGCAATTCTAAAAGGAAATGTGTGTTTTGGCTTTGGAAAGACTGTCAAAATTAGCACAGACTTCATGTTACAGCTTCAAAAAAGTTAATAAATTGACTTTTATTAGCATACTATATTACTCTTCATTTTTTTTTTTTTACTGTACTTCCACATTATTGTATGAAAAGGTTTCAATGGTGTGGCCTTCGGGCCAATATCCTAGTCTTCATGTGGCCCTTGAGCTGATTTCGAGTTTGAGACCCTTGGTTTATACCCACTTCTAATTCAGCCCAGGGTGATGGTAAGCTTAGTTTTCATGTCAGTTGTCTTTCCTCCACATTCTTCTCCCTCTTTGGTGGTTAGCATGACACTAATTATCAGAAGAGCACATTTATGTAAGACTCCTTATTGTGCTTGGTGGCCCACTTGAGTTCCATTCGTTTGGCAGGGGATTGATGTTAATCCATGTGTTACACTGATGGAATTCAAAGCTGAATTCATTTTTAATTGTTCTGCAAATTCCACAAAGAAAACCTGCCTTCCATGCAGTAATTGGGGGACTGCTGCTCTGTTAAGCTAGCCAGTTCCAGCATTGTATGGATGCTCCTGTTCATCATAGTGTCTAGTTTATTACGGCAGCTGGTCAGCTGGCTGAGAAGTTTCTTCTTTCCAACATCCCATCAAATTATCCTCCTGTATCTCTCTCTTCCAGTGCTCCCCTTCCGACCTCCCATCTCTAGTTTATACCTCCTCATACCTTGAACAGTGATAGTAACCAAAGTTAAAGAGCAGTGTTTACGAAGTGGTGTTGGGAAAATTGATCTCTGTTTTTGGACATTGCCTGGTGGTGTGAGTGCCATTCTGAGTCTTCAGGAAGTTGTCTTTTAATGAAGCCTCTTAGTTTGTCAGATTATGTTAATTTGTGACAGGAATTAATTTCTATGATAAAAATGATCCCACTTCCCATGATGCAATGGGCTCAGCAGCTGATGGCAGAGGCACTGTTGTCTTAACAGTTTTGTGTGTCAAACCCACGTGGAGGGCCAGCAATGCTTCTTACTGAGGATTTAATGTCTGAAAGAGGTGCTGCCAGGTATCTCTGAAGAGCAGCAAAAGGGCTTTGGATTCAGTTTACCATGAGGTCAGTTTTGTCCCTTTCCTCGTGCAGGGTCACTTGGAACCCCAGAGTGCCAGTGTGTTCTGGTTAGCACAGTATCCAGTGGGCCTCTGGGAGCCCTGCTCACTGGGAGTTGGAAGCTAGCCGAGCACTAAATCCTTCATTGTGGGGTTCCTCTGCCCATGGTGATGAATGGCACTTGGGGATTTCCAGGCCAACCTGTATGGGCCTTTGGGCCAGGTGCCAGCACTAGCAAACTCTGAGGAAGAGCTGTTGTTAATTAATTAGAGGAATGAGAACAGAATCTTCTGAGAATTCCTCCAGTGCCCCCTCTCTCAGTAGTACTGGGGGATCTCCGACGGGATTTTGAGATTGTGATCTGGCTGTGAACTTTTAAAAGTACCCCGAGTGCTATTGAAATTAGCTAACTGTCCTACGCTCTAAAGCTGCTCTGTGACACAAATTACTTAAAGCTGCCTGTAAGAACTGGATGTATTTTCCTTGAGGGAAAAATGGAAAACACATGTGATGAACATCACTGGAATGGGTTGGGATTAATTAAGGTCAGTGAAAGTGTGGAGGAGAGGAGTGGAGTTTCCTAGTACTAGCTAGGAAAGAAAGCCTTGCAAAATGTGCAAGATGTTCTTTAAGGGGCAGAATCCCTTCTTGGAGATTAGCGGTGTCTTCTAGTAGTTTTCCTAAAAGCCAGTGAAGGTTGTGTGGTGTGCAAAAGGAGTGAGCTGTGGGATTGCGATTCTTTCCAAGTGCACCAAACTTAGCCTGGAGAATTGAGGGGCAAGATAGATAGAATTACACTGGTCTCCAGGGCCTGCAGCTAGAAGACAGTTTCTCATCTACTGTTCTAACATGATTTGGCCCAGTGGATCCTGTCTGGATAAACTGGGCTTGATTCATCTCTTGTGCTCGCTCGCCCATTGAACTCACTTGGTTTACACCAGTGCAGCGGGAGAATTGGGCCTGTTATAAAATGCTAGGCTAGGTGGTATAAGCTGTGTCAGTCCTAATGCCCTCAGCCATTCGTGCTCTTCTGAGATGCTGCAAATCTTAGCTATTTCTGACTTTTTATTAACATCAGTGGAAGATCTAGTTTAAGGGGCAGCACAGAGCCCACAGGTGTGGAGAGACTGAAGGGGTGAAATCCATCTGAGAGAGTTCATCTTGCTTTGCTCTTTCATGGGGCTTCTGACTCATTGACGATGCTTTATTATAGACCCCAAGGGCAAGGCTGTGTATCTTGATACTACTTGAATCCTCACTGACAGTGTGCCCCCTGATGCATCAGAGTATCGTCTGGTTTTTCACTCTGCTTCTTCAGCTAGAAACGATGCCAAATGCTTGCTGTTCCTTGGCCTGGCATGCAGCAAGCCTGAAAGACAGGCTGCTACAGCTGGTGTTGGGAGTGCATCTGCAACCTCATTAGTCACATTTTCAGAGGTCTTGGGCAAGATTCTGAAACTAGTTTAGGCCAAAATACAGCCCAGGGAAGTCTTGCTGCAGGTGCAAACTTCCAATCTTACTGCACATTGCTCTGTCCTGACCCACTGATCTTGTTTTGCTTCTCCTACTTGTCCTCCTTTCTGGCCCTCTGTGCAATAGGATGGCTTGCTGGCCATCTCTTTTCCTCTGCTGCTCCAGTCTCCTTTAGCCTGCATGGCAGTGCCTTGCTGATTGTTTTCCAGTGGAAGTCACATCTCTCTCCCAGGGCAGTTTCCTATTTAACTCTGGTGTGTTGTGATGCACTCGTATGGAAGAGCAAGCAAAGCTCACATAAAGCCCTTGTGACCAGTTAAGCAGGGTTTGTGGGTGGAGCAGCTGTGCTTATGGGGCACATCTGCATCTGCTGCACAGTGCAAGGGGTCCATGCTGCCCTGAACAGGTTCACCAAGAGGTTGATGCTGAGAGGAGGAAGGGTTCAGGTCAGAGACAGCCGTGTGATCACATGGTGCTGGCAGGAGCTGATGATAGCTCTCTGGATTGCAGGCTTGGCCTGATGGATTTCACACACTTCCACTGTAGAAAGTAATCAATGGGCTTTATACATAAAGCTGCAGCATGGAATACGCTGCAGATAAGTCTGGCAGAATTTTGCATGGTGCTTCTGCAACTTGGTATTTTTTGTCTGGCTGGAGTCTGAAGTGTGGTGTGGGCTCTCCTAAAGGTTCTCCGAAGTCTTGTTTTCTGATCTTTTAGAAAAACTGTTCTAATTCCTTGACCTAGTATTCCCCTGCTCTATAGAAATGTGTCCAGTTTGGTATATGTGCTTACATAACAGCCTTCAGAAATAATTATCTGATAGGTAAGCAGTCTCTGTGTAGTCACTGATGTGATTAGATTTTAGACAGGCTGTCCGAAAACCCATTGCTGTGGATTTCCACGGCAACTCACAGCCACTCGCAAAGCAGCTGAGGTGAGCTACTCTACAGGAAGATGTGTGCTGGCCAAATGCCTGTGGCCAGCAAAGACTGGGATTGCTTCACTGGTGCTATAGCATTTTAGGTAAATAAGCATGTTTTGAAAAGATCGCAACTCTCTCCCTTCCGTGAGTGAGGGAGTAATTTGGATAATTAGCAAACATTATTGGACTTGAGGAATAAGCTCACCCTGGCATTCTAAGCAACACGTGAACCTTCAGATGAGGGAAACAGGAACTCGAACAAGCTGGTGTTTTCATAAAGAGATGTCTCAATATTTGTGTGTGGCCAGCCACAGCCTATAGAGCAGACCTGGCTGGAGACCTCTTTGGTGTCATATGCAGAAGCAAGAGAGTGAACGATGGGCAATGGAGAAGTGTCCAGAGGCGTAGCTGTGTTAGTCTTCGTACAGCAAAAACAATGGGTCTGTGGCACCTTATAGACTAACAGATTTCTTCAGGCATAAGCTTCTGTGGGCTTCAACCCTCTTCATCAGATGCATGAAGTGGGAACTAGAGTTAGAGGTATATATACACATGCCAGGATGGAGAAGTGCAGATACTACCGAATTCACAGCTGAACAGCAGAGAACCGTGCTTATGACAAGAGAGTCATTTCTGGTACCGTGTATGAAAAGCTGTTCCTTTGGGTGGGTCATTGGCAGTGGGAGTGGAACCTGGAACTTAATGCATGAGCCTCTTCTAGCTGAGCTAAAGGACCTGCTCTGTTAGCCAAGGCTGCGCCAAGATCATCAGCCTCTGCGGCTGGCCCAGTGGTGCACACCGAGGACCTCAGTATAGATGAAGGAATGTGCAGAACCTCGTGTTTGGTGACTTGGACCTGTACCCGTGGCAACTGACTCTGGCGGTGCACTGACAGTGTTCCCAGTGCTGTCTGCCAAATGTATTAGGCCTTTAAAACAAGCCAAGCTTCTGGGGAAGCCTAGCAGACATCACATTGCTGCAGAGCGTCCTGGCTACTTCTTGCCTCAAGAAAGCTCCCTGAGGAACAACTTTGTGCTTGGATGTAGGGTGCTGCAAGAAGTAACTCAGACTATTCAGAGGCCTCCAAGAATGTTTTGTACCGAATGTCAAAAGGCTTAAAGGCTGAGCCATTTGTGTCTTCTCCCTGCCGTCTCTGCAGAAGAGTCTCTTCTGAGAGACCCTTAAAGAAGCAGTCATCAAGTGTACCTTGCACCTTGCTAAGGTCAGTGGTGGTGTCTTTGCAGAGAGGGAGTGTAGACAGGCACTGTGGCCTGCCTCCGAGTCTGGGCTGGAGGAACACCCCGAATGCCCCTGCTGGCCAGATCAGGGAACAGCAAGGACTCAGCCCCGGAGGCAAAAGGGTGTGGCCAGGGCAGGAAGGGGTGGTATAAGAACACAGGCTGGGAGCTCAGTTGGGGCTGAGCTCTAGAGGGGGAAGGATGTGCTGGCACGGAGGGAGCAAGCCAGGCTAGGCCAGGACCAGGCCCACCAGCTAGGCCCTGTCTCCAGGGGTGCCCGGCGCTATGGCCCGCCCAGCCTCCCAGGACCAGGCGACTGGGAAGGGAACCCAGAGGCAGCCGACTGGGGTGGGCACTTAAAGGGCCGCCGGGCCCCATTGCAGTCTCCTCACTCAGGGGCGAGCTGGGGACCCAGGGAAGCCTAAGGCCCAACTCCTTTCCAGGCCTGCGACCTAGAAGAGCTGCCCTCCATAGAAGAAGGGCTACTCACTGCCTCAGGCCCCTGCGACCTGGAGGAGCTACCCTCGGCCGAAGAGGAGATGCTGGTCCCGTATGGGCCCCAGGACCTAGAGGAGCTGTCCCTTGCAGAGGAACCTACCGAGTACCCAAACTTGCTGCCCATGGATACTGAGGGGTTCTCTGGGGTCCCACAGGCCTGCTGTGAGGGAGACCCTGAAGACGGCTACCCCCTGTGGAAATAGATACCCAGGGCGGGTGGACGGGACAGGGTTGGAGGAAGTAGCCCAGGGAGGGCAGGATGGTGGGCCGTGTTCCCATGGCAGCATGTTTCAGGAAGCTGCCCTGCTGACCCTGTGGTGAGCCACCCTGCCCATATATAGGGCCCTGGGCTGAGACGCAGTGGAGCAGGTGGGCCTGCATCTCCCTGCTCAACTTCCCCCATTTCCTGGCAAAGGAAGCGTTAACCCATCCTTGACCACTGGAATTTGTGCTTGCCCGCCCCGCCTGGGGGCCGGGGCTCCAGACTTTGTGCTTGCCCGCCCCGCCTGGGGGCCGGGGCTCCAGACTTTGTGCTTGCCCGCCCCGCCTGGGGGCCGGGGCTCCGGACTTTGTGCTTGCCCGCCCCGCCTGGGGGCTGGGCCTTAGACTGGGAACGGGCCCGACCCACCCAAGGGATGGTGTCAGAGACATTCTTTCGGCTGCCGGGAGGGGCGCCACACCAACTAGCTCCCCTTTACCACCAGTAGGAGGCACCCTTCCGGCCGCCAGCACTGAACTCCTACAGGGAGTGACAGCCAGGAGCACTGAGCCCTACACAGAGCTATTCCAGGCCAACGAGTGGTATAAAGTGAGCTGTGAAAGTGTGGCTGGTTGTCAGACCAAACATGCAGTGTGTGGAGACATCCCAGGATGGCTTGAATGGAGCTGTGGGGATGAGATGAGGGTGAAGTGACCAACGGTTAGGCCACTCACCTGAGACCCAAGAAATATGGCTCCAGTTCTTTGCTCTGCCCTTCACTCCCTGTGTCACCTGAGGCACATTGCTTGGCATCTCCAGCCTCCATTGCCACCTGCACAGTGTGTGGTAGGGAGAGTAGCACTGTCTTGCCCCTGGGCTGAGCCAGATGAGTACTTCCCAGATCCAGCGGCGGAGCTGAGAGGCCAAGGCTGGTCTGTCCTTCATCCAGGCAGTGTCCTTCTTGCTGTCTGTGGCATTGACTCTGCACATGCAGGTGATGTCTGAGTCAAGGAACTCATGGAGGGAGCAGTGAGGGGAGCACATGACCGAGGTGTGCTGCGCACAGCCAGCCCCTCTCTCTCTCTCTCTCTCTCTCTCTCTCTCTCTCTCTCTTGTTCTGACTCAGATGCCCAGTCCACAGGTCTTTGTAAAAGCCAACACTCAGCACTGCTGTTTATTTGCTTCTCCTGGGCCCTGGACCCAGCCAATGTGGCCCTTCTGAGACATGCAGCTACCCAATGTCTAAAGCTCTGAGTTCAGTGAAACCCTGGCTAACCACTTCAGCCTGTGCTTTGCAGCTTCCCTGTGTTCCTCACTATACTCCAGCTTCCCCCAGTTTGTTGGCAGTTTGGCAAGGCCAGAAGAGCTAGTAAGGGTGGAGACATGAGACTTTGTTTCTAGCAGCAGGGCAGGGCTGTTTTCTTGTCAAGTCAGCTGTAGCAGTGGCCTTGTGCGCCAAATAAGAGACTGAAGCTCAGGAGCATCTCTGATCGTATGGTCAGATTGTCATGTCTCAGTAACTCAAAGGCTACAAGAAGCTGTATGGGTTCACTTTGACTCTAGCAAAGCTGGCTTCTTAGAGTTACCCAGTAGGCTGCGTAAGAAACTTACCACCGAAGCTATAGAAAGGACAGCAGAGGCCAGCATGGGGAAACAGAGGAACATGAGCAGCCAGCGTCAAAGCAGGGTTTAATGCATTGAAACCAGAAGGCTTTGAGCTGCAGGATGGGAGCTGAGTACCTTTCCTGCTCCTGTTCCATCCCCTGTAAACACCGAGTCCTCTTGCCCAGACTCAGCAATTAATCCTTCTTTGTTTTGTATCTCTGGTCACTTTCCTGGTCCATCCATTCACCATCCAATAAAGTGTCTCAGCCCTCAAAAGCATGTACTGCCCTCCTCCCCCATTTCTGCATGTCTCTGCCACTTGCAAGGTAGAGTTTCCTTGACCCTGCAGTTCTCTGATCCCCTAATTTCCTCCTTTGGTGGTGCCGTTACATTAAAAATTGGGTTTGCCTACTTCCAAATTCTGCTGTTCTCATCAGACTTGAAAACCAAACTGAGCTAATTGTCCATGTTAGCTAGCGAGCTCGAAAGGATGGTCTGCTGTTTAGAGTCAGCCTGGATCTTGAGAATCCTGGCTTCAATTCCCTTCTCTTTCGGACTTCCTTGGAGACACTAGGCAAGTCACTCAGCCTCACTGTGCCTCAGGTGTCCACCTGTAAGGGGGATATTATTTCCCTACTTCACAGGGGTGTTGCCAGATTGTAATGTGCTCAGGCATTATGGTAATAAGGCCCCAAAGAAGCTTCCATGATAGCCAGCATTGGGCTACCCGGCAGGTGAGTTGGAGAGTCTCTCGTATGTCTCCATTAGAGGTGGCATGTAGGGTCCATGTAGGCAGAGTTGCTGGCAATGAAAGCAGACTGTCCACACTGCAGGGCGTTAACTTTGCATGGCAGTGGGGAAGGGCAGCAGGAAAAGGAGCCATTTCAGTGCAATGAGGAGGCAGTAAGAGGGACACTGCTGAAAATACTATGTAGATCGGGGAGGCGCTGCTCAGGCAGGTTGAGCCTTTTAGGGTGCGTCTTCACTTGTCTAAGCAGCGCCTCACCACATGCACTTCTGTTTCTACCTGTGCTGGGGGTGTGTGGTGTGGTGGCTAGATGCCTCTGTAAGTGTAGATGGAGCTCCACTGTACTCCACAAATCCTGGATGTTCAATACAAATCTCCAAAGTCTAGGCCAGTGCCAACTCTCTCCTTGGCAGCTCCATGCAGGGTCTGCTCACCCCTGCCATTGGTCGGGAAGGAGCTCCAATGTATCAAGCTGATGCTACCTTTGTTTTCTCTCAGTTGCACCCTCAAGCTTATTCCTGCATGCACAGCGCCTGACGTCCCATCTGCTGCTTGACCCTCCCCATGTGTCCTTGAAAGGCCAATTGCTGCTATTGGTTACCCAACAGGAGGGAGTGGGACAGAACCTTATGTGTATTTAAGTATGAACCAAGCATTCCACATCAAAGTCCTCCATCCTTTGTTGCCACCACTTGGTTAGCAGCTCACCCTCAGCAACTATCCAGTAGCTGGAATCCCCTGGAAACTGGATCTCATTCATCAGCTCTAGGCCCCACCCCACCCCGGTTCTGCTATGTTGTGCATTTCTTCTGACACACTCTCACCACCTCTCACAGACAGATCTTGCAGTCAGAATGCAATTGACAGCAAACCCGAAGTTACCAGCTTCCCATTCAATCCTGCTGTGAGATACACTCCGTCTTCCTGGTGATGCCAGCCGTAGCCATCAAATTCCCAGCGCTGTTCCCACTGCCAAAAGTCCACAGCCTATGCTGGAACTCTCCGTAATGCCCTTGGCAGTCTTTCATTTTTAGATTCCCTGAATGCTTGGTGTTAGATTTTTTTTCCTGCCCCTTGAATCTCTCTCTCCCCTTCCATAATCCCTTCACTGGCTTCCTTTCCTCATCACCTTTAAATTCACCTCCCCTGTGGGGTTCTGGCTCTGGTCTGTGTATCTCCCCTGAACTCTGGGTGAGTTTGGAGCTAGAGCAGAGCTGTGAAGTCAGACCTGGGCTGTCCTGTCCCACCCCTGCTTCTGATGTGTGCTCGTTCCTGTCCAGTTCCCTTTCAGATTCTCAGCTCTGTCCACCCTATCATTAGTGTTCCCTTTGTCTGTCTCCTGCCCTCTTCTCCGTGTCATTCCTGCCTTTCTCTTTGCCATCTGAGGTCTCCTAGGCTACGTCTGTACAGCCAGGCTCTGAGCTCAGGTCACTAAAAATAGCTGCAGAGACAGAGTTTTTCAGTTGTAGTCCAGGCTCTGAAACCCACCGCCTCCCTCCAGCTCTGGCCACAACAGCCCATTTTAATGCTGGAATGTGAGCCTGATGCTTGGAGGTTCATTGCCATGGGCTGTATAAGTATGCTCTTAAGAGTGCCAGATGGCCTCCCTCTCCTTAAAATATCTCCTTAAAACTCACTCCAGTGTTTCCCCTTGCAACACAGCTCTGCCCCCCACCCTATGCCACCCAACCCCACCCACACTATCTGGTTCTAGTCTGACCTGTTCCAGCACTGGGTTCCCATGGTGTCCCACAAGTCCCTTTCCCAGCAAGATAGCTCCTGCAGTCCAGAGACAGAAGTGGCACCCCTCCTGAGCTGCTGATTTCAAGGGCATTTCAGTTCTTTCATGTTCATCAGCACCTATTGGACTTTAATACTGCTGGGCTAAGCAGAGCGTGTACAGTTCCCATTGAACTGGGGTTAACTGGCTTAAAAGCCAGCCCAAACAACAGGTTACTTCAGGAGCAGTCCTTGGCGAGCATGACTTAAAATGGAGAAGATCTGCATACCATTCCCCTTGCAGAGGTGGGGGAACTGATATTATGAGGTGAGAAAGGGGAACTTCTTCCTGACAGCATGGATGCATTGATCGTTGACTAAGTGGCTGTCAGACAGCAACAACAGTGGGGAGGTCTCTTAAAAAGCAGGACATCCTCATTTGAGCTATTTGATGTCGACAGTTCACATCGCTTAGAGACCTTGGCCCCTCCTCTTTGTGGAGTTCCTAAGTCATTCGCCCTTCCCATGCTGCAGCCAAGCATCCAGCAACCTCCCCTTCAGAGACACCCTAAAACTGGATAAACATCTGAGGATTAGCTGTCATTGCCCTGGCTTGCAGCCAGCTCTTAACCTATTTTATCTGTAATAAAATTGTATGGGTGGAAATAAGGAGCTTGTCAGTTTCCTTGAAAATTAGGCCACAGCTGTCAGCTTGAAAGCAGAACATCCACCTCCAAGGAGAAGTCTACCAAGAACTGCTGCTGCTTCCCCCTTTTTGAAATTGAGATACCGCCCTCATGCCTTGGATCAGAAAAAAGGAATGTGGAACAGCTTGCAGGATGGCTACAGCACTAACTTGGAGCTAGAAGATGTATGTAGCATGATGCTTCACTGTTAATTCTGAGCAGCGATGGTCCAAGGGGCCCCTGGCTGGGACTTGGTGAGCACTCAAAGAGCTGAATAGCACATGAATCAGTGGCCCTTGGGCATGTTGTTCTGTGTCTGAGGCTGTCTGCACCACTGCTTCCGTCTCTCAGGGGGTGGTTTATTTACACCACTGAGCAACATAAGTTAAGTGACAGAAGTTACAATGACAGAAATGCCAGTGCGGACAGTTCTTCAGTGGGACTGCTGGTCCTTCCCATCAGCACAGCTACCGGTGTTTGCTAGGCATGGATAAATTGTCAATGAGAGAAGTCACTCCCATTGGCTTAGAGTGGATATGCTAGAGATCTTGTGGGGGTGCTGCTGCTCCAGTGTAGATGTAGCCTAAGTGTCAGTCCTCAAGGGCACATGCTGCCAAGTTGGACATCTGTTGTTTCTTCTCAAAGCTAGAACCTTGACAATGAACAGGGTGGCATGCCCAGCCATAGAATGGCATGGTCGTTCTGAATTAGAATGCAAGGTGAAAACTGTCACCATTTTCAGTGTGAAGATTGGCACCGCTTGGCTTTCCCTAGTGACTTATTGAAGTCATGATACTTACAGGCCTTATCACTCTCTATTAACTTTAACTTTTTCACTTCCCGCAACCTTGTAGGAATACCAAGGGGTTCTCGGTAACAAAGTCCAGAGTTGAGAACAGATGTTGCTGAGTTCAGACCCCTGGTTGGTTGCATGAGGATGTGTGGTTAAAAAGGAGGGTGATGGAATTGAGCATCATATCATGCAGCTTCCTACAGGGCTTGTAACTTACAACTGGAGGTGGTTGCTTTTTCTTCCAAATGAACATCCTGTAAAAACATAGCTATTCCTACTGCTTCCTCCATGATCCCTGATTATTTGGTAACTTTGGCCATTGACCATGTATAGGTTCTCTTTGATTTTGGTTCGGGTGAGGGTAGGTAGAGCATAGAACTACTGAAGGACAGGAGGCAGATTTTGAAGCACTTTCAATGTATGTGAAACTTAAGGCATCTCCACATGCTGTGTAAGGCTGCAGTAGTCGCTCCTCAGGGCATTGGGTGTAGTGGACTCTGGTTTCAATCCCATAGTATTTTAGATCTTTTTGGTCTCCCTCCACTAATCTCAGAATGTAGATGCTTCTTTCAGTTCCATCTCCTTTTCCTTTTCTCTAATGCTATGTGGTCTTTCCCTTTCCTGTGGGATTTTGCTGGCCTCATCTTTATCTTGAGGTGTTTGATATGGATGTGCACAAGTCCATGGGGCCGGACGACCTGCATCCAAGGGTGCTGAGGGAGTTGGCCGATGAGGTAGCAGTACCACTGGCCATTGTTTTTGAAAACTCCTGGAGAACGGGGGAGGTGCCGGAGGACTGGAAAAAAGCAAATATAGTGCCGATCTTCAAGGAGGCAAAAAGGAGGATCCAAGGAATTACAGACCTGTCAGCCTCACCTCAATCCCTGGAAACATCATGGAACAGATTCTCAAAGAATCCATCCTGAAACACTTGGAGGAAAATAGAGTGATCAGGAACAGTCAGCATGGATTCATCAAGGGTTAATCGTGCCTGACCAACCTCATTGCTTTCTATGATGAGATGACTGGATTTGTGGATGTGGGAAGAGCTGTTGATGTGATACACCTTGACTTTAGCAAGGCTTTTGATACGGTTTCCCACAGCATTTTCATCAGCAAGTTGACGAAGTATGGGTTGGATGTGTGTACTGTAAGGTGGATAGAGAACTGGCTTGATCAACGATTTCAGCGTGTAGGAATCAATGGCTCCATGTTTAGCTGGCAACCAGTAATGAGTGGTATGCCCCAGAGGTCGGTCCTGGGGCCAGTTCTGTTCAATATTTTCATTAATGATCTGGATGATGGGATTTATTGCACACTCAGTAAGTTTGCAGATGACACCAAGCTGGGGGGAACAGTAGACACGCTGGAGAGCAGGGAGAAGATTCAGGAAGACCTTGACAAATTGGAGCAGTGGGCCAATAGGAATCTCATGAGGTTCAACAAGGACAAGTGCAAAGTCCTGCACTTGTGATGGAAAAACCCCACGCATTGCTACAGGCTGGGGAGCAATCAGCTAAGTAGCAGCACTGTAGAAAGGGACCTGGGGGTTCTGGTGGATGGGAAGCTGGGTATGAGTCAGCAGTGTGCTCTTGCTGCCAAAAAGGCCAATGGCATACTGGGCTGTGTTAGAAGAAGCATTGCCAACAGATCGAGGGATGTGATCATTCCCGTCTATTCAGCACTGGTGAGGCCGCATCTGGAATACTGTGTCCAGTTTTGGGCTCCCCACTACAAAAAGGACATGGACAAATTAGAGTCCAGCGGAGGGCAACAAAAATGATTGAAGGGGCTGGAGCACAAGCCCTATGAAGAAAGACTGAAGGAACTAGGCTTATTTAGCCTGCAGAAGAGAAGACTGATGGGGGGATTTGATAGCAACCTTCAGCCACCTGAGGGGATGCTCCAAGGAAGATGGAGCTCAGCTGTTCTTAATAGTAACAGAGGACAGAACAAGGAGCAATGGTTTCAGGTTGCAGCTGGGGAGGTCGAGGCTGGATATTAGGAAGAACTTTCTTACTAGGATGGTAAAGCATTGGAATAGGCTACCTAGGGAGGTGGTGAAAACTCCGTCTTTGGAGATGTTTAAGGCCTGGCTAGATAAAACTCTAGCTGGAATAATTTAGTGGCAGTGGTCCTGCTTTTTTTGGCAGGAGGTTGGACTAGATGACCTCATGAGGTCCCTTCCAACCCTATGATTCTATGATTTCCAAAACTTTGTATCACGGTTGCTTCTTAGAGGAGATCTGTTGTGTGTTAGAGACTAACAAAGTGCCTTCGTAGGTCTCCCTCACAAATAATGAACATACAAATACAGGAAGCACTTCCCCAGGAGTTCAGGTAGTTCTGTGATCTAGCCAGCTTCCAGAGGTCTTTCAAGCCAACACTTGTTAGTAGCCCACTAGTGTCTGCTTTGTTCCCTGGCTTTTCTAGCCAAGAGAAACAACAATAAGAGTAACTTGTCTGAACTCCAATTTAGCCCATGTGCACATGCTCTAGTGTAATTATTCCTGGGAGACAGTACTAACACTGCAAAGCACATATTCAGCAAGATCTAATCCTTCCCTGTCTAATTCTTAACTAAACCAAACTGCCATCTCATGCTCGCTTTGACTTCCTGGCAAGTCCACCGTGCAATCAGTTTGTGAAAGTAGGAAGCAGGGCTTTGAGCCCCACCAATTGCACCTAGTTAATTGTTTACATCCTGATGCATGTGTCATTGCATCAGCTTCATACACGATTGCTGTCAGGTGGTCACAAGTTTTAATTTATCTGACATTTTACGAAGTGTTGGAGCCGTTTGCCAGTGAGCATGGAAATGGCTCTGATCCCACCCCACCCCCCTCCGCAATATGAAAATTGGCCAGTTGACTGGCTCCGTGGCTGCAGATGGGAGGAGTGACGCTATTCAGAACCACATGCAGATGCAGGGAGCGCTGGAGTGTGGTAAAAGCTTGAGGCTTTGTTCCCCACTTTGCCACTGACACTGAGATTGAACACATTGTGTTGCTGCTTTCTGCCTCGCTTTCTTGGTCTGCATAATGGGCATAAACAACCCCACCTGTGTGAAATGCTCTTTTGGCTATGGGTGTTACTTGCTGTGTGTGCTGACAGAGTGAGGAAAAGTGTGAAGAAGTTGCTGGGTCTATAAGGAGAAGAGTTCCTCTCTGGTGCAAGCTCAGTGCCATTATACGTGGGCTCCAGTAGCATTTGGGCATTATCTAGTTCAGTGGTTTCCAACTAGTGTGCTGCGGCAACACCCAAAGTGTGCCGCGAACATCCCCAAGATCTGCAGTTAATGTTCTCTCGCTGCTCAGCCCAGCCCCGTGGGGTGTGCAGGGCTGGGAAAAGGCAGGGGTTGAAGTAAGGGGGAAGGCACAGGAACACAGTTCGGGGCCTCCCTATTTTTAGGCAGGCAGTGTTCTGGAACCCCTAAAAATAGAGGAAAGAACTGGAATGTGCAGTTCCAGGGGTCCCCCTAAAAATAGCATGAGCAGCTGGAACGCAGAGTTCCGGCAGCTCCACCTTAAGCCCAGCCAGCAGAGAGCTGCGGGGGGCTGGGAGTGTGTGAGTCTCCCCCTGTAGGGCCGAGCAGCTTGTGTCAGGCAGCCTGCAAACAGCCCAGATAAGGGCTTTTGGGGGGAGGGCTGCTGGGTATTGTGTGGGGTAGGGGGTATGTGTGGAGCAGAGGTGGGTGGGAGTGGATGTGTAGCAGGGGGTCTGTAGCTGTGTGGGGGGAGGAGTGCGCCTGGCAGCTGGAGGCCTAGTTCTGGCTCCTGCAGTGATGGGAGGGTCCATCACAGGCAGCAGGGGGCTGGGATGGGAGGGAGCAGCATTGGGTGAGGATTTGCCCTGGGTGGCAGGGAGCCACTGTGGAGAAAGGGGAAGTGGGTGCTGTGCCGTGCTCCCTGCCCTACCTTCACACTCCCACCGTCCCCCTCAACCCCCACAAAGCCACTCTTGTTCTCCCTTCCCCTGTCCTCTCTTCCCACCCTTGTGCCATTCCCCACATGTCTGCCCTGGTCCTCTTTTGCCACCCCTGCCCTGCTCTGCTCCCCACACTCACTCCTGCCACTGCACATGACTCCTGACTTCCCCTGTTTTGCCACCCTTGTTCTGCTTAGTCCCCTTTTACCTTCAGTAGAGTCCTGTGGATTGGGGAAAGGGAGGAAGGGCATAAAGGAGTTTCTCCCTGCTCCCCAGTTTATTAGGAGGCCATCAGAGAATGACCCTCTGTCCCTGACCCTGATAAAAAAAAAAACTGATTGCATTTGCGGTTTCCCCATGATGCAAACAAGTCCATTTGAGGGGAGCCCAAAGTCTTGAAAAGATGTTTCACTATCTCTGGGTGCATGGACCATTTGTGTTGGGGATGGAATCTCCTGCTGAGGCTGTCCACCTCAGAGTTCTTGATCCCTGGCAGATGAGAGGCTGTGAGGTTGGAATTGAACTGGAGGGTTAGGTCCCATAGGAGGGATGATTCCGTGCACAGGGCAAGTGAGCGAGCAACCCCCGGCGGTTGATGTAGAACATGTCTGCCATGTTGTCTGTCATGATCTGTATTGATCCCCCCTATATCTTGTCTAGGAAAGCTATGCATGGTAGGTGAATTGCCCTCAGTTCCTCACCCTTGATCTGATGCATCTGTGATGACGGTGAGGGAAGGGTGTAAGGCTTTGAAGGGGACTCCTTCGCAGGTGAGCTGTGGGTTCTGCCAAATTTTTAGAGAGTCCAGAACCCCCTTGGGGATGGTGACTAACCGGTCCAAGGGACGGTGGTATGAGTGGAACACTGAAGCCAACCAGGCTTGCAGGAGCCTCACGTGTAGGCTGGCCATCCTTATCGTGTATGTGCACACCGCCATGTGACCCAGTAGCTGGAGGCAGCACCTAGCGATCGTGGTTGGGGCACATAGCAGCTCCGAAGTGATGATAGACATGGACTGAAACCTGGATGGGGGAGTGAGGCCTTTGCCTTGTGTGAGTCCAGGTGGGCCCCTATAAAGTCTATGCTCCTTGGCAGGGAGAGTTTTGACTTTTCCCTGTTTATCAGGAGGCCCAGTCTGTTGCATAGGCTCTGTGCTGTGCGACTGCTGTGTTGTACTTGGTGCCCTGATTTTCCTTTTATTAGCCAATCATCCAGGTGGAGTATGTCTGTGTACCTTGTTTTCTTAAGTGAGCCGCTACGGCTACAATGCACTTTGTGAAGACCCTCAGGGCTAATGAGAGGCTGAAGGGTGGTGATGTGAATTGGAAGTGTTCCCCACTTACCGTGAAGATGAAGAAACTTCTGTGTTTCCATCTTATAGAAATGTGGAAGTCACCGTCCTTTAAGTTGAGGGCCGTGAACCAATCCTCTGGGTCCAGGGACAGAATGATTTGAGATAGGGAGACCATTTGGAGCTTTATTTAAAATATTTGTGTAGAGTTCTTAGATCTAAAATGGGCCGCAGGCCTCTGTTTCACTTCAGGACCAGGAAATAGCAGGACTAGAACCCTCCGCCCATTTCACCTGAGGAGATTCTTTCTATAGCTCCTAACACCAGGATTTTCTGGCCCTCCTGTTTCAGGATCTTGTTGTGGGGGAGGTCCCAAGACCTGCAACGAGGGGGTGGTTTTCTTTCTGGAGGTTTGCCTCTGAACTGTAGGGCATAGACCTGAAACACTATGTCTAAAATCCATTGGTTGGAAGTTATTGTGGCCCATTGGTGGTGGAGCAAAGCCAGGTAGTTCCTGAATGGTAGTTCTCAGGTCCGGCAGGTGGTGCGGCCCTTTGTCTAGGCCCTGATGGGCGGTTACTATTATTCACTTATTGTGAGGGTTGACTACCACTTTGGGGTTGGTGGCCCTCATCGAAGGGGAAATCCTGGACAGACTGTTGCATTTGTGGAGACAGTCCTGAACCCTGTAACCAGGAGGCCCTCCATATGGCTACTGAAGGGGCCACCCCTTGGCTTGCTGTGTCTGGAGCATCCCAGGAGGTCATTGGCGTGTCTCGTGCACAGAGGAGGCCTTCCTCCACCAATGTGGAGTAATCCAAGGTGTGCTTGGGAGGAATGATGTCTTTAAAAGGTTCCATGGAACGCCAAAGGTTAAAAACGTATCGACCCATGAGGGCCTGATGGTTAGTGATAGGTAATTGCAGGACCGTGGTGGAATATATTTTCCTCCCAAAGAGATCCATCTTTTTAGCCTCGTTTGTAGGGGTGGCTGCTGGTTGACCCTGGCTCTCACATTGGTTCACTGTGTAAACGACTAGGGAGCCCAATGTGGTGTGGATAAAAAGGAAGCCAAACCTGTCTGCTGGGACATGGTTCTTCCTTTTTGCTGCCTTGGCAACCACAGGGTTTGAAGAAGGGTCTGCCACCTAGCACATGTGATCTTCAAGACCATGTCATGCATAGAGACCACCACTCTCGATGAAGGGGCCACATCACTCACAGGGAATAAGGGATCGAAGTCCTCTCGGACGACCTTGATCTGCAGGTTGAGGTTGGTGGCCATGCATTTCAGTAGTTCCTGCTGTGTGTGAGGGTCATGCGTAAATGACAGGGACCTCAGGTAGGCCACTTCCTCAGATGAAAAGAAGGACATCACCCTTGAGGTGTCTTGATGGGACCTCGAAGGGCCCACACCCGTGTCCAACTCCTCATCGGATGCCAAGTCTCTGGTCCCCTTGGGGGAGTCCTATCTGGAAGGTGTCTCCAGGGTTGACTCTCTTCCTGGTGAGTCCCAGGAGCCTCAGTCCACCCACTGCATGGACCAGTCCTTAAAGGTTCTTGGTGCTGAGTTGTGCACCGGGGTTGATTGGCTCCACACGGAGTGCCACTCTAAGGCCCTGTGCCAGGAGGGTGGAGGGCAGCCTCTTTTCCTCACCAGTAATGGAGGTGGGCCATGCTGGGGAAGTCTGTCCTGAGAGGTCGGTGCCGGAGCTTCGTCCCTGGGGCCTCGGTGCCGAAGGGAAGAGGGGGAGCATTTTCTCCTGCACTTACTTGCTGAATGGGATGTGGCCATGGTCAGTGCCGATGGGGACAAAGCGTGTTGACAACAGTGCTGAGCATCGGAGGCTGTCAATGAGTGAGATGAGGACCTGGTATGAGGCAACCTCTGAGAGTGGAGCTGGGACCTGTCCCATGAAGATGTCTCTGGGGAGAACTGGAGGTATGCTCTGTCGTTGCCTGACTCCGACATGAAGGATGCTGAGAGGACCTCAAGGATGCAGTGCGCTTGGAGCAGTGTGCCTATGGCCAATATGATGGTTGCGGCGAGGGGCTGACCCAATCTCCTGCAGGCTGCTGCCCTGACGGTTGGGGTGTCGCAGAGCGGGGACGCAGTGAGCTGGGGTGTTGGCTGGTGTCCCAAGCCAGGGACCGTTGGGCCAGTGGTTTGGTCCTATGCTTGGAACTCAACCACACCTTTTGACATCAGGGCCATTTTCCCCTGGAGCCTGCCAGCCTAGGTGGAATCAGGGTCGGCAGTTGCAGGAGTGCCTTGACCACCTTGAAAGCCTCTGGCATCAAAGGGAGTGTCAGGGACTCAAGGCTGAGGATTGGGCTGGGGAACCTGACCTATGCCAACGGCATGGCTTGCTCTTTGAGCGGGTGCCAGAAGGGAGATCTGACCCTGTGTGGGCTGCCTTCTGCTTGCTGGAGGGGGGCCAGTGCTGACTGGACCCATGGTGCCAGTGGCCCCAGAGTTTCCAATGCCTTGCCCAGTAATGAGGCAGGCCTGAAGACCTCTTCCATAGCCATGGACTGGAGTCGGTGCTCCTTCTGTTTCTGGGTCCTTGGCTTAAAGGACCAGCAGATTTGGTACTCCGTGGTATTGTGAGTTTCCCCGAGGCACTTCAGGCACCTTTTGTGAAGGTCACTTGTTGGGAAGACCTTCCCATGCATGGCACAGGCTTTGAAGCCCGGCATGTTCTTCTCAGTGCCGGCACATGTATCACCTTCCAGAGTCAGCAGAGATCTGCTTTTCTTTGCTCAGCTGGTTTGTGGAGGTGTGACAGAAATGAAAAGAGATTCTAGCTTTGCAGAGTGAAGGAAGAAAAACGTAATGGACAGGCGCTTGCAAGAGTAGGCAGTTGCAGGACCATCACTAATTAGTGTAAAGAAGGAACTGGGGGGGGGGGGGCCGGGGCAGGGTCACCTATATACTGGACAGGAGCACAGGCCCAAAGAGGCGTTGGCCACTGACCCAGTGGGACTAGGGCAAAAAGGCTTTCTGGGCATCCGTGTGCTGTGGCACGTAGACGCTTGCATCTGAATGGATGTGGGCAGCCCTTGAAGAAGGAGAGGATCTGATTGGTTTAGTCACTTAATGCATGACTTGTCCTGGGGTCACTTCCCCTGCAGTAGTTGCCAAAGGACTGCCTGTGACCAGGAGGGGGAGAGGTGGCCATAAGATGATCCTGGATCTCAACTTGAGTCACTTTCTTAAACTGCTTCAAGGGCAGGGCAGTGGTTCTTCTTCATGATGCTCCTTGCCTTTGTTCTGGGCTGGGGATTGCAAGAGCTCCTTTTCTCACCTTTGAAGCAGGCAGCAAAGCTTGTTCAGGAGCTCCTATGTTAACTGCTCCTCTCAAGCACACCGAAGCACATGCTCTGCACATAAGGAGCCCAGCAGCCTGGATACCCTCTCTGCCCCAGGAGGTAGGAGTGCTGTCTCCAGAGGGGCGCTGAGGCATCCCTTTGAGCACCATGTGGTGAGCTGTGCTCCTTTTCATTCCAGGTTGGTGGCTCCTAGCCTGCACTCACAGTGGGAGGACTGCCCTTGAATTTGCTGGGGATTCTGTTAGCCCAGAAGGCCCTGTTAAATCCAAGGGAGGACTGCTGCCATGGATCTGACACAAAGGGTAGCTGGCTGGAAGAAGCCCCCAGATCTCCACCCAAGGACTTGGGAGAGGAAGTCGCAGCTTCCTTCTCTGCTTCCCCCCAGCCTGGCTGGATCAAGGCCAAATGCACTCGCACCTTTCCCCTGCCCCCAAAGGGTGCCAGGCTGGGATGAAAGCTTCGTTGCCATGGAGGAGATCAGTGCATAGCTCAGTGTAGAGTTTTGCTGGCATGGAGACCCAATGGCACATGCCTCTCTGCTCCCTGGCAGCCCCTTCCCCCAAATCAAGGAGAGAAGGGAGGTCAGAGCCCTGAAGCAACTGTCCTGAGGGCTGGGAGAGGGGATCTTCAGAAACTCAGCCCCTTTCCTTTCTGCTCCATCCTGGGAAAACAAGCTGCTTCTTCGAGCGCTGCTCGGATGCATTCAGTAATAGGTGTCTCCGTGCTGGAGCACCGGATTGGTCGGAAAACTTTTGTCCCAGCCTGTCAGGAGAGGGTAGGCAGCCTCCACCCCTCATGTCGCCCGCAGCTATATATATGGCCGCCTCCCGACCCCTCCTCAGTTTCATTTCTTCCGCCTTGCACGTCGGATCGGGAACGTCTACTCCTTGTGAATGCAAGCAGCCTCTCCTTTCCTGAGCTTTTTGCCCGACTGGGAGGATCTCATCGTGGGCATAGTTCCACCGCAGGAGCCTTCCGTCATCGGGTTGGAAGATCGTTCACTGCTGGATATGCCAGGGTTCAAACCCTGTTCTGAGTGTGGCAAGGCCTTCCCCTGGGACGATCCCCACGGGAAGTGCCTACGATGCCTAGGCACAGACCACCTGGTCTCAGCCTGTTCCCTATGTCTCTCCTTTAAACCGAGGACCATCAAGGAGAGGGAACAACGGCAGCTTGCCCTAGCCTCAGAGCAGGCTCGGCACTCTGCGCCCAAGGCTTTGGCTTCCCGCCCGGTGCCAAGACTCAGCTTGGCACTGGAGCCCTCACAGCACCGTACCACAGGTGGCTGCTGCCACACAACCTCGGTGCCGACCCCGGCACCTTGGCGCCAACCCGGCACCTCGGCACCGTTCGAGGTCACCCCCGGCACCCTGGCATAGTCCAGTACCGCCGGCACCCTGATCACCCCGGCACCAATCGCCTGCATCCCCGGCACTGTTGGCCCAGTACAGTACGGCGTCACCAGTGCCAAGTTGACCCCGGAACCGGCCCCAATCAGCCTCGGCACTGCAGACTCGGCACACACCTGTACTGACAGAGCGTGAGCCCTCCCAACTAGGCAGGCCCCCTTCCCCAGGCGAGGACTCACCACGGGCCTGCTCAGAGTCACTCCTTGTGCCAACAACTCCCGAAGCAGTGGAGGCCGCTCGAGCCCTCCTTCTGCTCCCCATACCACCTGCCGCAATCCCAGCTAGAAGGGGCAAACTGGCCTTCACTTCTGAGACCTGGGTCCATCGTGGGCGTCGCTCCCCCTCATCATACAGCTCTCCGTCTTCCACTCCATTGGGCCCTGGTACCATAGGACCATCCGCATGGGAACACATCACCTTGCCGTTGCTGGTACCGCCCCTAGAGTCTCGTACTCCTTCCCCCGCTCTCAGCCCAGAGGAGGGGCCATCGAAGGGCTCCAAGCGCCCTCGGCGCCACACTTCGGCACCTTCGCCGTTCCGCTTCCACCCACAGGAATGGTCCTCCCAGGAGACTCCCTCTCCTTCACAACGAGCTCCTGGTACTGCTCTCTCCCCAGCACCGGGCTCCTATATGGGGAACCTATCGGCGCACTTTGATTTGCTGTGCCGGGCTACAGCCCATTTAGGGATGGAGGTACAACCCTTTGGTCCCCTTCCAGACACCCTCTTTGGGCCTGCCTTTGCCTCGGCAGAGCCCTTGACAGTCCCGCTCCACCCAAGTGTCTGGGACTTCACGTCCTCCTGCTGGCAGAGCCCAAGTTCTATTGCCCCGGTTTAAGACATGGCAAGTGTTAAGTACCGGGTCCCTGAGCCAGACTTCCCTTCTCTCGCTGATCGCCCGGTCCCCCCTAGAGATGTGGTGCAAATGGGGCTAGGCCCAGGTGAGCCCCCCAGCAACCCTCTCCCATCTTCCAGGGAAGCCAGGGAATTAGACTTCTTGGGCCGTAAGGTCTACTCCTCCTTGGCCTTCCAGCTACAAGCGGCAAATAACCAAGCCCTGACCAGCAGATATTTGCTGGATGTGTGGGAGTGGGTCGCGAAATTCCGACACCTGCTCCCACCAGAGGCTAGAGAGGAGTATGATGCATTTCTAGAGGAAGGTCAGATAATCTCCCAGGACCACCACCTCTCGGCCCGTGACACGGTGGATACAGCCGCCCACACTATGGCCTCAGCGGTAACTATCCGCTGAATAGCCTGGCTCAGGGAGGCTAGGGTGCCCCCTACTGCTCAACAGGTGGTCCTTGACCTGCCTTTTGAAGGGAACGCTCTGTTCCAGCCAGAAACCCTTTCGGTGGTGGGCACCGCATGGGACCCCAGGGGTGAGGCCAAATACTTCAGCCTTCTCCCTCCCGGGCCCTTTCCTCCCCCATAAACCCCTTGGGTCAACGCCTTTCCCCTCCAACGCCGCTTCTCTCATCATCGTGGGAATACAGACTTTCCGCACCCCCCACATCCTGTTGCTACGGTACTGAGACCTCTCCATGCTCTCCCCTGTAAGGAAGTGGCCGGCCTATTTGTCCACCCACCCACTCACAAGACATCCAAGATGCAGTAAGACTCTAATGCACCGGCAAGGAAGGTGCTGGCCTATCTGGCTGCCACCTCATTCTCTGGATATCTGGGATGCAATAAGACTCCAGTGCACCCTCAGAGTGGGCAGTTGGTGTCCTTTCCCTCCTTTCGAGGACATCGGGACTTAGCAGGACCCTTTCATCTCTCCCGATACTGTGAACTCGGGCACACTAATTCTGGCCGTGTACTTTCCCCAACCTTTGGGGAATGCATGCCATGTCAACTGAACCCCCTGTCCGTCGATACATCCATCCCGAGGTCCATTCCTAGACATCCTAGACGTTACTCTGGCATTTATAGTGGATTTGCCCCTCCCATCCCTCTTCCAGCTACCCTTCGACTGACAACCCCTGCGCCGGTAGGCGACAGGATGGGTCTTGACAGGAACGAGAAGCGTGTCTCGTAGTAGCCCCAGCCACTGCTGCAGAGGCGGGACGTGTGCTGTCACAGCCCTCTAAGGACACAGAGCCACTCCTGCTTCCCCAAAGACCCCACATCAGTTAGGATGTATGCTTATTCCTGGGTTGGGGAGGGAACCCCTCACTAACATACCATTGACACGCTGGCTAGACCAGCTCGATTAAGGGTCTTGGCACCCCTGTGCTAAACGAGAACCTCCACCACCCAACCGCCTCCCGGGACACATCTCAGGTGACTGGATAGCTTAGTGGTTAAGAGCGCTGCCCTTTGATAGAGGAGACCGGGGTTGAAAGCCTGGTTGGTACCTACCTACCTTTCCAGTAGGGGTCCTTGGGCAAAAGACCCCCTAACGCCTCACTTGCCTACCTCGAATATGAGAATGACATGAACTAGGAGAGTCATGCTGGCTTGGACGTCGCCCGGATTAACAAGGTCCATGCCAGAAGTTGGGGAACCAGGACAATCTGACAATAAGTGGGTTACTGGAACAAACCATACATGGACGAGACAAAAGAACCTGGAATTGATAAAATGCTACTACAACAGTAGACCTAATAAGAGGGGATATATGAAATGTATGAGGGAACTATGGATGGACAAAAGACCTACATCCACACTAACTGAGAAACAGCTAGTTACCCAATGCTTCAACGTAGTAAAAAGGAAGCTGCTCTCACAACTTGAGATAGACCAACTCCGCATTACATCCTGGACTCAAGAAGAAGACCCGGAAGAATAACTAGATTTGTAGCCAAAACCAGAAGCTGGAACTTCACTGCCACCCCCTCCATTACAGAGCACAGCAGCTGATATGAGGCATAAGATCATGGATAAACTAGCTACAGTCAACCCTCAAGACCGATTACCAAGGCTCGTTGGAGCAGTACCATCAGATAGTATGCTAGAAGATGCCCATAGAGCCCTAACAACA
The DNA here is from genome assembly GCA_007922195.1 of Podocnemis expansa. Taxonomy (NCBI): domain Eukaryota; kingdom Metazoa; phylum Chordata; order Testudines; family Podocnemididae; genus Podocnemis; species Podocnemis expansa. Next base: position 1,487,947 of record ML682104.1, read on the forward strand.
ATTCCTACTACCACCATAACTCAAACCAATGAACTGGTATATGCTACAACCTCTGTAATCCTGGAGATGCTTGGCTACACGATCCAGAAGAACAGTAGTACATACCCCCCCTGGAAAATGAGGTTGGAGGATAAGATCAAGGCAACCTGGAGAGAAGTTAGTCAGCTGGTGGAACTACAGAAGGGTGTAGAGATTAAGGATAAGACTCGGCTACTGAAAAAGTACAAGGGCCTGACTCCATCTGAAGCCCTAGAGACTGCTAAACAAAGGCTCACAGCACTGGCTACCAGGCTAAGGAGAGACACTAGAAAAGCAGAGGCCAAAAAGATAAATGCCTTGTTCTCCAAAGAACCATCCAAGGTGTACTCCATCCTGCAGTGCAACAACACAATAACAGCAGAGCCACCAAAAGCAGAAACTGAACAGTACTGGAAGAACATCTGGGAGAAAGAGAAGACTCATAACACCAGTGCAAAGTGGCTGCAGGACCTGAGAACAGACCACAGCAATCTCCCAGAACAGGAACCAGTCACCATCACAGTAGCAGACATCTAACAGCGGGTCAAGAACATGAAGAGCTGGACAGCACCTGGACCAGACATGATCCACACCTACCAGCTAAAGAAACTAACAGCAGTACATGAACGCCTAGCAGCACAGATGAACCAGCTGCTAGCAGCAGGCTCCCACCCAGACTGGCTAACACAAGGAAGGACAGTGCTAATCATGAAAGACCCTCCCCAAGGGAACAGCACCATCCAACTACCGGCCAATAACCTGCCTCCCCACAACATGGAAAGTCCTGTCAGGCATCATAGCCACCAAGCTGCAGGACCACATGGGCCAGTACCTGAGCACAGCTCAGAAGGGCATTGGGAACAACACCAGAGGACCAATCTGAGCACAGCCTGGATTGACTACAGGAAAGCCTACGACTCAATGCTGCACACATGGATCTGTGAATGTCTGGTGCTATACAAAGTCAACAGGACATTAAGGACCTTCCTCAAGAACTCAATGGGACTGTGGAAGACAACACTGGAAGTCAACTCAAGACAGCTTGCACAAGTGGCCATCAAGTGCGGCATATACCAAGGTGATGCACTGTCCCCGCTGCTGTTCTGCATTGGCCTGAACCCCCTCAGCCAGATAATCACAAGGACTGGATATGGATACAAGTTCAAGAGTGGAACTACCATTAGCCACCTCCTCTACATGGGTGACATCAAGCTGTATGCTAAGAATGAACGAGACATCGACTCGCTAATCCAACTGACACAGATCTACAGTGAGGATATTGGGATGTCTTTCGGACTGAAGAAGTATGGCCAGATGGTAGTAAAGAGAGGGAAGGTAGTCAAGACTGATGGGGTGGAACTACCAGCAGGCCACATAGCAGACATACAGACAGCTACAAGTACCTTGGCATCCCACGGTCACATGGGAACCATGATGATGAGGCCAGGAAGACAGCAACGTCCAAGTACCACCAAAGGATAAGACAGGTCCTGAAGAGCCAGCTCAAGGGGAAGAACAAGGTCCATGCCATCAACAGGTACGCCCTGCCAGTCATCAGATACCCTGCCGGTATAGTGAGCTGGCCAAAGGAGGACATGGAGGCTGCCAATGTGAGGAGCTTCCAGGTCTTCACAATGTACAGAGGTTTCCACCCCAAATCCAACACCCAGAGGCTGTACACCAGCCGGAAAGAAGGCGGGCAGAGTTTGTTGAGTGCCAAAGCCAGTGTTCTGGACGAAACCCAGAGCATCCAGGAGTACATGAGTAAGATGGCACCCAAAGATGAGCTGCTGAGAGAATGCCTGAGGCAGCAGCAGACATGGGAGGAAGCTCAAGCAGAAGAAGTGCCATGGCAAGACAAGACCCTGCATGGGATGTACCATCGACAGATAGCTGAGGTGGCTGACATTGGGAAATCCTACCAGTGGCTGGAAAGGGCTGGACTGAAAGACAGCACTGAGGCACTGATCATAGCAGCACAAGAACAGGCACTGAGCACCAGATCCACTGAAGCAGGGGTCTACCACACTAGACAGGACCCAAGGTGCAGAGAGGCCTCAGAGACAGTCCAACACGTGGTGGCAGGATGTAAGATGCAGGCAGGAACAGCATACACTGAATGGCACAACCAAGTAGCTGGCATTGTGTACAGGAACATCTGCACAGTGTATGGGCTAGACCTTCCCAAGACCAGATGGGAGATCCCACAGAAGGTCGTGGAGAATAACAAAGCTAAGATTCTGTGGGACTTCCAGATCCAGATGGACAGGCAGGTACTGGCCAATCAACCAGACATCGTGGTAATAGACAAGGACCAGAAGACAGTGGTGGTGATAGATGTAGTAGTGCCAAGTGACAGCAACATCAAGAAGAAGGAGTATGAGAAGCTGGAGAAGTACCAGGGCCTGAAAGAGGAACTAGAGCGGATGTGGAAAGTGAAGGCCAAAGTGGTCCCAGTGGTGGTAGGAGCACTCGGGGCTGTGACTCCTAAGTTGGGAGAGTGGCTCCAACAGATCCCAGGAACACCATCAGAGCTCTCTGTCCAGAAGAGTGCAGTGCTAGGAACAGCTAAGATACTGCGCAGAGCCCTCAAACTCCCAGGCCTCTGGTAGAGGACCTGAGGTTGAGGAAGACACATACCACCCATAGGGGTGAGAGGGGAATTTTTTGTTTTTTAATATCCGTATGATGGATAGAGGAAGACAGGTCAAGTTTCCTGTCTCTGAAGTACCAAAACCTCAGAGGCTTATACCGTCCACAAGGAATGCCATCCTGTTGCATCCAGCTGGAAATAACCCTACACGTGGGTTCCCTAGACCCAAGATACCACGGTAGTGCCACATTTGTCTCTTTGTGAGCAACTCCACGTCTTGCATGCTCGGAAGGTGACTCATCCTTCCTATGGCAACCGTACTTCCGGGGCAGTTCTGTCTCTACCTGTTCTTGTTCCTGCTACGCATGTAGGTGCAATGTAGCTGCGGCATGGTTCTCCTCCAATGATGCCCTAGGCATGCAACATCATATCCCTACTACTGGATCTCGACAAGCCTTTGGCCACCCCAATGGCTTGGCCAAGCGGTGGCTCTGCATTGTTCCACACCTCCCCTTCTTCCCTCTTCATATACCCCTGTCATCCAGGCAATCCTCGTGATGCTGGAGCCCCACGGGATTACAGGCCTAACGATGGGCCCGCTCCGTGAGCTCGTACACTACTAAGAGGCTTATGGGTACCAACCATCCGCACCACCTAAGGACTTCATGCCGCCTTGTGGGTGCTAACATCCTGGGGACCCCTACAAAAAAAAACAACAAAAAAACCCCACTAAACAACCCCAGTTTTTGGTCCCATACACCACTGGAAGCATGCGCTTGCTCACTAGCTTAATGTTCCCTGGCTGACAAGCAGTGCTCCGCTCACCGTGCCTCTCTTGCCTTCGAGTTTTGAGAACTGCTTCAAAGTGACTTCCTCAGACCCTTCTCACTTGAATCCAGGGCTCTCGCCCCCTTCCCCAATGCATCTACCCAGTTTAGCCCAGTCCCCCTCAGGGGCTGGTTGTGACCAGAGCAAGGGGTAGCTTCATTTCTCCAGTGACTGTCTGCATAGTCTGCAGCAGTCACGCCTAGGCCGCGAACCTTTGGCTCCCTGTTTGGACTGGATGTGCTCTGTTCATGGGTTAATTTTCCCTTCTTCCTTGCTTCCTTTGCAGGCTACAGATATTATGACTAATCCCATACCCGCTGGCCTCCAGCGTCTCCTTGCAGCTCACGCTGGAAAGTCTTATGACCAGACACTTATTCTCTGGTCCCTTTCCTCATGCTATACCACCTAGTATAGCAGGCAAGTGCAACCCTATGTTATCAGGTTGCGTTCTTCATCTTCTCAGTGGTGACCTTGGTACGTCCTGCCCTCGCACGCCTGCCTCAGTGGGGTTGGACCTACCCCTAACTTTGGGTTGGCCCACAGTTATCGATTCTGCGATCAAAGAACAAAGGGTTACTTACCAGTAACTGTCGTTCTTCGAGATGGGCTGCTTGGATCCATTCGGGTCCCTCCCCTCCATCCCCACATATGGAGTTGGTGACTCCGAGGAACTGAGGAGAGGTCAGGGAGGCGGCCGTATATATACCCGCGGGTGGTGCAAGGGGCGGAGGCTGCCTACCCTCTCTTGACAGGCTGGGACAAAAAGTTTTCTGACCAATCTGGCGCTCCGGCACGGAGACACACATTACTGAATAGATCCGAGCAGCCCATCTCAAAGAAGGACGGTTACTGGTGAGCAACCCACCGTTCCTCCCAAATGAGGTATATTGCTGTGATGCACTCCAACCACTGCAGGGTGAGCAGAGAAGCTGCACATTGCCAGAGTGCTATTCTGTTGGCGGCGGCTGTCACAAGGGGCTCAGACTGGAACACTAGGAATCGTCCTGTTGGAAGTGGCTCCATGGGCATACATTTCACCAGCCATGTGCTAAGTTGCACTTTGTACATGGACAGTGGCCACCCAGTGTTGGCATGTCTGTGTTCCTAGACTGCAAATGGTGGTGGGGCAGGATATACTGGAAGGGAAGGAACTTCACTACAAGCACAAGTTCTCCAACAGAAGCTTTGATGGGACAGGGCCTGGACAGTGAGCTTGTGTTGCAACTTGGAACTGTCATTCAAGTTGCTCTTTCTTTCCTGAGCTCAGCTGCTCTTCTCTCAGCTAGGGCTCCAGATGAGAGACTCACAGTTTCTGCTGACAGAGGCCTATCAGCTAACGCGTTCACTCTTTGCTACTCTGAGGTGTTAAAGCACAAGGCTTATGCTTTCAGAAGTCCATGGGCTTAGATATCAAGGCAACTGGATGCTGTCTACAAGCTGCACTAAAAAACGAAGGGTTTTGATCACTTTCTGGTGTCTAGCTGGATTTCTATCCATTCTGGGACATCTACCATAGTCTCCTGCCCCTGCAACCCCCTACTGTCTTCTTAGAAAGGGTCCATTCATCCAGACCACATGGCTTCTTTTCGGTGGGGCTCAGTGGGTGCAGCACCCCTCTTTTGGATGCAGTGCTTTGGATGGTGTTGTCCGACCCTCTCTGGGTAGTTCCTGTCGTGTGTCGCACTCTTCCCTCTCTCTTCCTGCTGCCCATCTGCCTCCTCCCCATTCCTGCTTGCTGCCTAGCTCTGCTAGTGCTTATCTGCCCACATGTGTGGGGCTGATGGTGACAATAAAGCCAGGAACCAGAGCACACTCTGAATGGCATATAGCACCCAGCTGGAATTCGGCTGTCCTTGCTCATTTCTGCAAGTGTCTAACAGGAGACTTTCTTTAGAATGCAGACTGATGCATGTTCTCCATGAGGGGGTGGGGAATTGAGAACTCCCAATTTTGCACCCTCCCCCAGCCCATTTGTGGGTCGAGCACTAAAATGAGACCCAGTTCTTTTCTGTAAACAATAAAAGTGCCTCTAGAAAGCTACGTTGAGCACTCTGAATGTGTGAAGTGTGAGCGGGCAGGGTTGCCATGGTTTCCCTGAGACATTCACTTCTGAGGATAGATGGAGCTAAAATTAAAATGGAGAATTAGTCTTCTGACTTGGGTAGGGTGGGAAAGACCTTCCAGTGTCAGAGCTTTCTTGACTTCTGTTTTCTCTCATTTCTTCTCTCCTCACTCACAACACTGCTTCCCCTTCAAATTCCTCCAGGGCCACAGCTATTGAGCAAGGCACGGATGCAGTGCTTTCTGGAAGGGTCATGTGGTGGGTCGCACTGCTTACGTGTACAGCAAGAGGTGTCCCCCAGGCTATAGCTAATGCAGTGCAGGCTTCTGAGCATCAGAGCAGACCCGCCTACCTCCTGTAAGCCATATACAAGGAGGAAACGGTGGCACGGCTCTGCCACTTTCTCTGATGCTGTCCAGAGCTGGTTGGAAGCGTGGTTAAAGGCTGTTGGGGGAGGAGGAATGGAGGCCACAGGAAGGTTTGGAATGCTAGGTCCAACCAGATAGTGCTAGTGCAGGAAGCACAGGATGGAGAGGAAGCAGCGAGGAGAGCAGCCCTTCTTGAAGTGTGGCATGGAGACTGCTCCAGATATGCTGTGGGATAAGAACCTGGGTCTGCCCTGAGAACAGGCTGATTGTGCTTGGGTCACAGCTGCCATCTGTTGCAGGAGCCAGAGAGGGTGATTATTGAGAAGGGGGAAGTGGGGATTAGATGGAGCTAGAATGGCCAGAATGGTGTGGGACAGATCCTGGGAGGGCTGGGTGAGACAGATCTGTGTGGGACAGATCCATGGGAGGCCGTGCCATGCAGAGCATGCTCTGGTTCCTAGCTTTATTGTCACCATCAGCCCCACAAATATGGGCAGATAAGCATCAGCAGAGCTAGGCAGCAAGCAGGAATGGGCAGTGGAACTCCAGACTGTCTTGATCTAAGCCCTGCTACTTGTAACCTTTCAGAAGACACTTTGCCTTCTGCCATAGTTGCACCCTCTCTAATGTGAGGGTGATGCTTACAAGGTACATTTCATCCCAAGGGCTTGGGGCAGTTATTACGCCCTGATCCTTCTGCTTTTTGTTTCAGTTGTCTAAAGAAGGAGCAGAAGTAATGCCATTCCACACCATTACTGAAGCGTGCCTAGAGCAACTGACTGGAGTGTATCTGGACTTGGGAAACGGTTGCCTCGTTTATTTAGTATGTGCTCAAACAAATAGATGATAAATCAGAGCTTCAAAGAAAAACTCCAGAGTTGGAGCTGAAATGCAAATTTGACTCTGTAAAGTCAGGACTGAATAGGGACTATGGGATTCTTTCCCATGACACCAGGTGATTTGACTAGACCTTCCTCTATTTGGTGTTCCACAGTCTTTGAATCTTAACTGCTTTGATGTGCTTTAAAAGTCTTGTACTTCCCTGCATTTATTTTCCTCCCATTTTGTAAGTTCCCCATCTTCAAAGCATCTGACGAAGTGGGATTTTCTCCCATAAAAGCTCATGCAATAAATAAATTTGTTAGTCTTCAAAAGTGCCGTGGGACTCTTTGTTTGTTTTAGTATGTGGCTACGGCAGAGGAAGCCTTTTGAGTGCAATTCCCTGGAAGCTTGATCAATATTTTATTGTTTTTGTGTGTTAACCATGGCACATTAGCCATACCGTGCAGGAGCGACTCTTCCTTGAGAGTGAAAACTGCCATTTTCACAACTGCAAAGGAATGTTCCTAGGTGTGATGTGGCAGGGGCAGCCACTCCTGTCCCAAGGTCCGTGGAGAGTCAGCAGATTACATCAGTTGGAGGAGGGGTTTCCACCCTTGGTGCAATGGGTTGGTGTGTCCGTAAATCCCAGTCCCAGTCAAAAGCTGTGCACAGCACTTTCCTATGTGTCTCAGAGCTCATTGTCCTGTTCACATGCTGCCTCTGGTAGGGAGAGCTGCTTTTTGACCTCGCACAGTGAGAGAGGCAGAAACTCTGTCAGGACCAGGGAAGAGGGTAGATTTTAATGTTAAAATGATGTGAATAAGAGCAACCTCACTGGAGTTATTCTAAATTTACTGACATCAGAATCTAGAACAGGCAAGAGAGGAGAGGTGGGAAGACAGCAGTTTGGGAGAATTGTTTTGGATTGTGTTTGCCGCTGGCCCCGTGTTCTTTTCTCTTTCTGTTTTGTAACCACGCAGAAGTGTTTGTAAGCCACCTGCTTCTTTGGTAGCAGGTCCTGTATTTTACTCTGGACTTAATCTGGAGCTGCCATCTAGAGCTTGTCTGTTTTCCCCAACTTCTGGTCCAGAGACTGCTATTGGTGCAGAAACTGGAGAGCCAGGGGCGGGGGGGTATGCAGTGTTAAAAGGTTCCCTCGGCCATGGTCTGATCCTCTGGAGTCTCTTCGGGAGCCCCCAGGACAGAGTAGTGAAAGGGGAACTGGAGGCAAAGAGAGTTCTGACCAATCACAGAAGCAATTAGATGCTTCTTCATGCAGCCGCTTACGTCTCTTCTGATGTAGGCGTGCACACATTGTTGTGTGTGATCAGTGGAACCTTTTTGGCTTTAGCCTGTCCCTGTAGGGCCAGAGCTACTCCCCACCCCCAGAGCGTCCTGCACATGTGCCACAGTATAATAGGTGCTGCCAGCCCTAGCACCCCTCAGTACTTTATTTCTGCCCATGGCGTTTGCTGGAACTGCTTGTTTTCTTGCTTCTCAGAAGTGCTCTTATCAGAACTGCCTGTTTTGACCTGTTTGAACTGTTACTCTGTTAGTATTTCTGTTAATGAGAGAGCTTAAGTCAGGGGTGTAAAATGCATGGATTGTGGGTCACATCTGGCCCGCGAAGCTGCTGCCTGGGCTGTGACTGGGAGCTCTCGGCAGCAGCAAACAGCAAAGACAGGAAAAAAAGCAAGGAGTCTTGTGACACTTAAGGACAAACAGATTTATTTATTGCATGAGCTTTCGTGGGACAAAATTCCACTTCATCAGATGCTTTGAAGAGGGGGAATTTACAGAATGGGATGAAAATAAATGCAGAGGAGTGTAAGACATGGGATCAAATCATATTGCAACAGCAATTCAGAGCATTTGTAAGGATTCAAACTCTAGCAAACAGCACAGAGAGGGAGAGTGAAGTTGAAGTGCTCAACAATTGGTGTGTGTGTGTGTGTGTGTGTGTGTGTGTGTGTGTGTGTGTGTGTGTTGTGATTTCTGATGTCAGTTTTGTGCCCATTTATTCTTCTGCATAGGGACTGTCCTGTTTGTCCAATATATAAGGTGTGGTGGCATTTCCAGCATGTGATGGCATAAATCACATTAGTGGATGAGCAGGTAAGTGAACCTTTGATGGAGTAGCTAGCTTGATTAGGTGTCTTTTTGTGCAGATATGTCGACAAAGTTGGCAGCATGGTTTGTTGCAGGGATATGTGCCTGCTTTAATGTGTCTGTAGTTGCTGGTGAGTATCTGTTTAAGGTTACGCAGCTGTCTGTAGGCAAGGAGTGGTTTGTCTCCCAAGCAGTGTTCCCTCTAAAGCCCTGAGGCACCTGAGCAATGCAAGGCGCTTGCTGAGTGGCAGCGCCCCCCCCCCGGCCGCCCCGGTGGGCCCGATCCTACAGAGGCATGCAGCCCCAATCCTGCACCCCCCACAGGCCCGCTGCTCCCCCCCCCCCCACTCCCCCGACTCGTGGCCCCCCCCCCCCCCCCGCCAGCCAGCCAGATCCCATCCTTCTGCCCCAAACCGCTCCCCCTAGGAACCCACAGCCGGCTCGACCCCCACCCCTCATACTCTTACCCAGCCACGTGGGTCCCAGGCATGGCTCCTGAGCCAAAGAAGCACTAATGGAGCATGCTCAGAGCGTGCTCCGTCAGAGCTTCTCTGCTCAGGAGTTTCAATAACTCCCAGTTCCAGAGCAGCTCTCCGCCAGCTAAAAGACAGCATCTTCCAGCCAGGTAGTGGCTATGACTGAAAGGCGTGCACAGCAGGCAGCATCCCCTGCACGGGGCAGTGGGGGGGAGCTGTGCAGCTTAGGGGGAACATTGTTCCCAAGGCTAGAGAGAGTGAGTGGTCTTTTTTTAAAATAGGCTGTAGGTCCTTAATGATCTGTTGTAGAGATCTGACTTGAGGGTTGTATGTGGTGACCAGTGGCGTTCCATTGTTTTTCTTTTTTGGGCCTTTCCTGTAGTAGTTGACTGCGGGGTACCTGTCTGGCTCTGTCAACCTGTTTCTTTACTTCTCCGGGTGGGTACTGTAGTTTTAAGAAAGCTTGATAGAGATCCTGAAGATGTTTGCCTCTGTCTGAGGGATCAGAGCAAATGCGGTTATATCTTAGGGCTTGGCTGTAGACAATGGATCATGTGGTGTGTTTAGGATGAAAGCTCAAGGGATGTAGATAACTATACCGATAAGTAGGTTTTCAGTATAGAGTGGTGTTTGATGTGTCCATCCCTAATTTGTACTGTAGTGTCCAGAAAGTGGATCTCCTGTGTAGAGTGTTCCAGGCTCAATTTGATTGTGGAGTGGAAATTGTTGAAATCTCTGGGGAAATCTTAAAGAGCATCCTTGCCACGTGTCCAGATAGTGATGTCATCAATGTAGTGTAAGTAAAGGACAGGTGCTTTGGGATGAGACTTGTGGAAACATTGTTCTAAGTTGCCCATAAAAATGTTGGCATATTGTGGGGCCATGTGGGTACCCATAGGAGTGCCACTGACTTGGAGATATAAACTGCCCTCAAATCTGAAATGGTTGTGGGTGAGCACAAAGTCACAAAGTTCAGTCACAAGTTGTGCTGTGGCATCATCTGGGATGGTTTTTCTAATAGCTTATAATCTACCCTTGTGTGGGATGTTGGTGTAAAGAGCTTCTACATCCATAGTGGCCGGGATGGTGTTTTTAGGAAGTTCACCAATGGCTTGTATTTTCCTCAGGAAATCTGTGGTATCTTGAAGATAGCTAGGGATGTTGATAACATAGGGTCTGAGGAGGGAGTCCACATAGCCAGATAAGCTTGCTGTAAGAGTGCCTATGAGATAATGAGCATCCAGGGTTTCCTTTTTTATGGATTTTAGGTAGTGATAGAATATTCCTGGTTGGGGTTCTGGTGGTGTGTCTGCCTTTATTTGTTCCTGTGCTGCCTTAGGTAGTTTCTTGAGTAAGTGTTGTAATTCCTTATGGTATTCTTCAATGGGTTCAGAGAAAAGAGGTTTGTAGAATGTTGTGTTGAAGAGTTGTTTATAAGCTCCTGGTTGTAATCCATTTTATCCATGATGACGACTGCACCTCCTTTGTCGGCCTACTTAATAATAATGTCAGAATTGTTTCTGAGGCTATAGGTGGCATTGTGTTCTGCATGGCTGAGATTATGATGTGAGGGATGTTGTTTGTCCATGATTTTAGCCTTCGCACGGTGGCAGAAACAATCAACGTAGAAGCCTAGTCTGTTGTTCTGACCTTCTGGAGGAGTCCACGAAGAATATTTCTTCTTGTGGTGTTTGGAGGAAGGTACCTGTGCCTCACTGCATTGATCATTGGTGTTATTGAAAAACTCTTTGAATCTTAGATAACGAAAGTAGTCCTGACAAAGAGGACAATCCCTACGCAGAAGAATAAATGGGCAAAAAACTGATATCAGAAATCACAACACACACAAAAACCAAAAAAAAAGTTGTTGAGCACTTCCATCTTCCTAATCACTCCATTAATGATTTGTTAACGATGGTCCTCAAGAAAATCAGAGACATCAAGACTTCAAAGAGAGAGAGCCAAAATCCAATTAATATGCAAATTAGATTACGTGAAAGCAGGACTTAATTGTGACTATGGATTCTTTTCCCATTATAACAGGTAATTTAACTTCACCCTCCCTCTGTGTGCTGTTTCCTAGAGTTTGAATCCTTACAAATACTCTGATTTGCTGTTGCAAATCTGATCCTATGTGTTACAGTCCTCTGTATTTATTTTCATCCCATTCAGCAAGTTTCCCCTCTTCAAAGCATCTGACAAAGTGGGATTTTCTTCCATGAAAACTCATGCGATAAATAAATCTGTTAGTCTTTAAGTGCCACAAGACTCCTTGGTTATTTTGCTTTACTAGACTAGAACGGCTGCCCGTTTGGAACTTAGCAAAGACAGGCTATCTGCAGAGCAAGGCTAGGGTGCTTTTGACTCATTCACATGATCCCAGTCACAGCAGCAGAGGGAAGCAAGGGAAATATTCCAGCCAATCCTGGCTCAGCTCTACTGTTGTCTGCCAACCAATCAGTCTCAGTCACAGCAGGCTCCTAGAGAATCACTGCACCACCCCTACCCCAACTTTTCAGTCAGTGAGTCATTCAGCATGCTAATTTGATTGACAGCACATTGCACAAATTACAAATACAAAAGAAAAATGTTTGGGGTCCACATGGGAATGAGCCAATCAAAGGCAGGCTGAATAATTGAGAGTGAGTGGACGGGGAGGGGGTTTGAGGCAGGAACCCAGCCTGCCTGTGGCTTTGACTGAGGCTGATTGCCTGCCAGCGCAGGGTAGGGGAAGGGGAAGACAGTCTGGGAGCTAGCAAAGGGAAGGGGAGCCCACAGGGCTGGGAAAAGGGAAGGTGTCAAAGAGCCTGAGAGGCTGGGGAGGGGAAAGGGGAGCCCATGCTGCTCTGAAAGTTGCAAGGGAAAGGTCTGGGGATCCCATGCCAGCACATGGACCATGACGGGTGTCCTGCCTTCAAATGTGGCTCCCCACATTGAATGAGTTGACACCTCTGGCCTAAGTAGTTCAGTTAGTTAGAGCAATAATTCTCCAGGACTCTAGCCAGAGACTGTACCTTGGTCTCTGGGATTGAAGTCATGTGCAGCTTATGGAAAAGCCTTCTCTCTGAGCAACCTCCATGACAGGTGACTGAAGCTTAGGGGAGGTTCATCCTGTGGGCAAATGACAGTTTTGTAGGTCCTTTAAACCTCAGACTCAAAAGGAGAGGGAAAGCCAGCATAGAGGGCTGCTCATGGAAGCAGCACTTAGACTGGCATCAGAGCTGGTCTGAGTAGAGACTGTCCTGTTTGTCAGAGCTGGTTGGTGGCAGCCCGGTCTACCTCGGTGCAGCGTTCGTCAATCAAATATGTCCAGTTGCCGCCAGCGCTGCGTTGGCAGTAATTTCCATTGCCACCAGTGAAGAAAAAGACGCCCTGAACCAACTGTGGTGCCCCACCAGCACCAACCAGGAAGGAGGTACGAGACAAGTCTTGCCCACACGAGTGGTGAGGTAGCTGCTCCAGAGTCTCTGAGGAGGGAGCCTCCCCCAAACATTAAACAGTTGCAGGGCACCGACAATGCCGCTTCTGTCAACTCACAAGGCGTTTGATTTGGCAAAGGCCTTGTTGGTCTTACCTCCACAGCTAGACCACCACCATCAAGGGGAAAACCCTCCATGGGCTCCATGGCATGGCACCACCCCCCTTCAAGGCTGGATGTAGAGGCATTGCCACCATCATCCTCGGGGAAATGAGAGCTAATGCCAGCACTGACAACAACACACCCTCAGGTGAGTCAGGAGGGAGCACTGGGACTCTATAACAGGCGTGGCCAAACTGTGGCTCGGGAGCCACATGTGGCTCTTGGATGAAAAAGTGTGGCTCGCAGAAGAGTGTCAGCAAATCAATTTAGTAGGTAAAAGTATTTGGCTATATGCCTCAGTGTGGCTCTTGAAGGTTTAATAATCAACTTGTGTGGCTCTTGAGTTCCATAAGTTTGGCCACCCCTGCTCTATAATGTCTGAGCCCCCTGGCACCAGAAGTGGCAGCCCAGCACTCAGACTCAGTGACATCCTGGAGTTTCCTGCACCCCAAGCATCCCAGGTACTGACAAGCTTGCAAGTCGGGCACCGGGTTTTCTCCTCATCATCAGAAGGTGCTCAGAGATAGCACCAGAGATGTATATTTTCCTCCTCTTCCCTGGCACCCATGGCCTCTCCAGCACAGAAGCAGCAGAGGTCACATTCCCCCTCTAGCAGCTGATCTAGGAGTGAATGGCACTGCAAGTCATCAGTGCTAAGAGGTGGCTAGAGATGCTCCTTCACCGCGGAACCAGTCTTAACTCACCATCATAGAGGGCATCCGTTATGCCCCATCCCTGGACCCATCTTCTAGCTCCGTCAGGAGATACTACAGAAGGAGAGGGCACTACCCCACCAGCACCAGGCACAGCGTGACTCCCCCTCTCCCGATAGGAAGCAACACACCCAGGGGGATGCCCAGTCTGTTTTTAATGTTACCCCATCACAGCATGTGCAAAACTGGTTATCACAGTATCTCTATTGGGCCTTCCGCGTGGGGGCGGGGCCCCACTCTGTGAGATTCTCTGGAGTACAGCCAGCCTGGAAGTTGGGGGGGGGGCCGCCCCGTCAGCCATGGACTCGGGGAAAAATCAGTCCCTGGACAAGATCTGTCAGGGCTCTCCAATCAGGCCCTCAACCATATTACTCATCTTTCCCAGATGAGCAAGTAACACAGGGGTAGCTTCCCCCTTGGATGATTTCAAAGCCCACCAGGAGCTCCTCAAATGAATGGCCACTAATTTGGCACTAGAAATAGAAGAACTGAAAGACGAGTCAGACCCTCTTTTCAATGTGTTGGTGGCAGCTGCCCCAGCGAGAATTGCCCTGCTAGTGAACAAGGGATGATGAAAATCATCCGCTCACTCCGGCAGACTCCTTCTTCTGTTCTGCCACTTTCTAAAGGGGCAGTGAAGTACTACATCCCAGTGGAAGAATTTGAGTATCTTTATACCCTTGCCATCCCAGGGACGCTAGTGATTGAAGCAGTGAACTAGAAGGAGAGGCAAAGGCAGCCAGCGCCCACCCCTAAAAATAAAGAGATCAAAAAACTCAACCATTTTGGCAGGAAGATTTATTCTACCTCCACTATGCTGTTTGGGATAGCAAATCAGCAGGCTCGCCTGTGGAGCTATAATTTCAACTTGTGAGATTCCATAAGACATTTCAGGGATTCTCTACCATAAAAGCAGGTGTTGGACTTTAACACCTTTGTTGGAAGAGGTCCAGCAATAGTGAGGATGGCTGTCCAGTACTTCTGGATTGCAGCAGACTCAATAGGTAGAGCAATTGCTTCTGCTGTCTCCATGAGATGAGCGACGTGGCACCAAGCTTCAGGCTTCTTACCCAGGGTCCAGCAGTCAATAAAGGACCTGCTGTTTGAGGGCTCAGCTCTTTTCTCAGAGTCCACAGACCCCAAGCTGCATGGTCTAAAAGATTTGAGGGTGATGCTTCGTTTCCTTGTGTTACATACCCCACAGCTTTCTAGGCATCCTTTCTGGCCCCAGCGTCAGCAGCAACAGTATGGGTTTTAGCCCCAGAGGCTCTACAAACAAAGGGACAGAGACAGAGGCACCCTAGGCCCTAGGTCTCAAACTCGAATCATCATGAGGGCTTCATGAGGATTAGTACGGGGCTGCATGAGGACTAGAACATTAGCCTAGTGCATTAGCCCAAGGGCCACACCACTGAAACCTTTTCATATGGTGATATTGTAAATATTGGTAACAATAGTGTCATTGTGGGCCACACAAAATAGCTTTAGGTGCCTCATGCGGCCCTCAGGCTGCGTGTTTGAGACCCTGCCCTAGGGGCATACATCACCAGGGATCTTCATCAACCTCCTGACAGAATTCAAGTCTGGCAATCAGAGATGGAAATTTTGATGTAGTGCCTGAGGACAGTACACTAACCCCAACTCAGGATTGTCTTCATGGATCAGATAGCAGAATTCCAGTATCAATGGTCTAAAATCATTCAGACTGCTGCGTCTAGATACAGTGTCTTTTGGCTATGCCCCCCAATTCCCGACCAGACCACCCTCCCTCCCTGTTCCCTTTTCAGGGACCCATCCCACAAGCAACTCCTTACACAGAAAGCACTCTACCTTCCGAGACTGAGAGCAGTGGAGGTTCCTCCAGGAAAGAAAGGTTAAGGGCAGTCTGAGGCCCATCTTAGACCTATGTCAGGTAAACAGGTTTCTAAGAAAACTGAAATTCTGCATTGTTTCTGTAGCCCGGGGATCAGCAAACCAGGCTTAGTGAGCCACCTGTGGCTCCCTGAGTGTCCCCTTCTGGCTCACTGGCAGTCTCCTGGCAAAATTCCCAGCTGGCCCCAGCTTCGTGGCCAAATCAGGGGTGCTGGAGTTGCCTCCATTCTCCCACCACAACCATGAGCTGAATGCAGCCCAGCAGCCGTGCCGCACCTCGTAGCGCTTGTCGGGGGTGTACAGGCGGCGCTGCCCTGCCTACCCCCAGCCAGCTGTCCCTCCCAAGAGCAGCAGGCGGAGAGCTGCAGCTTGCCGAGGCAGGGCCCTGAACAGAGGCCGCCTTGCCCCCGGGCCCTGCATTGGGCCTGTTCAGCCCTGGGGTGGCGGGTCAAAGAGGCCTGAACTCTTTGGAGGGGCCATTCCAGGGGCCCGTCTCCGCAAGCTGCAGCTCTCTGCCAGCCGCTTTTGGGAGGGGTGACCGGCTGGGGGTAGGCAGTGCAGCGCTGCTCCACTCTGCTAGTGGCGGGAGGGACGGAGGGAGTGTGCACCTCCTGCACACACACCCCAGCAGCACTAGGCTCACTCAGTCTCATGTGGTTGTGGTGGGAGAGTGAGGGGAAATGGTTCTTCTGCTCTTTTGGGTTGCTGACCCCTGCCCTAGTCCATATAATCACTTCACTAGGTCCTGTGGACCGGTTTGCCACCTTTTATTTAAGGATGCATATTTCCACATTGCGATTCATGCTACTTACAGGAAATACTTCCATTTTATGGTAGGTGAGACCTGCTACCAGTTGATGGTCCTCCAATTTGGGCTTTCCCTCATCCCAAGGGTCTTTGTGAAATGCATGTCTGTTGTGTCAGTATACTTAAGGGGAAAAGGGAGACAGATCTTCCCTTACCTGGATGACTGGCTCACCAAGGGCAGGTCATGCCAGCACGTCCGGGACAGCATCTGGCTCACTTGCTATCTGTGCAGCTGATTTGCATTTCCTTCTGAACTTAGAAGAATCAAAGTTGGAATCTGTGCAGAGAACAGAGTTCCTCAGGGCACTCTTGGACTTGGTCCAAGCCCAGACATTTCTCCCAGGGCAGTGTCAGGGATTATCACCAGTTTGTGGCAATGCCCCATGTCTATGACAACGGTGAGACGGTACCTTCAGCTGCTGAGCCACATGGCAGCTTCCACATACTTGCTGCGATTAGCTCTTCTGAACCTAAGGCCCCTTCAATCCTGCTGGCATTGTTGTATTGCCTCCAGACACACCCACTGGAGGAAGTGATCACAATCCCCCACAAGGTCTTGGAATCTGTGCAGTGGGAGCAAAATCCCCAATCAGCTCTCAGAGGGGTCCCGTTTGAGAGCCAGAACCCATCAATAAACCTGATCTTGTACCCTTCGGACTTGGGATGGGGAGCCCACATCAGTGCCAACCTGAGCGCTCAAGAGAGATGGTCTGCAGAGGATACATCCCTCCACATCAACATGAAAGAACTGAGAGCAGTCTGCCTAGCCTGCAAAGTCTTCCTAAACCACATAAAGGACAAAGTTGTCCAGGTCCTTATGGACAGCACATCAGTGATGTTTGATATCAACCATCAGGGTAAAGCTTGCTCCTCAGCCCTTTTCAACGAAGCCATTCTCCTCTGGGAACTGGCAATAAGATATAACTTCCATTTCATAGCTTCTCGCTTGCTGGGAGTGAGGAATGACCAAGTGGACCGACTCATCACTCAATTCCTACTGCAGCATGAATGGTCACCGCATCCCAATGTGTCTTCATCGCTTTTTTTCCAAAAGTGGGGTCATCTCTAACTATTTGCTACCCATTGGAATTGTAAGTGCCACCTCTTCTGCTCTCTCAGAGGCTGGGAGATGACTCAGTCTTGGACACTTTTCTACTGGCATGGTTGGGCCCCCTCCTGTATGCCCTATCCTTCTTTGCCCCTGTGTGGCTGTGTCGGCACTGGTACAGTTTGCCATGTGATCTGTTGATGGCCCCTCCGTGGGAACTTCCGAGGAGATGAGACCTTCTTACACATGACAGTGACTGGCTCCTGAACCCAGACCTGGACTCCCTACACCTGGTGGCCTGGAAACTTCATGGCTGACCACAGAGGAGAGAACCAGTTTGGCCCAGATCCAATGAGTTCTACTGGGCAGCAGAAAGCCTACCACATAAGTCACTTATTGATCCAACTGGAAACAGTTTATAATCTAAGCCCAGACCCATGGGCTCAATCTAGGAGCCTCCTCTATGCAGGATATCCTGGAGTACCTTTTGCACCTGAAGATGCAGGGGTTAGCCGTAGCTTCTCTCAGGGTGCACTTGGCAGCCATTTTAACCTTCCACCAATCATTTGAGGGGTGAGGGGGTAACTCCCTTTTCTCATCCCATGACTTTGAGGCTCCTTAAAGGGGTACAGAGGTTATACCCTCAGGTCCGCAAACCTACACCTCAGTGAGACCTGAACCTAGTGCCCAACAGACTAATGGGCCCCCTTTTGCACTCATTGCTTCATGCTCTCTAGTGATCTTGTCATGGATGGTGTCCTTCCTGGTGGCCATTACCTCAGCGAGGCGGGTATCTGAGTTAAGGGCATTGGCATCAGAGCCTCCCTACACTGTCCTTTGCAAAGATAAGGTCCAGCTGCAGCCTTACCCAGCCTTCCTACCTAAGGTTGTGTCTCTTTTTTTCATTTTAACCAAGATATTTTTCTCCCCTTCTTTTTTCCCAAACTGTACACGACAGAGGAGCAAAGGAGGTGGCTTACCCTAGGCATCAGAAGAGTTCTCGCCTTCTTCATTGAGCAGACAAAGCCATTCTGGAGGTTCAGTCAATTCTTTGTTGCCACCACAGACCAGATGAAGGGCCAGCTGGTGTCTACACAACACATCTTATCTTGGATCACTGTCTCCACTGGTACTTGCTTCGAGTGAGTCAACATATCTCTGCCCAGACCAGCAATGGTGCACTCATCCAGAGCACAAGCCTCATCTGCAGCTTTCCTTGCCCAGATGCCAGTCCATGAGATCTGTGGAGCACCCACCTGGTCATTTTCCACACCTTTACATCCCACTATGCCATCATACAGCAAGCATGGGATGACACAGCCTTCAGCAGAGCTGTCCTACAGGCAGACCATAACTCCACCCACCTCCAAGATAAGGCTTGTGAATCACTTGAATGAGAATGGATGTGAGCAGCTGCTTGAAAAAGAGAAGGGCGGTTGCTTACCAGTAACCAGCTGTTCTTCAAGATGCGGTCTTCACATATGTTTCTTACCCTCCCTCCGTACCTGTTTTTCAGAGCTAGTGGAAAGAAGGGACTGAGGGGTGGTAGGGCCAGCAGCACCTATTATACCACAGCACATGCATGGGATTCCAGGGGAGCACTAGTGCTGGCCCTACAGGGACAGGTTAAGGGTAAAAAGCTTCTGGTGATCATGCATGATAGCATGTGCACACCTACAGCAGAATGGATGTGAACAGCACATCTCAAAGATTGGCTGATTTCTGGTAGTAACCACCCTTTCCTCAGTTCTGCTGCCAGAGCTGCAGCTGTGAAGAAGAGCAGCTTCTTTCCTTGCCTGGAGATGGGTGTGTCAAAGGAGAGCTGGGAAAGATCCAAAACAATGTAGTCCCAGGGACCTGCTGCACAATACCCACCACCCTTAGAAAGGGCCAGGCCATCCTGAGATAGCTGTAGCTGTTTGTTGGCCTGCTTGTGTGGAAGCCCCATGAGAGGATGCAGTGGAGGGATTCTTCAATTTGCAGCTGCATATCAGTGATATAAATTAAGCGCAATGCATAAATGCACAGGGGTCTTCCTCCTGCACATGGTTGTCCCTTGGCATAATGGGGACATGGAGCCAAATTCAGTCATGACCATGCAGTCTCATTCACTCCAATGTAAAGGAACTCAGCAGCTGGGTGCCATGATTAATGGCAACAGTGTGGATCAGTCGGCTCTCTGCTTCCATGCAGCTTCCCAGCACTGAGCTCGTCTTCTCAGTCCTTCTTTTCCTGAACTGGCTTCAGTTCTCGTTTTCTGCCCACCGCTCTGCATCCTACCTGCCCTGTCTTCCTCCTGCCCTGCTTGTTCTGCCTCTAAGCTTTTTGGCCCATACCTTGCCCTGTACCTGCCTCCTACCACTCAGCCCGTGGGCGCTAGATGCCCAGAGTGCTATGGAAATCCCAGTTACCTGAGCAGTCATAGAGAATGTTTTGCTGGACTTCAGTGGCAGGGAAGTGTGTGGGGTGAGCCAGAGCTGTATGTTTAGCTGCCTTGGCCAAAACGTTAAGCTTTTTGAAAGGAGGACACTAAGGCTCCTTATTCCATCCTAGGGCATTTATTAAGCAGCCAAGTCTTCGGAAGTGCAGCTTCTCTGGCTAGCAATGAAAGATGGGCTCTGGGCACGTCTGGCTGCTGGGGCCTAGCCTCATTTTAGATTCCTGGTTCTGATAGTCGTGGTCTTATTTTAAAAATGGACACTTTGGTTAAGGGGAACAAAGCAGTTACTAGTCTAGGTTCTCAATCTGTGTCCTGCGAGAGATGTCAGTGAGGCTGCACTACTGCAAACTCCTGAGGTGGATTGTGTCTACATTGCACAGATAGCCTGGGCTAGCATACTTCAAGCGTGAATAGCCATGTTCTTACTGTGTCCCAGGGCTCAGCTAGAAGTTGGGAGGGGGGACAAAAAGATATGCAAGGGGTCCCCCCACATATTGCTGTGACTTCTCTCCCCTCAACTTTGCACTCACTGGAGAAACAAATGTCATGAAACCTGCTCCCCTACTCTTCTATGAGTCTAGCCAGGCCCTGTCCCCATTTTCCTTCCCCGCATGGCCCAGGAGAGCCTGGGCCCATTGTGTCCTGGCAGGGCCCTCCCTGTTTCTGGGGGCATGACACATGGCTCTCTGGGCTGAGGCACTCTGTGGTTCGTTCCCCCTCTGGGAGAGGAGGGGTAGGCAGACCTTGTTTGCCTGTTGGAGGAGGTGGGGACGTGTCTTGGAGAGTGCATGCATCCTCAATGCAAAGTGGGTGGCTTCCAGCACCACTTGAAGTAGAGCCAAGTCTAATCCACACTCCAGCCCAGTCAGTGAGGCTGGGCTTTAAAGAAACTCTTAAGTATGGGTCATGATTCACTCTGTAGACCTGAGGTGAACAGTGGGGGTGGAAGGCTAAAGCCCAGCCAAGAGCCTGGGATAACTGCAGTGAAGACATACCCAGAGGTTCCCCACTCTGCTGTGACCTCCCCAGAACACTCGCTCTCAGCTGTGCCTCTGTGCAGGGTTTCTCCCCTTAGTCAAACTACACCTGTGCACTGCGCCTGCAGCCAGATGGACGGGGCGGGCATTCTCATGTAATGGCCATGGCTCACCCATGGAGCAGGGAGTGAGCTCTAGTGTGGCTGGTTATGCAGGAAGCCTGGGGAATATCAGGATTGAGATTTGCCTCAGCAGTGCAGCCATCAGAGAACAGTAGGGTGAGAGCACTCAAGGGGAAAGAATCTGCTGTGTGGCAGGTCTCCCAGAGACAGTGCATCACCCCAAGAGAGCTGTTCTTTCATCCAAATAGTCCAGTTAACCTCAAATTGACAGCTGCTAATGAAACCCCTCAGCTCACTCCTCCTGTTTACCCTGTTTGTGCCCAGCTCCCCTTCACAACTCACACGAAAGAATCTGTTGCTGGAGGCCTGTCTCATTTGATGGTGTGTCCTGGCACCTCCTGGCTAGCCAGTGTCATGGAGGCACGCAAGTCGGGAGAGAGGTGCCGCACACAGGCCAGTGGCATCACTGCCCAGCTGATTGGCTCCACAGGATGGGCAGCTGCCAGCACATTTGTCCCATTAATTGTAACCCTTGCTGCTGTGTTTCTTCTGATGCACAGTGGGTCTGGTACCCTCGTGGGGCAGGGGAGAAGGAGAAGACACCATTTCCTCTCTTGAGCTCACTTCCCAGACACGTGGTGGGGAGCTAGACCATGGCAATTGCTCCACTGGGGAACCCAGCTCCTGTGGTGCTGCTCCTGGCTCTCCTGCTGCTTCTCAGAGTCAGTGCTGCTGGATTGTGACGGGGAGGCAGCAAGGTTCTTCAGAGTGGCATGGAGACAAGACCTGCAGAGCCTACACTTGGTTCTTGGCCAGGCTGCAAAGCCTATAGTCAACCCTGTGTGCTATTCCACTCCATCCTGGCCCCCCACTGGAGGGGTTTCCTCCAGGGCATTTGCATTATCTTTAACTGCCCTGCCACCTCCAGTACATTACTGACCCAGGATGGGGTTGCATTTCCAAGTGGATTCTGCTCACTAAGCAGAGGAAGATAACTCTCCTGTGTGACTTGCAGCCCCTTCCTGCCTCACTGGAAACTGATGCATGGAAATCAGCGACCAGCTAGCCAGGGAAGGTCAGCCCACCCTTTCCATGCAGGTGGTCATGGAATCCACTGTGCGAATGGGAGCTTCCATCTGCATTTCGGGGTCTCTGTGCTAGGTGACCTACTGCAAGGCAAGCTGGTTACGTTGTCAGCTGAGTCTTCCACTGCCCTGCTCCAGTGCCAGGTCCCAGTACAGAGGCAGGTGCTTTCGATGTAGCTCACTGGCAGTGCTGCCTCCCACCTACCCAGTGTCGTCCTTCTTGCTTGGTGTAACAGGAGGAATAACCCTTTCCATGGAAGCAGATCATATTTAACAACCAAAGCCCCGCCTTTTGGCACTGCTGCATGCCTGTGAGCAATGCAGAGCCAGTGGCTAGCACATGCTGCTTCTTGTTAATGGATGCAACGAAGAGCCTTTTTACTGGCTGGTTGCACATTGTAAGCAACACTCCTCTTCTTCCTCTCTGTCTTGACAGTGGAGCGTGAGGGTGGGCAGAGAGCGTTTGCCCTGTAGCAGTCTTCAGTGGGAGTTCTTGGACCCTTAGCAACAGTGCCCCCTTTCCCTCCCTGTGGGCGGTGTACTGTTCCCTTCAGATCACCTGCTCTTGTCTGGCTTTCTCCTCGCCACCACCAGGAAACAGGTGTAGCAGATGAGGGAGATTGCAGTTTTAATTGATCAGCCCCTTTCCCGGCAATCCCAGGACAAGACAATCATATGTCTGGTTTGCCCTCTTAGCCAAGTATTAGCAGGATGGCATGGTGAGCCTGTCACACATCTGGAGAGCTGAGGTGTAAGGCACAGTACACAGCTAAAGGGCAGTGGTTGTCAGCAGGGGATCATGGCTGTGCAGTTGATATATGAAGTCCTGTTGGTGTAGCTGTGCAAATGGTTGTGGCTGCAACTACTGGCTTTGACAGTAGTGATCTCCCAGGGCAAGTAAGGTGCAGCTTGTGCTGCTACCAAAGGCACAAATGCTTGGGATAGGGAGCTGTTGTGATTCCCCAAGGGCACTATAAGACATCACAACATAGTGGTATGGGGAAACCAGATGCATCTTGCAGTCTTGTTGTCAAAGGGCCAGTGGATGAATCCATCATTGCTGAACAAAGAGGGTTGATCTGCAGTCAGAGAATGGTAATGAATATGTGAAATGCAATCTGTGCAGGCCCATTTTGCTCTTGCCAGCACTTGTGGTTCTCTTTGAATGCTGGCAGAGCTCGTGAGTGTTCAGGCTGATTCTTTCTTGGGAATCCATCTGTGTGGTGCAGTGTCATAGATCCTCATAGGATCCAGCACAGTGCATAGCTAGGAATCTGAGACTGACCTTGCTGAATTGCTTGTTGGTCTGGAGTATTGTAAGCCACATAGCGCTGGCTTTGGGCTGAATAAAACTTAGTGTAGCATCCGCTGGCTTGGCCAGAGTGGGTGCACACAGCCATATAAATGGCACATCCTGGGGGAGTGGAAACTAGCACTTTGGACCTTTGAGTCTGGACCTCAGCCACTTCCACCAGAGCAGAGATGTGTGCTAGGTGGCCACTGTTCAGTGTCTTATCTTTTCTGTGGTCTGCCAGCCAGTGTGGGAAGGGGTCACTGACTTATACAAACAGCCGACATGTGACAGATCATCTCCTGCAAGTCCTGTCCAATGGGCCAGAGAAATTGCTCTGCCTCACCTGGCTACCCGCAGCCAAAGGCAAAGTAAAGCAGCACTTTGAGATAGGTCGTATGAGTGGGGAGTGTCAGCCACTTGGTGGGAACAGTCAGTGAGCATTGCATCTGCCATTCAGTACCAAAGGCTGTTTCGGTGTATGCCCTCCTCTTCTCGTGCCACAGTGCTAGTGCTATCAGGACACCATGGGCTGCTCTGCACATGGACATCCCTAGTTATTTTTGTTCACCTTCCAATTCCTTTCAATGCATGTGTTGGGCATCCTTGCCTTGTGCCAGCCATGTGAATGACTGCTGCCTCCTGTCCCCAGTCAGCCTCTGGCTGTCACAGTATGTCCCACCTGGCTGGCAACATCCAATCGACTCATCTGCTGCAGCTTCAGTCTAGCATTGAAACCTCTCTCTGCCCTTCCTTGGAAGGAGGAGCTTTAGCCACAGACAGGCTTTCCAGCCAGATGCTTTTTGGTCTGAACAACAGAATTTCCACCATCAAATGGTGGGCCCAGCCTCTCCTTTGGGATCTGCTGTGGGAGCCATGTCTGTTCCAGATGCAAAACCCAGCTTTGGCAACATCCAACGTCCATACTCAGCCATCCAGCCACATGTCTGCTTTTAGCCTCTGTGTGTCACGGGCTGGGCACTGTCATTGACTAGGTTGTAATATCATATCAGGCCATCAAAGGTTCGCTAAACAAGCTTTCAAGACAAAAAGTTTCCTCTTCCAGAGCAACCTCTCTCATACAGGCTGCAAGATGAAAAGCAGCTGTGACTACAGCTGAACTGCTCAATAGATTTACTTTTGGAGAACTTGTCTGAAAGGGGCACAGGCTTCACCTAGTCATTTCCACTTCTACACCAAACATTCAGCTGCTGCACCTGCCCACCAGGGGCCCTGCCCCTTGTCATGTCTTTACCAACAGCTTTCCCTGTATTTTGTAATGGCTGTTCTTGCCACCGTTGCTGGGTGGTAGACCCACATAGACAGAAAACGTAACTGACTTTGAAGGCATCCAGTGCCCCTGGCTCTCACAGAGTATTGTAAGATCCACAAGCAACTAAAGAGTGCAGAGGCATCGCTACTGTGGGGCTCCAGGGGCATCAGTCCCTCTGAAACTCAGGGCCAGCCACTGGGCAGCACAGCCCCATCTCTACCCCGTACAGCCGGCAGCCACTGCCTCTACCCAGCTGGAACTGCTCTAGGCTGGTCCTGGGAGTTCTAAAACTCCAGCCCTGGCCAGATCCTGCTCTGAGCATGCTCAGAGCAGGGTCAGTCTGGGAGCCTCAGCCTGTGCTGCGGCTGTGCTCTCCTCTGTCGGCCAGGTAAAGGTGCCTTGCGGGTGGCAGTTCGGGGACAGGCAAGCCAGCCCAGCAGGGAAAGCGTGTGGGGGAGGGGGTTGGCTTGGGGCAGCAGGGACCAGCAGCGGGAGCAGCAGGTTAGGGCAGAGCTCAGAGGACTGTGGGGGGGTGTTAGGGAAGGGCTCAGGGCCCAGGAGGCCAGTGGGGGCCTGAGCCCCAGTTAATCTTTATGTGTAGCAGCGCTCCTGAAAGAGTGTATGACAAAGGGAAAAGAACAGAAGTATTGGAGCTTGTGTGGTGTTTGTCACACTAAATTTGAAATCACAGCTGAGTGAAGTGCTTTGGAAACACCTGGCTTTCACTGCAGGAGCTGTTTCAGCCCCCAAAGACCTAAGGAGTGAGGTGGAAGCCAGCGTATGTATGGCTTATCAATTGTTTAGAGCTTTTTCCGGTTCCCAGGTGAGTCAGGCTGTAAGGAGACAGTCATCAAGACTTGAGGCCTAGCCTCAAGACCCTTAACGGTCCATTTGCATTGCAGCCAGGACTGGGAATGGCAGCCCGTGGAGACTGCCTGCACTAGCTGGCTTTAGCTAGCTTACTAAAATGGGAAGGGAGGACACAGCTCAAGGCCATCTAACTCCCCAATGTACCTACTTCCTTGTGCTGTTTGCATTAAGCTGGCACTACCACATCCTCACCCTCTACTTTTAGCAAGCTAAGCCTGAGACAGCCAGTGTGAGTGCATCTACACGAGCTGCTTCACAGCCCTGGCTGCATTGTGGACAGACCCTGAGGGTCCAGCCCTTTAGATTCTAACAACTGGATCACGTACAGCCAGGCCTAGTTAGTCCAGCTGTAGTCAGTGCATCCAGCCATCAACACCTGGGAATCCATGATGGCTCTGAGGGATTAGGGTGTCTGCTGGAATCTGCTGTCACAGGTGCAGCTTCTGCTGGTGCTACAGACCCTTCACAGCCTGATCCCGTAGTGCCTGCCTGCCTCCCCTCTCCATCCCTCAGAACTTCAAGAGCCTGTATGAAACTGAGACATCCATCTATCTTCCTGCCTGACTGGCCATCCCCAGGTGAGTTCACATGCAAGGGTATGCAATTTGCCTGGAACAGCTCCTGCTTGCAGGCAGGATGCTCGCCCCAGCCCCACCTCTCTCCCTCCAGGGGAGTGACTGTGCCACTGAACTCTACTGTTCTCAGGAGAACCCATTCAGGGCCTTGCATGTTGATGAAAAGCAAGGGGCCAGAGTGCCATTTGGGAGCAGGTATAGTATAGAGTGACCCAGTTCTGCCACCTGGTGCTAAATCCTTTTGTAACCATCTTACTTGACTTGGGCTTCTCAGCTCACTGCACTGCATGGCCAGGCCATTTAGGAGCTGCTGATAGGAGAGGTAGACCAGATCATAGTCTCCAACTCATTTCCACACTGAGACTGAAGTATGACCTATCTCACCTCAAGTTGTGCATGTGCCCATCGCTGACTGCATGCTCAAGGTTCTGTATGGTTGTCCCAAGTGCTGTGTGCTGGCCAGAGGGGCCCAGGGGTGGGGAGGGAATAGCAGAGCAGGTATTGTACAGCCAACAGTGAAGGATGCCATGCTTTCTTGCCCCCCTGCTGTCTTTTTGTTAGAGCCCCTACCCTGTCTGGAGTTTCCAGTTTTGCTCGGTTAGTTCAAGCCACCTGTTTTCCCATGCCCCCCCACCCCCCATCTCCTGTGTTAGAGTGGAGTTCTGTGTTGTCCTTCACTCCACAAAGAGGATCTGCTCTGGATTTCCCATGCTGCTGACATGTAATCTGGGAGTCCCTCTGTTGATGGCTTCAGCTGTTGGCTGCTGTTATGGAGTCTGGCAGCTGCACTTGGCTGGCTGATGGGCTTTAGTCAGTTGTTCTCTCCTGTTCTATGTCCCTCCTGCAGTATGGTCTCCAGTAAAGCCTGCAGTGGGGGCAGCTGGGGGAGGGGATGGGAATTGCAGGTTTCCATGGGGCTGGACTGCATTTCAAAGCCTTGCGGAACACAGCAGATGACTGTCTGCTGCTTGCACTCTGTCACTGTCCACCTGCCAAACACATGAGAGCTGTGTCAACTAGACAGGGGTACTGAAAGAGGAAAAGGCCTAGGCTTTGTCTGTGAACAGTGCATTAGTGTGTGCAAATGGACTCAAATACAAACAAAACCCTACCTCAGCTAATATGGGAAATCCCTGAGTAGGTGACTGTAAACTCAAGGGTTTTTACCCAGTGGATACGGCGGCAGCCAGATGCTGCACTGCAGAGATGCTGGGCCTTGCCAGATCTGTCCATGTAAAGTTCTAACTGCTGCTGGCCTTGGCTCTTCCTCAAGGTGTGGCCTCGAAAGCTGGCTGTGAGGCCCATCTGATTTCTAGGGAGGCTGGGAGCAAAGCCCCTTTCATCTGCCAGGGATTGGAGCACCTCAGCTGGGACCAACATCCTCAGCAGCAGCTTGGTCTCTAGGCAGCCGGAGGGGCTGACTCCTGCCTGAGCAGATGTTCTCTGTCAGCTGGCAAAGCTGGCTTGTGCCTCAGTACCAGAGCTGGGGGATGAGGCTTGAAAGCTCTTAGATACACTTGCTGGAGGGTACATGACTCTCTCTGCAGAGGCTGCTCTCTGCCCCTTGTGAAGATGCACTGGGGCAACGTGTCTCTAACTCTTTCCACTCCACAAGTTCAGGAGTCTCTGCAAATGTGAGCGGCTCTTCAGCATGCCCCAGTTCTTTGCTTTTCCTAAAGATCCTTGCCTTGATGCCTGCTGTCACCATGAGACCAGAGATCATGGTAGCTGGTTACCTCTTCTCCAGGTCTCCGCATCCCCCTGGGGAGGTGGGGTGGAAACACTTCATTTTGTTTCTTTTCTCCACCTGTTTGTTGAGACTCAGACATGGAGATGGGACTGGGAAAGATGGAGAGGCAAAGCAATGGAGTATCCATCTGTCTCTAGTGTGTTCCTGTTCTTTAATGCAAAATGTTTTCAGATTTCCTAATGCTACTGCACACAAAGACAACAAGAAAATCCCATTCTCACTAACCAGAACCAGGCCTGAGTTTAGACAGCAGTTTGTGCTCATACTCTGGCTTGATGGGAACAAGGCATTAGCCAGCAGAATGTCAGAGCTTCTATTTATGGGAAGTGATCCCCCGGTTTTGCTCAAGAGGAGGTGAGTTGGGAAGAGAGAGGGAGAACCAGAATTGTATTTTCCTTAAATGCCTGCTCCAGAGCATAAGTGTGTGGGGAGTATCAGAGATCACTATGGCTCCTTCAGAGCTGCCTTCTTGGCTGCCACCACAGTGTTTCCCAGGAAGCTTCCCAGTGCTGTTCTTGCTCTGGCAGGACTGGCTTCTTGTGTGTCCTGTGTGGCAGCCATGGAAGCAGATCCTGAAGACTGTTGAGTACTTAGCTCCACTGACCCTGTCTTGCTGGGTTGTTTTGGGGCAGGGAAGTTTTGCTCTAATGTCCCGGGCAGGTCAGGAGGGTGAAGGACCCAGGCTGAGCAGAGCAGCCAGATAAATGAAGTCTTCTTTTTCTGTTGCTCCCCAGGACTGACTGGATCATGGGATTTGGACCCTGAGGCACTCAAACCAGAGTGTTGGTCCCTGTCCCCATCTCCCTTGCCTGGCTCAGGTGGGGATCTTCAAGTGGAGGAAATTCTGGTATAGTTGAGGATGAGCCTGGGAGCTGGTGGCAAGAGGGTTGTGATGGGCTATAGAGAGCATAGCCATTTTTGTTCCGCATTGGCTGGCGTCAGCGAGCTGGGGGTGAGTGATGTTGGGTGCCCTTCTTTCCCAATCAGACATGACAGCTGTGTGTTCCTCCTGGGAGGGCTTGTAGAAGTAATGGATTCAAGAGAACCCCAGTATCTACCTAAGAGCCCTATCATAGGCCCCTCTGTATCCCCTGGCTTGTTGGGGCGGGGGGGAATTGAACTCTGACCTCTCCTGCAGGAGGTCAGACTAGATGTACAGAGTGGACCGTTGTGTCCTTGACTGGGGAGGATGCACGGTGGATGCTGGTCTGTCTAAGGTGTGTCTATGTGTCCCAGGTGCCAGCCCTGGAGTGTGCTACTAGAACCTCAAAGGAATGCACAGTTGGCTGGATCTCAATAGGGTTACCAGATGTTAGGCAGGAGGACATGTCCTTTTTACCTTCACGTCCTCTGTCCAGTAGGCATTTTAAAAATACATGATTTTGTCTGGCTTTTTACTTACCGGGATTAAAGTATGCTGGAACACCCTATTTTTAGGGGGAAGTGTTCCAGGGCCCCCTAAAAACAGAAGAATATTACATTAATATTACATTTTCTCCATGTGTCCTCTGATGTCCTCCTTTTCATACTTCCCTGTCCTTTCCATGCTTTGGTATCTGGTAACCCTAGATCTGGGGAATGTTGCTTGTCTGCTGGGGAAGGTTCTTGTCACCACTTTGTCGCTGGATGCCACAATCCTGTGGTATCTGTGACAGGCATAGTAATTCCCTGCAATGTTCCAGGCTAAGCTGAGTGATTGAAGCCTGAGTATCTAGGCACTCATTATTTGGCCTGGCAAAGTTGATGTCGTTGCAGAATTATCTGTAAAACCTCTAGGGAAGACAGGACTGGTATAAATCCAGGAGACAAGAAGGAACTTTGCTAGGAAATTCCCACTCCTGGACCCACCCTTTTGAAGCTGTGCCATGAAGAGACATGCATTGCCTGCTGATTACCTGTTTCCAGGGCCCCATATAAAGGGTTGGCTGTCAGATTCACTCAAAATGAGCAAGCAACTCAGTGCCAGGGAAGACCTCCACTAGCCCCTGTCTGGCTGCCACTTGCCATGCTGTGCCATTCGGAGTCACAAACTGCCTTGGGCAGTCCCCTGGCCCTTTCATTCCATGAGCTGATCTCTGCCTCCACTACACGAGGGAGGAAGTGTTTAATCCCAGAGCACATGTCTACAGCCAGTTATGTAAGAGTAAGTGGTATAAATGGGCTTCTTTATTACTGCCTGCTCCATTTTAACACAGTCCATGAAGAATGTTAGAATAGGTTATGTAACCCTTGGCACAGAGACTCTAATTGTCAGCTGTTGCTGTGTCACTAATTGTACTGGCGGCACCATGATCTGCCCCTGTTTCTGCCATTCCCAACCACCCTGTTCCTAAGAGAGGAAAACTGCTTGTTGGAAAAGTTTTGTGTTGTGCGTGCTGAGCTTCGCAGGACCTGGGCTGGGGAGTCTGCTGCATGGATTTTTCCAAAACGCTGCTATGAATTGTGTGCTGGTTACAGAGTGGGGTGTGGCAGGGCAAGGTTCACCACTGCCCACTCTCTTAGCTCATGTAATCCTTGCCTCTTGTGTGGGCTGCGGAAAGGTGAGCAGTTGTGAGAACAACTTAGTGATGGGAGAGCACATCGCCAAGGACTGAGCTGAGCCTTCTGCTCCACCTCAACACCATGGAGATCTTTGGAGCACTGCTTAGCAGTGAAAGCTGCCCCCATGCCACGTTAGTCCCCTAAGCTCCCTGTGATGGTGCTTTTCATGTCTCAGATAAGGTTGGAGGGAGGGGAAGATGGTCTCAAAGTGTGGTGTGAGCCTTGCATGGGATGCACAAAGCAGCATGTGAGGTTGAGAGGACCAGAGCCTCTGTTTGTTGGGTGTGAGCGCCTGGTCTGTGGAAGTTGGCAGAGGCCCTAGGGCTGGTGTATGTGAGTGGGGAGATTAGACAGGCATACAGGATGAAAACAGCAGCAATGTGAAGAGAACTTCTAACAACCACCAGGATTATAACTGATAGAATCACAGAAGAGATGGGTTGGGATAGACCTCCGGAGTCATCTAGTCCAACTTCCTGCTCAAAGCAGGACCACCCCCAACTAAATCGTGCCAGCTAGGCCTTTGCTAAGCTGACCTTAAAAACTAAGGATGGAGATTCCACCACCTCTCTCAGTAACCCATTCCAGCACTTCAGCATCCTTCCTGGTATCCAGCCTGGGCCTCCCCATCTGCAATTTGCTCCTAGTTCTGTCATCTGCTATCACTGAGAACAGCCTAGCTCCATCCTCCCTGGAATCCTCCTTCAGGTAGTTGAAGGCTGCTATCAAATCCCCCCTCATTCTTCTTTTCTGCAGGCTCAACAAGCCCAGTTCTCTCAAGCTTCTCCTCATAAGTCACATGCTCCAACCCCTAATCATTTTCTTTCCCTCCAATGGATTCTCTCCAATTTGTTTATGTACTTTCTGTAGTGGGGGATGAGGGGCTGCAAAACTGGACACAATACACTAACTGTGGCCTCACCAGTGCTGAATACAGGGGAATAATCACTTCCCTGAGTCTGCTGGCAGTGCTGCTACTAAAGCAGTATACTGTTGGACTTCTTGGCAATAAGACCACACTGTTGACACCTATCCAGCTTCTTGTCCACTGTAACCCTGAAGTCCTTTTCTGCAGGACTGCTTACTAGGCAATCAGTTCCCAGGCTATAGCAGTGCATGGGATTCTTCTGTCCAGAGCAGGACTCTGCACTTCTTGTTCAACCTCATGAATTTTTTTTGATCCAGTCCTCCAAATAGTCTACATCACTCTGTATGCTATCCCTACACTCCAGCATATCTACCAGTCCACTTCAGCTCAGTGTCTTCTGAAAACATGCAAAGAGTGCAATCCACCCCATCCTCCAGATCATTAATGAAGATGCTGAAAAAAATTGGCGAAAGAACTGACCCTGGGTCATGTTGTTTGTTACTAGATGCCTGCCTTACTTCCAGAGTTCAGTGATCTAGCCAGCTTATACAGCTAGTCCTCACTTAGTGACCTACTCGTTTAGTGACCCCTCAGAGTTATGACCAGCTCTCTGATGAGTTGGTATTATGGCGATGTACGAGAACTCGCATCAACTCTCTCAGATTACCTATATTTACAGTACACTATGCAAACTAAGTTCAGTACATTAGAGCTTAAAACATTTAAAATATATATTAAAAATGTTATAAATGATGCAAAGGTGACATTAAAACTATCTACAGATGGTTGAAAAACCCACTACCAGTAAAGTACATTATGCCTGAAATACCGGTAAGGGCTGCTCCTCGTTTAGTGACCAATTCGTTTATCAACCGGGTTTCAGGAACGGAACCCGGTCACTAAGTGAGGACTACCTGTAGTCCATTGTTTGGTACTAGATGCCTTACTTACTCCTTGAGTTCAGTGACCTAGCCAGCTTGTAGTCCATTTATCCAACCCATACTTTTTTAACCTGCTGATAAGACTATTGTGTGTATGCCTGTGTAATCTCCTTGATAAAAGCAGAATATATCACATCCACTGCCTTCCTCACATCCACAGAGGTAGTCATTTCATGATAGAAGGCAATCAGGTTGGTCAGGCATGTCTTGTGCTTGGTAAATCCATGCTAACTGTCTCAAACCACCTTCCTCTCTTCCAAGTGCCACAGAGTGGATTCTTTTGGGACCTGGTCCATGATTTTTCTGGAGACTGAGGTAAGCATTTTTTGAAGATGGGCACTATATTTGCCTTTTCCCAATTGTTGAGGACTTTCCACAATCGTCATGAGTTTTCAAAACTATTAACCAATCTCTTTGCATTCACATGAGCCAAGTCCCTCAGCACTCATGGATGTGTTGCATCCAGCTCCACTAGTCTGAAGAAAGCCTCACCTATCTCATCTTCCAAGTCTTGTCTGTAGCAGATGTCCACCATGGCATCACTCTCATCCTCCAAACTTTAACTCAGAGGCTCTCAGCAAACTTTTCTTCAGTTTCATACTGGCTCACCGAACCATCCTGCTCTGACATACAGCAGCTCTCCAGCCTTTCTGCCTTCCTTCCATCCTGAACAGTTTATGCCCCTCCAAAACAGTGCTCCAGCTGCGTGAGTTACCCACCAAGTCTGTTGTTCCCATCACATCAGATTTGCTTGACTGGGGCCTGGTCTACACTGCCATGCTAGGTCTACAGGAGATGCACAATCTGCATATTGTAGAATGTGTATCTCCCATTGACTAACTTACCCTCCCTTACTGCAGTGTCTTCACTGGGCTGCACCGACAGGAAATGCTTTCCATTTGATGCAGCATTACTCTTTTTGGGGGGGGAGTTATCACATCTAATGGAGAGTGCTTCTGAGATTGGTTGAGTGGGTCTCCACTGGCCGCTCAATCAGTCCTGCTGCATCAGTTCATGGAGATTGACGCAGGAATTTCAGTGTAGACAAGCCCCGTTCCAGGAATTCCAATTCCTCCTGCTTTTTTTTACGCGACTTCTAGGGTTTGTGTTCAGGCACCTAAGAGAGCTAGCCGATTGCCTGACTTCTTCAGTGCAAAGCAGGGGGCCTCCCCGTTTGTGTGCCCCCCCTTCTTGTACTTCCTGCTTGTGTCCCATTCCCCACTTACTTCCGGGCTTAGGTCCTTGTCCCTTGGCAAACAGTTTAAAGCCAAGTTGAAACAGCCCTATTCATATCTGTTGCTTAAGTATGCCTAGATCAAGTAACTTGCATCAACATAGATGTGTTGGAGGGTTAATGAAAAGGGATCATCTACTTGTGTCCAGAGGGGTAGCTCACCTAGCTGAGCAAGAAAATGGCTAAGTGTGATAACTGTCCACAAATGTGGGTTGCCTTTAAGCCAGGACGGATCCTGAAGCACATTATGCATGGTATCCCCTTTCACAAGTGCAGCCATGCCTAGAGTGCAATGAGACAACTCTCCAGGAGCAGAGAACATAGCTGCACAACAGACTAGGACAGGGCATGAAGGACAGTATTCAACTGAAAGGACAGGAGGGCCTTAGACAGTGCATGCTGGGCCAAGACACAAGGCTCTCAGCCTTAACTATTGCAAAAAGTGCCAGAAAGGGATTTCAAATTTCATTCAGAGATAATCCCTCCAGCAGCACAGCCTTCTGTCCCAATGCAGCTAGTGGGCTTGGGAGAGAAGACTGCCACCTACTGAATCACCAGCCCCACTTCCTCCAGCCCTTGCATTTTCCCATTAAGTCACTGCCCTGGTTTGACCCTGTTCAGCTTACGAGATGCTGAGATGCGAGGAGATCACAGCTTGAAGCAGTATGCAAGCTTCAGTCCGGCATCCAGCATGTGCTGTGGGAGGTGCCCACATGCTGTCGCATGAAGGAGAGCCACCGACCTGAGAGCCACAGCAGCTCTTTCCACAGCACCTGCCTGTAGCATGCATATATGTGCTGGGGAGTCATCCACCTGCATCCCAACAGCCATGTCCCCGGGCTGATACTGCCGCTCTGCTTCAAAATGGCACATGCTGCTCAGTTTGCCTTCATAAATGTTCCTCTGGTGCTCCAGATGCTGTTCACGGTTTTAGGCTTGGTTTACCTGCTGGTGAGCATCATTTCCTGTCTGCTGAGATGCAAACACTGAAGAGGCTGGAGTGCTGACCACCATTACAGTGAGCTGGGTGATGGTCATGCTTCTCCATTCTCGTCAGTCTCGGATGAAGAATTTGTTCTATGGGCAAGGGGTTTATGATTGCAACTGAGATGACCCTACTGCATCTGTGTGGATGGAGCACCCCATTTTTAAGTGCTAAGTGACAATAGGGGATATTGTTTATAGGTAGGCTTGGAAGCCACTTTCCTATCCCCCTCACCCCCACCTTGCCTTGTTCTGTCTCCCTAAGGCTAAGAAACAAAACAAGTGTATAGCCCTTAGCACTACCCCAATCTTGCTGTATTAACAGGTTGTACATAGTATCCTTGTTACCCAATCCCACCTGGAACTGACAGCTTTTATCTGAGAGTCTGTCTGGAACTAATGAAGTTAGTCAAGGCAGGGAACTGAGCACCAGGCAGCAATGGACTCATTAAGCATCATCCTGGTCATGTGATCTGACAGTGTCTACAGTAGGGCGTTTCGTACCATTGGTTAAGTTCATCCCAGTGATCCAGTGAGAAGTGCTGGGGGGGAATACCCTTGGCAAGGGAGGGAGGCATCACATGGCTGGTTCATCTGCTGACCTCTGCTAGTGTGGCCTTTTGCATTTAAATGTCTCCCTGTAATTTTAATGAACTCTGGCAAGAAATTCTTAATGAATGTCATGCACTTTGGAGAAAGGTCTTTCTCCCCCCCCCATCCCCCCCCCAATTTCTGTGTGGTGTGGAGTAGACTTTAGGGGAAGGGGGCATTTTGTGTCAATTATTTTACATTGAAAATAAAATGGGATTTGAAGTTTTTAATCCTGTGTTCTCCCCCAGTAATAAAAAGGAAATTGATCAAGTTCTTCTCCAGGGTCTCAGGGCACCGAAGGCTGTGGAACTAGGGCTTCTGATAGCATAGAACAGCAAAGGCAGTGTTGGGCAGCATTTCAGGTGTCCTTGAATAAACCCGTCAGAACCACAGCAAGCTAGGGAAATGCGGCGCCATCACAGAGCAAATAGCAAAACCTAAAATCCAAACAAATGTGAGGAAAATCTGGGTTTTGGTTTCTAGTGAAAATGTTAAAATCCTTGAGAATGCTGCAGTTCATTAAGCAGAACATTCCAGTTGTGAACTGCTGCAGTCCCGTGATAAAGCTTATGAAGCACACTATGTAAGCAAAGCAGTGTGCAGCTGGAGTGTTAAAAGCGGTATACAGAAAGGGGATTTTAGGAGCATTTGAACACCTCGACCACCGTGTTGCAGTGAACTTGGGAGACTGTAGACCTGGGCTCGGATCTTGACTTTGCCACATTTGTTTGGGTGTCTTTGGGCAAATCTCAGAACCTGTTTGTGTCTGTTTCCCTGTCTATAACATTCAACCCATTCTTCCCTGCCTCTGTGAAGTGTTCTGGGATCTGTACAATTGGCACTGCTTGGGGGGAGTCCAGGTAGTGGACTCTAGTCCTTGGTGCACTGATCTGTAGGCCTGCATACAGGCAGCTTGAACAACTGTCAGGAAATGCTCCTTCCAGGTCCTGGCAGGGACACAGCTGGAAAGCAGCGAAGCCAAAGCAATCTAGAGGGAACAGTGGAAAGCTGTTCTTCCCTGCATCTAGAGTATGGTGTTCCACTCTGAGCATTTCTGCTCCACAGAGGCATAGCCAAAATGGAAGAGAGCCAGAAAAGGGCAAGGCAAATGACTAAGTTGGAGAGGATGACTTACTGTCTGGAGAAAGGTGAAGTGCTCAGTACAAATAACTTGGCCAAATACTCCCAAAGGACTGGTGGCATGGCAAGTTTTCCAGGTATCTGAAGGGTCCCTGCACAGGGAGGCCTCTCTACTGAATGTGGGCTGTTCTCCCACAGGAGTAGTGCAAACTCCTGCAAATGAGCTGGAAAACTGAGCTGGTTCTGGATGCAGCATTGGAGAACATGCTTCTGGGGATGGGACAGGGTTGCCCTGGCCCCAGAGGAAGCACCTGGATGTGATCAAGGAGGTCTTATCCATCTCCAACATTCCTGCACTGCACAGGGGGGCACCTTCTGAGAGGTGCATGGATCTGCTGTGATGTTCACAGACTGGAATTAATGACTCTTTCTCCCTTTTCTTGTCTCTCTTTGATGTACAGGCAGCTGTGTCTGCTTCTCAATGCAGAAAACATCTTTCACTCCATGGCAGACATCCTACTGCGGGAAGAGGACCTCAAGTTCGCCTCAACTATGGTTCATACTCTCAACACGATACTGCTGACTTCCTCTGAGCTCTTCCAGCTGAGAAACCAGCTGAAGGACCTGAAGACGACAGTATGTTGAATTGGAGCACTTCCTCACTAACCAGTCCTTCCCCTTCTCACACCTTCTATCTAGACGCATGATTGAGGCTGTACTGTGCTCAAAGTCCCTTGTTAATTTAGGACTGAGTCATCTACTCAGGAGGCTAGCAAACATCTAACACTTGTCTCTTAGACTGAATTAAGAAGCAAGACTAATTTTGCTGGAGAGGGGAAGACATACCTGCACCTTTTCTCTGGACCGCACTTCAGTGATATAAACCTCCTAGCCCCTTCGCTTCTCCTGTCTCTCTCACCTGCCTCTTGATGCCCAGAACAGAAACCACATCTTATAAGGAACTGCTCAGTATTTTGTTGGTTTCCATCTTGTACTTTGTGTTCCACCACAGGGTAGGGTTGAAGGGGCTAGCGTTCAATGAGCATTGTGCAATGGTTGGTCTTTGGGTTCCATCCTTTAACTTGCTTCTGCCTTAGTTGATACACTCTTTGCTTGAGCGTTCCCTGATAGATTCTGAAGCTTAACAGTTGTAAGGTGTTTTGAGGTCACAAGAACGTAATACTGGACATATTGAGTCAGACCATTGGTCCATCTAGCCCAGTGTCCTGTCTTTTAACACTGGCCAGTGCCAGGTGCTTCAGAAGCAGTGAACGGAACAGGGAAATCATCAAATGATCCAGTCCCCATCACCCAGTCTCAGCATCTTGCAGCAGGGGATTTAGGGACACCCAGAGCATGGAGTTGCAACTGGCCATCTCAGCTAATAGGCATTGATGGCCTATCCTCCATGAACTTACCTAATTCTTTATTGAACCAATTTTGCTTTGGGCCCTCACAACCTCCCTGGCAATGAGTTCCACTGGTTGAATGTGCATTTTGTGAAGACATATTTCCTTATGTTTGGATTAAATCTGCTGCCTATTCATTTCATTGGGAGGCTCCTGATTCTTGCATTAGGTGAGGGGTAAATTACACTTCACTAATCACTTTCTCCATACCTATTAAGATTCTACAAACTGTCCTGTCCTCCTTAGTGAGCTCTTTCTAAACTGAACACTCCCGTCTTAATCTCTCCTCATATGAAAGCTGCTCCATCTGATCTTCAAGCAGAGAACAGCCTTTGTCATGTAAACTGGTCCCAAGGCACACTAGCCTTTCCATCATGGGGCCTCCATAGCCACTGGCACTCCCTAACAGCTGCATCTAGCCCTGCCCCCCCCCCCAAGCAGGGACACACTAGGAAGGGGACAGGTGACAGTGGGTGCATCAGCCCTTCACATTCCTCACAGAGCCCAGCTCTCTGCTTCAGCTGTTCAGCCCTGAAAAGCTTGTGGTGCTCCCTCATGCCAAAGCAACTGCTGAGGCTTGGGAAGAGAAGGGCCCTGTGGGGCAGGGTGGAGGAGTGGTATCCCCAGAGAGCCTCACCCAAGGCCTGGGGGAAGGGAGAGATGCTGTTCTGCTTGGCCTGCCTGTGAGCATGCCAGGCCACTGGCCTTTGTGGAGGAAGGGTTAATGCTTTGACACAGCTCTCAAAGGAGAGAGATTTGCCCTGCAGCCCCTCTGAGCTTGCTGTCCGGAAGCTGACATCAGCTGAATTCTTTTCTAGACATCCTGTGTTTTCCAGAGATTTCCCTGATTTCTTCAGCAATGTTGTTTGCTTGGTGTCTGAAGAGGCTGGCTCAGTCTAGCCCAGCTGCTTTCCTGCCAAATGGCTTCTTATTTGCCATAGGTCAGGTGACCAGTACCTACAAGGGCTAGGTAAATAACCCCCCCACACACACACACACACACTCGCGCACACACAAACACAGCTGGCTTCAGTTCAGAGGTCTCAGTGTCCCCTATCCCCCACTCAGGGAGCATTCAGCCTACGGCTCCTCTCCAACTCTGGGTGTTAGCTGGTGCCTACTCTCCATCCCCACCCAGGGGCAGGGCAGGCCACCTATCTGGAATGCTGTCCATGTCTGTTTGCCCTGTTGACTAATGGTCCTGGCACTCGGTTCAGAGTTCTCCTTTATGATCAGGCCTGTGTTGTTAGCCAGCCTTCAGACTCAGCCCACCAATGCTTGTCACAGCCCACCTTCACACA
Source organism: Podocnemis expansa (assembly GCA_007922195.1). Classification (NCBI taxonomy): domain Eukaryota; kingdom Metazoa; phylum Chordata; order Testudines; family Podocnemididae; genus Podocnemis; species Podocnemis expansa. Next base: position 1,526,575 of record ML682104.1, read on the forward strand.
TTTGCAGAGCAGCCTCTGGCAGCAGCGACCACTCCCAGGTTGAGTCAAGACCATGCAGGCTGGCTGTTCTGAGGGGTTGAGATGACTCCTCCATGGTCCTGGGCAGAGAAGTTGGCACAGCTTGTTGGCCACAATAGTCAGCATTCCCAAACCACTAACTGCTATGTAGAACTCTTGGCTATTTCTGCAGAAGGAAAGAAACAGTGTTCCAACCACTTGCAGTTCCTTCGGTCCTCAGCTGCACAAAGCTCTTCCCAGCTCTTCACACAGTAACGTCAGCATCATAACACAGAGTTAAGGCTCTGTCAGTTTCCTTAACATCCTCTTACTCAGTCAGCTGTACAAATTTACTTGGACTTGATTGCGGCCGGTGAGAGACTTCTTCCACTCGCTTTGCCCCACCTCAGTTTTGGATGATGTTGGGTAATTTGTGCACTGATATTTTAACAGTTCTAGAGTTCCCCTTACTCCAAAGAGTTTTCATATAACATAACTAAAATGCAGCCAGTGCTGGGGTGGAGGGGAGAAACATAGTGGCACTCTCCACAAAAGCTGCCAGCCAACTAGAGCAAACCCCATTCTCATAACAGCAATATGAGGCCTGATTTCCAGCCTGCTCCACATATACTTGCATGAAAATCTCAGAACAGCTGGGCATCTGAGTTTCACCAGCACTGCCCACAGTTGTACAGTCACACTAACTGTGCATGCAAGTAGCTAGGGAGATGGAGATGGCTATTTACATACATAAGTACCACAGCTTCATGCATTGTTGCAGGAAAGGGATGTACAAATTTGGGCTGTATTCGTATGGTCAGCAGCAGAAATCTAGCCCTGGATGTCATTACAGGGGAGAGACTGTGATGGATACAGTAAGCTGAGCCTGCAGAGCACAGTGACCTTGTGGCTTCAAGTTCCAAAGGTGTAGCCGTATTAGTCTAGTTCAGCAAAACAAACAGAGTCTGGTGGCACTTTTAAAGACTAACAAATTTCTTCATCGCATGAGCTTTCATGAGAGAAAGTCCCACTTTGTCAGATGCCTTGAAGTAAGTTCTCCATCTTCAAGCGTCTGATGAAGAGGGATTTTCTCCCACAGAAGCTCATGCAATAAATAAATTGGTTAGTCTTTAAAAGTGCTGCAGGACTCCTCGTTTGTCTTGTAGCTTCAGGCACACTGGGGATTGAGAGCCTGAGGGTCCACTCACTAAGCCAGGGGTCTCAAACTCAAATCACCATGAGGGCTGCATGAGGACTAGTACGTTAGCCTGAGGGCCACACCACTAAAACCTTTTCGTACAACAATATTGCAAATATCAGTAAAAATAGTCTCATTGCCAACCGCAGGAAATAGCTTTAGGGGCCACATGTGGCCCGCAGGCCATATGTTTGAGACTCCTGCACTAAGCAATTCTCATTGCTTTCTCTTTCCCCAGGAAAGCCGTAACCTGTTTTGCTGTCTCTACCGTTCCTGGTGCCACAACCCTGTGACAACCGTGTCCCTCTGCTTTCTCACCCAGAACTACAAGCATGCTTATGACCTCATCCAGAAGTTGTATCCTTTCTGGTGTGCCCTGGGAGCTCCAAGGGAGTGGGCTGGGGAGAGCGGACAAGCAGTGGTAACATCATGTAGTCTAAACAGGAGTCAGAGCCCTTGGTTCACAAGGTCAGACCTGAGCAGCCAGCCTTGCCTCTGTTTTCATAACAAACAGTGGTGAAGTTAAACAGCAGATTACACAGGTCCCCAGCAAGGCCACTTGCTATCCACGAGTCAGGGAGGAGCTTCTGTCCACTGTTTGCTGCTCTGTGTAAGGGAACTGAGTTCACAGTCTGCTCCACCTCTTGCAAGAAATCTAAATCATTCTGAATAAGTCTGAAGCTCTCTCCTGTGCTTTCCTTTGGTAACAGGCAAAAGGACTTCTCAGACAAATAGAGCTGAAATATGGGGGTGCCTACAAGTTGAAGGAGAGCAGCTGGTGGGATAAATTGAATTTGAATTTTTCTGTGGAAGTGGCAGGTGCTTTTCTCCATAGTCTTCCTCCTGGGCCCTGCTTGTGAAATCATTACCTTTGACTAGGGGACTAACCTAGGACTGAGTTTAAGTTCTTCCTCCATTGCAGACTTCCTCTGTAACTTTGGCCAAGTTTTCTCATGTTTTGTTCATTGGACTAGACGGCTGAGGAGCAGGGGAGCCCTGATGTGTGCATTGGACAGTTTTATCATGCTCCATCTGTGGTGACAGGGAGGGAAAACATGGAGGGAGTGGGTTGTCCTGTTCTGTCCATCTTTAACCAGGGACCTACTGAGAGCTGTGTGTTGAGGCTGGGTCTTGCTATTGGGAGGCAACCTAGAGGAAGGTGGCCCTGCTGCTGATGTAGGGGCTGAAGACTGAGCCTTCTGGGCCATTGGTCCAGCATCCTTCAGACTCTCTTTGAGATGGCCCAGTCTCCTGAGGAAGCACTCACAGCCACAGCTACTCCCACCATCATCCATCAGGCTGGTTGTGTAGTAGTGTTTACTTGACTTTCTCCAGCCAACCAGGGCATGGGGTGTGTGTTTGTTTCCAGGAGCAGCTGCTAATAAGCTGGAGTCAGAGTTGACTCAGCAACACCAATTGCCACATAAGCCGGACACAAAGAATGTAAGACAGGTTGCTGTGTGGGTCCTGTGGTTGGTTCCCAAAGGACGTGATTCATGGGTTCCAGACACATCTGCATATATTTCAGCATCTCCTTATTATACATCCAGCCTTTCTTCTTTACTGGCTGCTGTTTCTTTCCTTTCCCTTCATCCATCAGAAGCTGCTCTAGCTGGGAGCTCTATGAGCCAGTCCTGCCCTGTTCTGTAACAGTTTGATGTAGTGGGCTGTAAGATGTGCCTGTAAACTTGATTTTTCTTCCTCCTTCATGGTGGAGTGAATGACCTGACTGGCAGCAAACTATAGCAAAGAGATTGCTTCTGGGCCACCCATAACACCATCCTGGAGCAGGAGGCCAGCCCTCTGCAGTTCCTAGCAACCAGAGTCTTTCTGACTTTCCTGGAGCATAAGCTGCTAGTCTAGGATCATCCAGAGGGGTGCTGAGCTCTCTGGTGCTGGCAGCACACACTGCTTCACTCCTCCTCTAAATGCACTGGAAGTCACAAACTGGCCTCGGCACAGATGTCATCAAGAGAGCCCAGGTGGAGCCAAGCTCTTTAGTCAGCAGGAGCTGGGCATGCCATGGCAAGAGCTCAAATGCTGGAGAGGAAGGGAGGGCCCTGGCCAGGCCCATTTGCATCAGGGCTCCATTGCATTAGGTGCTGCATATTCAGGGAGAATACTCAGAGCCTAGGGACGCGGCTGTGTCTTGAGGCTGGCCTGGCTCATCAGCCAACTCAAGAGAATCATTGGCCCCACAGTGGGGCTCATGGGCTGGGCTGAGGGGGAGATCCTAACACACCTCAGTGAGGGAGGCTGTCTCTGGTGCGGCTCTTGGGTATTTGGCTGGCTTGCTAGAAACAAAAGGCCAGGATGCCTGTTCTTTGGGAACAGAGGGGGTGTGGACACTCCTTGCAGGTTCCAGTGAGCAGAGAGGAATGCTGCATGTGCTGTCGGAGGCTGGGGTGTGCCAATGCACGTGGCTGTGCAGCAATTGCTGCTAGTCCCCCTGCTACAGCCAGTCATTCCACAACCAGTGCCTCTTGCTGAGCAAACCAGAGTAAAGTCACTGGAAGTGGTTGCTGGGTGGGCACTGGATGTCTTTGCTTTTCGAGTGTAAAGAGAGGAAAGTGCTGGAGGACTGAGGACTGACCTTTGTCTCCACAGTGAGGAGCGCAGTGGCTTGGGCATGGACCTGTGTCTGTGACCTGTGTCCTGAGACCTCTGCCCTAGGCAGCTCTGAGTGGGTTCCTCATCATGGTTCCTTTTCTACCATTGCAAACAGAGCTCAGCCATTGTCAGGCCTTCACTTGGCGGAGCCCCATGCAGTGAACAGCTCCCTGATGCCCCTGACCTTCCTCTCCCCTGCTCCTCATGGCAGACGCTCCCTAGGATCCATACCCCACAGCTCCAGGCCGCTTATCTGGCAGGTAGTTGTGGCTCACAGGGAGGCTCCTAGATCTGATGCTAGTGCCCCTTTGGCGTACTACAGAGAGGTAGGTGGCCCAGTCATTGCCCCACTAAGCAACCAAGACCGCAGCACATGACCCAGGGCAGCCCATCTGTCCTTTCTGGTTTTGACTGAGCTACAAAATCTGCTTGGGGCAGTGCGGTGAGCCATGTAATTGCGTTCTAACCCTGGGGTCTTCTCCCTCATGTGGAGAGAAAACCACCATTGTCCCAGTTGGATCCGGGCCCTGGTTATCATGTCCATTCCTGCAGCATAGATGGGGCCTATAAGCAACTGCTCTGTTTGCTGCTTTATTTGAATTTTCCACCCAAGCACAAGGGTGATTTGTCTGTAACCCTTCCAGTGAGATCCCCTCTCTTCTTGGCCTCCACTGTTGGTAAGCTGAGCATTTCTGCACTGGATTCCTTAGTTTACTTGGCCAGCTCATTCAGCTTCTCAAAAATGCTTCCTTGTTTAGCAACTCCTGGGCTGAGGCTTTGCTGGCAGGACCCAGGCCAGCTCTCTGCGATTCACTGGTGGTTCCATTAACATCACTGTTTATGTTGAGCAGAATGATTATTTTCATGTGCCAGCAAATTATGAAACTCCCTAACTACATTACCATAAGTACAGGCTTAACAGTGATCCAAATGATCCCCTCTGGTGTAAGTTCAGCTTAGGAGCTGAGAACACTTTGGATCGGTGCAACAAAAGCCTGGCACCAGCTCCAAAGGGTGGAGTTATAAAAGTGCAAATAGTAGCACCTTTTTCCCTATGAGAAGTACCTTGCAGGCGTGTATGTGGCTCAGATTTGATAAACCCACTGCTGGCTTAAAGAGCAGCCTGGCTTTTTCTTGTCTTGGGAAGACTCCAGAGCCCCTTGAATTCTAAGCCCTCACCTTGCAGGTTCCTTCACCTTCCTGCTTTGAGCCACTGCCAAACCGTGCTTTCTCCCCTCCCTCAGGATACATTTTTCATTCATTGTGCAGCTTCCTGTCAGAGTCAGCTGTTTGCATCTTGCTGGTAGCGCTGTCTAGGCAGCGAACATGGCAGTTACTTGAAGTGGAGATGCAAGGGGGATTTGTTAAGAGTAGAAACTTGAATAAGCCAGAGTAAAAGAGCGTGCATGTGTGCGTGCACATGCATTCCAGATGAGCACGTGCATGTGCCCATCTGGTAATTACACATGCATGCTGTTGCTGGGCAGTGATTTCCCATCTGCAGATGCAGATGTCATGGGTACAGTGTTTGTGCGTGTCCTTTTGTAAGCCTGGCCCTGATGTGCAGTACGCTCCAAACACATGTAGCAATTGGTCACCCAAAGGACAAGCAAGAGGTAATCTGAACGACTTTGCCAGGTACCTTCTTCCTATTGCTACAGGGAAATAATTGCCTCTTTGTTGGTTACTTAAACTTTGGTCCATGGTGATAAGGCTGCTCCTTTTTTCCTGTGGAATTTCCTTACCAGATGTGTCCAGTGGGGACCTGGAGGTCACGGTGGATTTCCTCACCGAGGTAGACAAGCTGGTGCAACTCATTGAGTGTCCAATTTTCACATGTAAGGATCAAATGGAGCCTTTCCGTAGTTCACTTTCTAGTAGCAGTGTGTGTAAAAGAATGGGCAGTGTGTGGAGTGGATTTCCACAGTCAGGCTCCCTTGGCTTGTTTCCTCCCTCCTTCTTCATCACAAGTGGCAGTGTGGCACAAATAAATAGAGCAGAAATTATGAGACTTTTTGCTGTGAGCAGTGCAAGCCTTCCACTAGAACTGTCCATCAGGGAGGATGCTATGAATGTAGGTTAACAGAGCTGAAAGCAATTGCACTGAACACAGATATGGAAAGAACAGAGGGAGCTTATTCAAAATCCAATTCATATGTGGCTCCTGCACGTAGCAGGTGTGTGATGCTCTGGTGTCTGTAGTATGGAGAGCTTGAGAACACTGTAGCGGAGTTGCCACTCTCCTATTGTTTGTTCTCAGTGCTCTAAAAATCCACATGCTGATTCAGTGGGTCTTGTAATTCGCGAGGCCTCAGGGAGTGGGGGTAAAGTTAAGGGTCCAAATATGGGGCCCTGTGAGCAAGGTGTTCCTGGGAGAAGCCCCCTCTGAAAACAGCATGTGTTAAAAATCACCTGGATTTTGTATACGCCAGGAGCTCAGACTGTTTCTGATTGTCCACAGACTGACCTGTCACACAGGGTTGATGTTTGGCTGGTGCGTGGCACCCATGGCTTCTTTGAGGAGGAAGTGGGGGTGAACTGATGAAATCATTCATGTTTTCGTTACTGAACTCCTGGTTGGCATGTTAGTGGCTTGAGCTAAAGAGAATGTAATGTGAATGCACAAGTGTAGGGCTTGGTTAAGGCTTTCAAGTAGTGTGTAGTCATGGGAACTAGGAGACTCATGAAGACTTGTGGTGGTCATTGAAACTCAGCTGTATCCATGTTGGTGAGAAGACGTTGGGCATTGTCAGCCTGCTTTTTGGGGAAGTTTTGCTCAGAGACCAGAATTTCAGAGGCCCCAAGACCCACCTGCAGATGGATTGAGAGGGATTGCTGAGGAAAGGAGCACTCCTTCAGTAAAGGACATATAAGGCTCTAGGAACTGAGTGTGATCAAAGGAAAGCAAGTAGCTGGGCTGTCTGGTCAAAGTGTTCTTGATACACAGCCTCCCATCTCTGAAGTGCTCAGGCTTCCTGAGTCGTGAAACTCCTTTGGTGAAGAGCTACCCGGTGAGGAGCCCTACTCTACTGGCAGCCTTCATCCTTCTGGTGCCCTCATATACTAATGCAGGAGAACTTTCAGACATGGTGTGAAACAGGCTGATGCTTAGAACTTTAACAAAGAACTGGGTCTCTGGAACAGTAGTTTTTGTGTGGTTCAGTACTGAATAAGAGGGATTTTGCCCTCTGGGAGCTCAGCTCTGAAAGAGCAGAACCGTAGAGGGAAAGTTGGGCAGTTCCTCTTCAGTGAGGTACAGGGAAAGAGGTCCATCCCCTCTCCTACACAAAGCCCTTCCCATTAAGCCAAAGAAGGGGGTTCTTGGGCTCCCCTTTGCTACATTGCTCTGTGATTGAGGAAGGATCTCAAAATTCCTCTTCCCACAGTCCCCATGCAACCTCCAGCTGGGGAGACTTGCTCCTCTTCATTTCCCTCTGATGTTTACCCCTGTAGGGAGAAAGGAGGCCGAGCTGAGGAACAGCAGTGATGTGCATGATGTGGGGCTGAATTTGGTGTTTCCTGCTTGTCATAGATTTAAATTAGCCATGGTCTGGGTTCTGGGTGGACTGAATAGGGAAGACATTTGACTAGTTCTGACAGTTGTAAAGTCGATTTTTACTCAGTCTTGCACTCAAAGGCCATCACCATGCTGCAGAAAGGGCACCCAGTCCAAGGAACAGGGCAGTTGAAGGTGGTCAGACCTGGTACTGGCCACACCACTCCCTTGCGTACTATGGCTATTGAACTGAATGCCTTAATGACATCAGTGTAGCAAGTCATTGGCTTGGGGGTTCATCACAAGACTGAACAGCCTTGCCTCTGCATTAGCAAAGTTGTCGGTACTTTATGTACAGGGAGAGTTGCTGATTGATCAGTTGGAGATTTCTGTTGACTCAAGTATTGGGCCAAGTGTATGTGGATGATTTGGGTGTCAGCATTGGCTGGACCAGTCAGGACATGCAGGTTCTAAACCTGCCTCTGCCATTCCCTTGGGTGACCTCAGGTGGGTCATTCAGTCTGGGTTTGCCTCGTCTGTGAAATGGGACTCACGCAAGCTAGGGCAGCTGTGTGCCATTCTGGGTGTTGATGGAAATGCCATGATTGAGTGGGGAGGTCCCTGGCCTGTGCAGACAGCATGCAGCTTCCATTCCAGCTCTGGGGTAGCTTCAGGTGAGTCAGTCATTGGCAGCCGTCTCTCTTTCCTCAGCTGTAATAGAGACGATCACCCCTTGTGCAGCTGTCCTGAGCGTGCTGTGTTGTTGGGAGGCTGTGTCCAGTGGGACACAGGCCACCTCTGTTCTATGGTAATATGGTGGATCCTTTGGGTCCTCCTCTGTCTTTCCTCCCTCTCAGCAGGATGGGCACAGCTCTGGACATTAGAGGGAGTTCCTCAGCTGCACAAGGCTGGTGGCTCTCTTCCATGCAGGAGGCTGAGTAAGGGGCCACTTGGAACCAGTGCATATAGCACCAAGCACATAGGCCATGGGCAGGAAGCTTCATGGGTGCCATGCCAGGGTTGGGTGGAATGGCCTTGCACTGCTCTGTGCAGATCCTGCAGCTGCTTCAAGTGGCACCCAGTGTAGAGTGGGGAGAGGGTGGCCTGTTGCCCTCCATTTGTCTATAAACCCTAGGAGGAAGATGCAACAAGAGAGACAGTTGGCAGGGGAATGTAGTGCAATTGGCCCAGTGTCTTAGGTGCCTGTACACAAATGCAAGGAGCTTGGGAAACAAGCAGGAAGAATTGGTGGTACTGGCACAGACAAGGAACTATGATGTAATTGGAATAACAGACATGATGGGATAGTTTGCATGACTGGAGCACTGCCATGGGTGGGTATAAAGTCTGTTCAGGAAGGACAGGCAAGGAAGAAGAGGCAGAGGAGGAGCACTATATGTAAAAGAGCTTTATGACTGTTTGGAGCTCCTCTATGAAAGTGGAGACAGGCCTGTTCAAAGTCTTTGGGTTAAGTTTAGAGGAGAGTGCAACAAGGGTGATGTTGTGGTGGGTGTCTACTATAGACCCCCAGACCAGAAGAAGGAAGTGGATGAGGCTTTCTATGGACAACTGGCAGAATTTTCCAAGTCATAGGCCCTGGTTCTCATGGGGGACTTCAATTACCCTGACATCTGCTGGGAGGGCAATACAGCAGTGCACAGACAATCCAGGAAGCTTTTGGAAAGTCTTGAGGACAACTTCTGGTAGAAATGCTGGAGGAACCAGTGAGGGGCTTTGCGTCTCTTGACTTGCTGCTCACAAACAGAGAAGAATTGATTGTGGAAGTAGAAGTGAATGGCAACCTGGGCAGCCGTGACTGTGAGATGGAAGAGTTCAGGATCCTGACAAAAGGAAGAAAGGAAAAAAGCAGAACACAGACCTTGGACTTCAGAAAAGCAGATTTTGGCTCCCTCAGGGAACTGATGGGCAGGATCCCTTGGGTGGCTAATCTGAAGGGGAAAGGTATCCAAGAGAGCTGGCTGTATTTTAAAGAATCCCTACTAAGGGCACAGGATGATACCATTCAGATGTGCAGCAAGAACAGCAAATGTGGGAGGTGCCCAGCTTGGCTTAGCAGAAAACTCTGTGCTGAGCTGAAACACAAAAGGGAAGCTTACAAGGAGTGGAAGCTTGGACAGATGACTACGGAGGCATATAAAGATCTTGTTCAGGCCTGCAGGGGTAAAATCAGAAAGGCCAAAGGGCAATTGGAGTTGCAGCTAGTAAAAGATTTGAATGATAACAGGAAGGGGACCTTCAAGTATATTAGTAACAAGAAGAGGATCAGGGTCCCTTACTGAATGGGGCAGGTATCCTTGTGGCGAATAATGTGAAAAAGGCTGAAGTACTCGATGCTTTTTTTGCCTCAGTCTTTGGTCAGTTCCCAGGCCACTACACTGGATAACAGAATGGAGAAAAGGATAGCAGCCCTCGGTGATGAAAGGTCACGTTAGGGACTACTTAGAGAAGTTGGATGTGCACAAGTCTATGGGGCTGGACAAACTGCGTCGAAGGGTGTTGGCTGATGTGATTGCAGAGCCGTTAGCCATTATTTCTGAAAACTTGCAATGAGTGGGGGAGGTCCCAGATAACTGGAAAAAGGCAAATGCAGTGCTTATCTTCAAGAAAGGGAAAAAGGAGGACCTGGGGAACTACAGACCAATCAGCCTCACCTCTGTCCCTGGAAAAATCATGAAGCAGGTCCTCAAAGAATTCATTCTGAAACACTAGAGGAAAAGAAAGTGATCAAGAACAGTCAGCATAAATTCACCAAGGGCAAATCATGCCTGACCAACCTGATTGCCTTCTATGATGAGATGACGGGATATGTGGATGTGGGAATAGCCATTGATGTGATATACCTCGATTTTAGCAAGGCTTTTGATATGGTTTCCCACAGCATTCTTGTCAGCAAGTTAGGAAAGTATGGTTTGGATGAATGGAGTGTACGGTGGATAGAAAGCTGGCTAGATCATCGAGCTCAGCGAGTAGGGTTTAATGGCTCAGTGTCTAGTTTGCAACCAGCAACTAGTTGAGTGACCCAGGGGTCAGTCCTGGGCCAGTTCTGTTCAACATCTTCATTAATGATCTGGATGATGGGATAGATTGTACGCTCAGTAAATTCAGAGGACACCAGCTGTGGGGAATGGTAAACATGCTGGAGGGTAAGGATAGGATTCAGGGAAACCTTGACAAATTGGAACATTGGGCCAAACAAAATCTCATGCGGTTCAACAAGGTCAAATGCTAAGTCCTGCGCTTAGGATGGAAAAAATCCCATGTACTGCTACAGGTGGGGGAGCGATTGGCTAAGTAACAGCACTGTAGAAAAGGATCTAGGGGTTATGGTGGATGGGAAGCGGGATATTAGTCAACAATATGATCTTATTGCCAAAAAATATTGGGCTGCATCACTAGGAGTGTTGCCAGCAGATGGAAGGATATGATTATTCCTCTCTATTCGGTGTAGATGAGGCCACATTTGGAATATTGTGTCCAGTTCTGGGTTCCCTACTACAGAAACGATGTTGACAAATTAGAGAGTCCAGTGGAGGGCAATGAAAATGAGTAGGGGGTTGGGGCAGATGACTTATGAGGAGAGACTGAAGGAACTAGGCTTATTCAATCTGCAGAAGAGAAGACTGAGGGGGGACTTGATAGCAACCTTCAACTATTTGAAGGGGTGCTCCAAAGAGGAGGGAGCGAGGCTATTCTCAGTGGTAACAGAGGTCAGAACAAGGAGCAATGGTTTCAAGCTGCAGCTGGGGCAGTCAAGGTTGGATATGAGGAAGAAATTTCTCACTAGGAGGGTGGTGAAGCATTGGAATGGGTTACCTAGGGAGGTGATGGAATCGCCATCTTTGGAAACATTTAAGGCTCGGTAAACAAGCTGAGATGGTTTAGTGGGAATGGTCCTGCTTTTAGCAGGGGGTTGGACTAAATGACTTTGGATAGAGGGTGAGGTGACTTCTTTGGAAACATTTAAGGAACAGTGGGCCAATAAAAATCTTACAAGCTTCAATAAGGACAAGTGTAAAATCCTGCATGTGGGACGAAAAACCCCATGCACTGCTACAGGCTGGGAAACATTCAGCTAAGTAGCAGCAGTGTAGAAAAGGACCTAGGGGTCTTGGTAGATGGGAAGCTAGATATGAGTCAGCAGTGTGTTCTTGCTGCCAAAAAGGCCAATGGCATATTGGGCTGCATCAAAAGAAGTATTACCAGCAGATCAAGGGATGTGATCATTCCCCTCTATTCTGCACTGGTAAGGCCATATCTAGAATACTGTGTTCAGTTTTGGGCTCCCCACTACAAAAAAGACGGACATGCTAGAGAGAGTTCAGAGGAGGGCAACCAAAATGATTAAAGGGCTGGAGCACAAGCCCTATGAGGAAAGACTGAAAGCATTAGGCTTATTTAGTCTGCAGAAGAGAAGATTGAGGGGGGATTTGATAGCAACCTTCAACTACTTGAAGGGATGCTCTAAGGAAGATGGAGCTCGACTGTTCTCGGTAATAACAGAGGACAGAACGAGGAGCAATGGTCTCAAGTTGCGGTTAGGGAGGTCGAGGCTGGATATTAGAAAAAACTTTTTTACTAGGAGAGTGGTGAAGCCTTGGAATGAGCTGCTGAGGGAGGTGGTGAAATCTCCATCTTTGGAGGTGTTTAAGGCCCAGCTCGACAAAACCATAACTGGGATGGTTTAGTGGGAGTGGTCCTGCCTCTGGCAGGGGGTTGGACTAGATGACCTATGAGGTCCCTTCCAACCCTATGATTCTATGAAACAAGGAGTACTGTGTCGCTTTTGATGACTAACAAGTTTATTTATCGCATGAACTTTTGTAGAAGAAAATCTCACTTCCTCAGAGGCTTTGAAGATGGGGGGCACCTTACAGAATGGGAGGAAAATAAATGCAAGGAAGTGTAAATCATAGGATCAGGTCAGACTGTGACAGAAAATCAAAGCAGTTAAGACTGTTGTCAAACAGTTAAGACTGTTGTCAAACACTGGGGAACAGCAGATAGAGGGTGATGAGATCAAATCAGCTGTTGTAATGAGAATAAATCCAAAGTCCCTATTTAGTCTTGAAGAAACAGTGTCAAATTTGTATACGAATTCCAATTCCACAGTTTCTCTTTGAAGCCTTGAGTTATTTGTTTGTCTGAGCACAGCTATTAGCAAATCATCAATGGAATGATCAGGAAATTGAAGTGTTCACCTACAGGTTTTTGAATGTTGTGATTTCTGATGTCAGCTTTGTGCTCATTTATTCTTTTGCAGAGATACTGTCCTGTTTGTCCAGTGCATAAGGTGGTAGGTATTTCTGGAACATGATGGCTCAAATCACATTGGTGGATGAGCAGGTGAATGAGCCCTTAATGGAGTAGCTGGTTTGATTAGGTCCTGTGGTGGTGTCTTTTGTGCAGATATGTTGGCAACATGGTTTGTTGCAGGGATATGTGTCTGCTTTAATGGTTCTGTTTGGTCTCTAGTTGCTGGTGAACATCTTCAAAGAGAAACTGCAGAACTGGAATTCAAATACAAACTTGACAGTGTTGTTCTAGGGCTAAATAAGGACTTTCCATTCTTTTTTTCTCATTACAACAGGTGATTTGACCTCATCTTCCCCTACATGCTGTTCGCCAGTGTCTGAATCTTAACAACTGCTTTGATTTGCTGTCACAGTCTGACCTGATCCCATGATTTGCACTTCCCAGCATTTATTTTCCTCCTATTCCATAAATTCCCCCATCTTCAAAGCATCTGAGGAAGTGGGATTTTCTCCCATGAAAGCTCATGTAATAAATAAATTTATTTGTCTTTAAGTGCCACGGGACTACTGGTTTGATTTCCTAACTAGTGAATCTTTAAATGATATATTATGGAATTGGCTCCCAGTTTTCCTTTCCTGTTAGCTCTGAAGTGTAGCTGACCTGGGTAAAGAGACTGGTCCTTTGAACCTAGGAGCAGCCTGAATATTGCTGTGGTCCATGGTGGAAGGGACACTCTGTCACAAAGGCAAGCTCATCTGGGTAACAAGACAGAGTGGAGTAGCCGAGGGGGTGGCCAGTGGCTCCATATTATGACTGTTCTAGTACCTGAGGAGTTTGACTGCAACAGGTGATTGGTCCAGTTCAGGTTGAGGTTTGTGCTATTTCCTAGCTGCCAACTCTGAGTCAGGGCTCTGCAGGGCACGGTACTGTTGTTCCCATTCTCTGTACTTTGCATGTTGCCAAGTTCCAAAGGCATAGCTGTATTAGTCTAGTTCAGCAAAACAAACGAGCAGTCCTGTGGCACTTAAAGGCTAACAAATTTCTCTCTTGTGAAAGCTCATGCACCAAATTAGTCTTTAAGTGCCACAGGACTCCTTGTTTGGTTTATTCCCTGTACTGTTGAAGAATTGGTTTGGGGCTGTATCTTGAGCTCGGCCATGTCTACAGCTGGCTGAGGTTTTGGCCTTGTTCTGGAGGCATTTCTCATTGCGGGTGGGATGAGCCACCTAACCCTCTGCTGGATTTTTGCATTCAGCCAGTTTATTCTAATGCAAGTGGGGATGGCAGTAGTCCCGGCAGGGGTATATGCATAGAAACCAGGCATATCCTGTTCTTAGTCCCCCTCAAGTGGGGGATTCAGACTGTGGCTCCATGCTGCAAAGGGCATGGTAGCATTCCAGTTTTGTGATGTGTCTCTGCCTCCAGACAAAGCAAAACAGCTCCTTGGCTAAGGAAGGAGATAGGTGGCATCTGAGAGTCACAGTGGTGCTGAGAGCTTGTCTGCATGTGCAATTAATCTGGAATAGCCACTGCTCCTTTAACTCATACTGTACCTTAAATCAAATTCACTTTAAAGCATAGACAAACCCTTCTTCTAGTCTAGTGTCTCACTGGTGGTAGCAAGCTGCCCTCCCTATCACCTGGAGTGGGATTTGAACCTGTAGCTGGAATTTAGTTTAGAATTCTGTTTTGATGCTCAACAAGAAATCGAATCCAGCTTTCATCTTATAGCTGTGTTGGCTGTGCAGGCCCAAAGGATGGAAAATGCAGTATAAACTCTGTTGTGAAATGGTTAAACCATTCTGACTCAGAATACAGCAAAGAATGGGTCTCTGGAGCCAGAAGGCACTTGGCAAAGTAGAACTGCATCTTCAGCTACGGATAACCTCTGGGCAGCCTGTTCATAAAGTGGTGAAGGGATGGGCAGCAAGGGTGCCCTAGAAAGGGAAAGGTAAAGAGAACCCTCTGATCCACAGACTCTGGTAGACTAAGGGTCTGAGTTGAAGACCACGTTCCCTGCCTGGGGCTTGCTGGAGGGCTGTGGTGTAGCGCATTCTGTGGTGGTGTCTTTTAACCAGAGTTTGTGCAGAAGGGAGCGGCATTTTGCTCTGTATCGAGCCTGTCTCTGTGATGGTACAGGAACACAGAGCCAGGCTGTGCTGAGGAAGGTAGCAGACCTGAAGGTCAGAGATAAAAGCAGCAGGAGCATTGAGGGATGCCACTGTATCACCCATGTGTCTTCCTGACTCAGACTAGGAGTACTGCGGCCCGGCAACAGGGCTGACAACAGAGATGCTTCATGGTGGGGTAGCCTATGAAGCCTTGAGTCAGCACATTGCGTCTGACTGACATCACCATGTTGGAAGGGGCTCCTGCTGTTGGGAGGGATGGTACTTGAGAGTGTTTTTGGGGTAGAGAATAATGGGGTCTTGGGGTGGGAGGTCAAGCACAGCTGGCTGCCCTGAAAGCAGATGCAGAGCAGCTCCAGGAGAGGTGAGTGCATGTCAGAAATGTGGGGTGGGGCCCATGTCTCCCCCAAGTCCATCCCGATAGCTTGTGTGGGGCCTGGCTGCTGATGGAAAGAAGGGCTTTTCACCCTGTTGATTGCCTGTCTCTCATGGCCTCAGATCTGCGCCTACAGCTGCTGGACGTGAAGAATAACCCCTACCTGATCAAGGCTCTTTACGGACTGCTGATGCTTCTGCCGCAGAGCAGTGCCTTCCAGCTCCTCTCCCGCCGACTGCAGTGCGTGCCCAACCCTGAGCTCCTGCAGACCACGTGAGTAACACCAGCCATGATTGGGGAGTAGTGCCTTCCGTTTTTGGTGCCTCTTCCGCACAGGGAAGGTGGGACTCAGTCCACTGCAGAGACTGCCCTGACCCCATTGCCAGCAACGCTAGAGGTGCTGGGAGCCCTTGCCAACTCACTGACATGGTGTGTGTCATCCTTGGGGAATGGGCACAGCCGATTGTTCCTAAACCCAAATTGCCTCACGTTACACGAGGCTTGGTGGTGTCCTCTCTTGCCGTGCACAGCCCCTTCCCCCCATGCACCACTGGTGCAGCAGGACCTGGCATAGGGAGCAGGGAGGTCATAGCACAGTCCTGCTGAGGAAGAATAGTGACAGCAGGGTATGTCTGAGCAGTGCACAGCAGCGACCTGTGTGCGGGCCACAGCTAAGTGGAACAAGTGTGGCAGCTCTTCTCTTAAGTGCAAAGTCATGACCTGTAAGGAATAAGGGTTCTGAGCCCAGTTACTGGCATCAAGATGGTGCAATGCATGCTGGTGGGAGCTTGTAGGCTTGAGCTGCTATCTCTGCTGCGGGTGACTGGAGAGAGCCTTGGGCAGGGATGTACTTAAAATGGGAAGGAGGC
The DNA here is from genome assembly GCA_007922195.1 of Podocnemis expansa. NCBI lineage: Eukaryota > Metazoa > Chordata > Testudines > Podocnemididae > Podocnemis > Podocnemis expansa. The sequence goes on from ML682104.1 coordinate 1,542,524, forward strand.
GCTGACACGCACCATCACTGAGGTGCCAGGTCCCTCTGCCTTTTGCAGCCAAGGAGCTGCCTATGGGCACTGTGTACATTCAGGGCTCTCAAGCATTAAAATGCAGAAATGATTTGGTGGGCCATGCAGCCCCCTTCTTTGTGAGAGAAGCAATAGGATTTTAGAGAGCTGGGGTGAGACCTGAGGCTGTCCATGCTTGGTGCACCCTCTGTGCCCTGCGCTACAGAGCACACGCTCACTCACTCGCTTAGTATTTGTCTATATTTGGTAACCCTTGGAGGGCCGGGCCTTGTCCGCAGGCATTTGGCATCCAGGATGGAAAATTTCACTTGTGGGGTCGCCATGGAAACCAGCAGAGGCATGGAGAAGATTTCCACTGAATGGAGGAGACTGCTGTCTGGAACAGCCCCTGGGAACCTGTTGAGGGGGCTGCCTGCCCCAGGCTTGCCTGCTACATGCCTGCACCAGCCTTTGGGGGAGCCAGCACATCCCACACCTCAGCTTCCTTTGCCAGGAGTGGCTTCAGCCCTTGTCCCTACAGCTGAGCTCACCAGATGCAGCAGCGCCCGTCCCTGTTCTGGCCACCTGTGAGCCTGCCAGCTGCTGTGGCCTCTGAGAGCCCATGGTCACCAGTGCCAATTGTGCCTCTTCCTTCCTGTCTCACCAAGTCGCCTTCTGGGCTGCAGCTGCTGCACTGGGCCCTGGGCCCTCTGGACACCCAATTCTGGTTACATGGGGACTCAGACAAAAAGATCATAATGACTCTCTGGTCGGCTTGGGGCTGCTCCACTCAGGGGCTATGCCAGGAACCTTGCCAGTGCTCAGCACAGCTCTTGGCAGGCAGGCATGTACACCAAGGGAGTAGTCTGAGTGAGACTCTGACTTCCAAGGACAGGGGTTGCCTGGCATGTGTCTTAGCCACCCATTGACCTGAGCAGTCCTCCAGAGGCAGTATGCCTCCAACACATGCACCTCTCCAGCTGTGCACAGCTCAGCCAGGGCAGACAGGCTGGCAAGGACCTAGTAGCTCTGCCCTCTAGCTCAGAGCCAAAGATCAGGACTTGTGTTTCTGCTTCATTCTTCAGGCTGGCATGGGGGGCCCAGTTCTGATCCTTGCTGTCCACTGTGGTCAAATCTCTGGAGCAGAATGTGCATGTAATAGGGGAGGGGTAAAGTCAGACAGGGCCTCATGGGAGAAGGAAGCTGCGACATGCTGGGTCATTTGCACTGTCAGAAAACCAGTACTAGGCATGGATCTCCCCGTGTGGGTAGCTTTACTTCCCTTCTTTTGGCCGTGCTGAGGCATCTCTTGGCTGTGGTGGGGAGGGCTACTAGGAACATCTTCACCCTGGCCCAGACTGGCTGAGCCTCAGAGCAGGCTGATGAGCTGGGTGTGTGGCTCCTCCTTGGCAGCAGGTCCCTCCTCTGCAGACTACAGGGGAAGGTTTCAAAGGGTGCTGAAACCAGCTTCTTCCATTTTAACTCATCTTTGACTGGCCGTTCTCCAGAGCCTCATGCTCCCCCAGCCAGTGCACTCCAGAGCATTGGCCTCTCTCCCCTGCCATTGTCAGGAAGGGGTTTGGCGTGTGAGCAGTCACATTTTGGGTGTGTGTTCATAGGGAGGGGGATTTCCCTTCACTGTCAGCCGCTGGGTTTTGAAGCAGTCAGAGCTGCCAGACAGACTGAGCATCTGATTAACTGTGACCTACATTCCACTAAATATTGAAACTGCTTTCATAACACAGAGCCCACTCTGTGGGGGGAGCCAGCTGTGGCATGAGCAAGCAATGGGGGACAGGGCTCGACCCCCTGGCTGTACAGAGATGCCTGGTAGGTTTGCCTTCCCCCTCAAAGTGGCTCATCTCTTTTGTCTGCATGCCTGTGGATCAGCCGCTTCTTGAACATCTCTTCAGGGAGGGCCGTTCCATTCATCCCTTGATGTGAATTTCCCTGGGTTCCCCAGTCATTGAGCATCACAGCCTTGGGGTAATCTCTTAACTGAAGAGTGGGGGTCGGCATGTGTTATGCATCCACTGCACTGGGAACAAAACAAGGATCCAGCCCTGCCCCCACAGCTTTACCGACAAAGGGTGCATGCGAGAGGAAAGGGAGGTACACCACCCTCATCCCTTGCAGGTCAGTGGCACAGCTGGAATTAGAAGCTAGAACTGACAGCCCAGTGTCCTACCTAGCAGCCCCTGCTGCTTCTTGTGGCTCCTGAAGTTTCATCTGCCATGCTGCCGTCTTCAAAGACATAGCCTCATCTCTGCCCTGCCCAGACAGAGTGAGCAAAACCCTGCCTAACCCAAGCTGTGCTGTGTTTCAAAGAGCTGTTGTCTGCTGCCTTTGCCAGCAAGCCGTCCTACTCTTGGGAGCCAGATTCACAGGTGCTGCTATATGAAAAGGAGGTGTAGGCCATCACTCACTGCAGGCTTCACATCTTCAAATTGAAACACCTCAGGTGCCCTCACAAATGAACCACAGGAAGCAGTGTGTCCTTCCCCACATGGAGAGCTCTGCACCCCATCCCACAGTTTGCCTGTTGGCTGGGGGCCAGTTGTGATATTCGAAGGGACAGCATGTGCTCACCTTTCCCCTAGGAGCTGCACTGTGGACATGGACTTTTCTGGTGAGTAATGCTTGAAGGTGCCAGCACTCAGGTCAATCTGCCCCAGCTCCCTGGTGGTGAAAGGCTGTACACCTGAGTGTACGAGACTGGAGCAGCTATAGTGTGCAGGCTGCAGTGTTCCCCTTCACACAGCTGCAGGGCATCCAGCTGTCCCAGGCGACACCTGCCTTGGGCTAGTGTACTCTTTGTGCTGGGGCTCCACAGCCACTCGCCCCTAGTAACTGCTGAGAGCAGTCAGGGTCCTGTGCAGATGGTGATGGTGTCAGTGGGCAGGATGGGCCAGTACTCTGGCAGGCTCCTGGCTGCTCCTGTGTCCTGTGCCTCTTGTTGCCTTATGCTGCTCACCATGCAGCCCTGCAGAAAGGGAAGATCAGGGAAAGAGAACTTCCCCAACCTCAAAAGCATTTGTTTAAGACTGCCCCCCTGGAAGCAACCAGGATAGGCACCTGCTTGGCCAGTTGGACTGAGCAGATGGGGAGCTGGATGTTCCTTGGAAGTCAAAGTGCCCCTCAGAGAACCAGAAGGGCTTAGCTGACCCTGGCCCCTCACCGCAGGGTCGTGGTGCAGAAGTGTTGCTGCTGGCTTGATAACCCATGCATACAGGACTGGGAGCAGAGGAGAGAAAGCTGTGGTACGTTGTGGTCTGATAGGGACCCAGGTGATAACCTTGCTTCAGAATGCAAATCTTAACGCCTGCGAGCCCTGCCTGCATGAGGTGCTGGATTAACTGTGCTACATGTTCCTCATGTCAACAGGGCCTGGGGGAGGCCTGCCTGCCTTCAGCTGGCCAGCACAAATGGAGGGCCGGTCAGCAGGGTGCCCAGGGTTGGAGTGATTCTGTGAGTTGAGCTGTTGAGGGAGGCATCTGGCTCTCCAGGGCGCTGCCTGGCAGAACATGGCCTGGGTCATCAGGTCTGGCTCTCAGGGAGCATTATCTGTGTGCCAAGCAGGATAGCCGTGCATAGGGCCTGTCCCATCCTGGACTGGGCCTCAGTCCTGTGCTGTAAACAGAAAGGAGACTCCTCAAGCGGCATCATTTAGCAGGAGAAATGTCCAGCTGAAGAAACTTGGCCATTCAGCTCAATGTGGGAAGGCCTTCGTACATGTTCACTGCCACTGTGCAGCGTATGATGGGTGACAGAAGGGTTAATCGTTTTATGGGGTTGTTCTTCTTCACTTCTAAGCTGCTCAAAGTTAAACAAACAGGCCCTGTCTAACACCCCCCCACCCCCAGTTAATCACCTTGTGCCTCTGGTGTTTGCTAATTTTCTGAATGCCAGGCTCTGCGGATTGGCCTCCTCCCCCAGATATCCAGGCCAGGGGAAAACTTGTCTCCTGCCAGCATCTCAGTGCAGCTGTCCCTCCTGCTCTCTGCTTTGCTGGGGTGGAAAACCTCAGGCATCATATGTGGGAGGTTGAAGGCGGACTGCCCCCAGCCATGTCTCTGTTTTGCTCCTAATTCCAGTTTTTCATAAGGAGAGAAGCGTCCTTTATGGGCTGGCCCAGTCCAGCCTAAACTAAAGCTTCCTAAGCAGTGCAGCCTACAGCAGAACTTAGCCTGTGCAGAGCTGGGAGCCAGGCTTCCTTGCTTGTGTGGGAAAGCACCACCTTAAAATCTGGTTAGCAGTGCTGAGCCTGATGGCACTGCCCTGTGCCCAGAATTGTGTGATTAGGCCTTCCCATCCTGTGGAGACCTGAATTTCTGCTTCCTCAGGACATGACATCCATGGATGGGCAGGACAGGCATTTCAGAGTCCCGGTGTCATTACTGGTTTCTCCTCCCCACACTTCTGAAAACTTCAGGTGTGATTCTAAAGAGACAGAGCATGTCTACACTGTAAGTTTTCAGTGGTATAACTGTCATTCTGGACGAAAAAACACACCCCTGAGTGACTGTTCTACCAGCCTGACCCTGGTGTGGACAGAGCTATGTCGGAGAGAGATATCCCATCAAGCCAGCTATGCCGACAGGAGACCCTTTCCCCTCACTGTAGTAGCATCTTCACAGAAGCACCAGGATGCATCTGTGCTACTGCTGTGTTTTAAGTGTAGGCCTACGCTTAGTCAAACCAAGCCAGCCCATAGGTGGATGGAAGCTCTTACTTCGATTTTCAATAAGTGGAATAGAACTGGATTGAACCTAACTACCAATAAGACTGTCCCATCACTTTGTGCACCTGTGTAACTGATCTGGGCTGAAGACACTGGCGTGGCCTGGACTTTAGTGGGGTTTAGTGGAGCAGTGGGGTTTCTGTGAGGGCGGGTGACCTAGCCCATGTGCAAGCAAGGTGGGATGGCTGGTAGTCAGATCCGAAGGAGCCCCTCAGGACTTCAGGTTCTGGTTCCAGGTCTGCTGCTGAGCCTTCATTCCCTGGGCAACTGCTGAGCTGCCCAGCCTTCCTGTTTCCAGCAGTTCAGAACTGGCTTTTGTGTGCACTGGTAGCAGGAACTCAAGTGTTTTGATCCTCTTTGGCCCCAGTGCCCTCAAGCCATCCAGCGCCCCTGTGAACACCAAGGAGAAGAACAAATGCATCCCTTCCTAACATGAAGTTGGGATCTCTTCCCCTGACAGGGGTGCAACAGCTAGGCCAGCCTTAGGCTCCTGCCAGGCAGAGCAGCTTGTCACCTCAGAACAACCCTTGCCGCTCCCCTCCTCCTGCATCTCATTATCTCCTGAGCAGGGGCAGGTCCAGGGTCCATCAGTGCACCACTTCTCCCCCACTGCTCTGTGCTCTGCACACAAGCCTGTCCCACTTCTCCTGCCCTCCTCCACTGGCTGCCATGGGGTGAGCATCCCAGCATGCTCCTCCTCCCCAGCAGCATCTGGTTCTGAGTCACATGTTCCCATGCATTCATGTGTCCCTTGACTCACACCCCTCCCCAAAACCTGGCCCAGTGGATTTCAGTGGAGCTGAGCTTTCCCCAGGAACCCAGACGCACCAGCCCCCAAACTGTGATGCCTGGTGGCCCTGGAGGTCGCGTGATGACTGGGCAGGGCCTGAGACTAAAGACTAACTCTCACAGGGCAAGGCGTGCAACAAGCGTGCACTGCGCCTGTCTCAGTTGGCAGCTCCATGGGGCGGGGTCAGCAGGAACATGCAGCCTGCTGTGGGGGGTGAGCAGCAGCAATTCCCAAAGCCGAAGTGCCTGCCCTTCTTGGAGGGGAAGGGAGGTGCATTCAGACCATGGCCAAAAGGCAGCTGGGCACAGGGACAACCAGCAAGGTTGCTGTGACCTGGGAGGACATAAGGCACCGACCCGGCAGGGTGCTGTGGATCCACTTCTCCAGAATCATGCAGCAGTAGAGCCTGCTTGCTTCCTCTACACCATCCCGTCCCCGGGTTTTAGCTGCAGCTGCAGCACCATCAGCTGGTGTGAGCTCCCCATGGACAGGCTGGCCTGTGCTGCTGGCCCACAGCACTGTTTGGCCAAGAGAGCCCCTGTGCAGTACCAGGCTTTGGCTTTTGTCCCTGGAGAGCCTTAGGCTTAGAGCAGGAGCATGCTGCCCCTGGCCTGGAAGGATGCATGTGACCACCGGTGGCTGCTGGTACAGTAAAGCTGCAGAGTGAGCCAGATGCACTGGGTAACAGCTCTTTTAAAGCTGCGAGGGTCAGCCCTTCCTGGGCTCTCAACTTAGCAAGGTGGCTGTGGGGCGAGAGCCCTATGGCCCAGGCCAGGGCCAGAGCCAGCGTCTGCAGCTGCTTCCGGTACCCAAACAGTTCTGCCAGATTCCTCCTGCATGCCTGGAGGGTGCTTCTGGTTCTCCTAGGCTGGGGTCTCTGGCGGCGACTCAGTTGGGCCCTGTTGCTTGGATCCTTAGGAGACTCAGGTTCCCCTGTGAGCCCCAGCTCCAGGCAGTGAGGTGGTGGGGTACAGAGCCCCCTCGTTCCCCTCCGCAGGCCCCGAGGCCCTGGAAACAGGGCGTTTCATTAAAGGGGTGGTTGCTGCTGGCTGTGGGAAACAGCAGCACACACCAGAGACCAGGCCTCCTCCCTTCCCAGCCGCTAAGCTGCTCTCGTCCTGCTCCTTTCGGAAGGATCAGCCCTCGTCCCCAAGAAGCCCAGGGGATGGGTGGGAGCACAGTAGCTTTTGTCCCCAGTGGGGGGTTGGGACCTGCACTGGTTGCCTGGCACATGCCACACCCTCACCTCCCTATCTGTTTCCTCTCCACCAGGGATGGCACTAAGACCACGCTGGGCTTCAAGAGATCGGCTGCCACCAACATCGACTACATGGAGCTGCTGCAGCACTTTGAGCGTGTGCAAAACAAGCATCTGGAAGTGAGACACCAGCGGGCGGGGCGGGGAGAGCACCTGGACCGAAGGGTCGTTCTCTGAGCCCAGGCATGTGTGGAGACAGCACCTGGGAAAGGGTTAGGGTGGGAGGGGCTAGGAGGCCGATCCAGCAGGGAGCTTGTTAAGGGGAGAGGAGGCAGTCAGCATGCTCAGCTGGGGAGCTCAGCACCCCCTGTGCACAGAGCTCCATAGCTGTGCAAGGCAGTGTGTCAAGGAGTGGACAAGAGGGACCACCAACGCCAACCATATCCTTGAATTCTTGCACTAGGGTGAGCAAACTTGCCTTACTAGTGTCCTGATGGCAGCCAGCAGTAGCACAGCCGTGCCAGTTAGGCTGGGGGGAAGACTTGTGAAGAGACTATCCCCTAGCCCAGTTCGATGCCACAATGTCTCTGAGCATCTGATTGGACTGGTGTCACCACCTCCAGCTCTCCCACATTAGTACTTAATCAGCCAGTGTCCATGATGCAGCCCATAAAGGCTTCTAGGAACCTGGGTCCTTGGATCTCACGCCTGCGCTGCATTCGCCTCCCTGTGGAAACAGCACTAATTAGTCCTCTGGTGCTCTTGGCCCTGTCGATTTGCATTCCTGTGTGTGCATCACTCAGCAGCCTCGTGTATGCACCTTGGACCTGCCTCCCCATTGCCTGTATGGCAGTGTGGCCTCACTTTAAGGCTGGGTGTGTAGCAGTGGGGGGGGTGGCGGCGGGGGTTCAGTCTGAATGACATTCCTACCCTGAAAATGGATTGGTACCAATGTAAAAGCTCCCTTGTTGAAATAAAAGGATGATGACAAAGTACTTGCCTGGCGTCAGCTGCTCCTTGAGGAGGTGGCCAAGGCCTGGGATTGAGGCCACCCGCCATGCCCACTAATCCCTTTGGAGCACACAGGGAACTCTTGCTCCTGGCCAGGCTCGGCATCTCCCAAACCTGCTGGCATTTGTAAGTTGGCTGACATTTGCCATTTGTTTCCCAGACTCAGGGATCACTGAACTCCCCTTCCACACAGCAGCTGACATGCCCTGGGAGGGATGATCCACCTCAGTCTGTGCCCCCCTAAAGGGCTGTACTGAAACCGAGGAGTAACTGCAGCTTGAGTAGACCTGTGCAGGGCAGCTCAGGTACCAGTACCAGGGCAACAGGGTCTCTGATTTACACCTCATGGCAGTAGCCCTTGCTGCCACAGCTTGGAGCCATGGCTGTGCTGGATATTGCAGTGGCATAGCTACAGCGCAAGGGCAGTGCTGCAATGGCACCCAGTGTGGAGATGCTGTTCTATTCCCATGGAAACACCATCCTTCTCACTGCCCTCACTGGGGTGAGTTGGGCAGAGTCCCGGTGCCCTGTGGTGGATGTGTCACACCCTGAGCACTGTAACTCTGTTGGCCTGATGGTTATGTGGAGGACAGACCTGATCTAGCTCACTAGTAGTGAGCTGCCATCCTAGCCTGAGCACCAGAGAGCTGACCTGTGCAGCTACCCAGGGAAGTTATGGCGTGTGAGCAAACTGATGCCGGGTTAGACATGTTTAACCCTCAGGCATGCACAAGGCGCTCTGGCCAGAAGAGCCCAGGGGTCTAGGCAGGCTCCTGGCTCCAGCAGCAGCTAGCATTTGAGAAAGGAACTAGGAGCCCCTGGAGCAGGTTATTCCATGATGGCCAGTGCTCAACGTGTGCTCAGAAATAGGGTCTATGACCAGCCAACCCTTTTAGCCATAAAAAAAGCTAATCCTCATGCTGCCCACTTCCTGCACTGCCAGCCTCTTGCTTACTCGAGGAGCTCCTAAGTGCAGCTGATTGCCTCTTTCCCAGGGCAGCCTGCAACTCTGCGGGGGTTCATGGCCAGTCTGTTGCTGGATGAGCAGCACCCCCACCCCTCCTGAACACCAGGATACAGCATTGCTCCAAGTGCTTGCCCAGCTGCAAGAGTTAATGGTATCCGGGCTATTGCTCTACAAACCTGGAACCATCTTGCCACAGGTCAGGAACTCTGTGAAGGGGCAGATGTCCTAGAAACAAACCTCCTCTGATAAATGGAAGTTTCATGGAGTGGGTAGGAGACTTTGATGTCCCTTCTCAGCATTCATGGCTGCCAATTTGTGTAGAGCAGGGTGGGCCCAGTTCTGCCCTTGACTTGTATTAAATAAACAAGCTGCTGTGGCAGAACCTTTAAAAACCCATCCTGGAGGATAATTTTGAGTGTTAACCCTCCAGGAGCTGGGGGCACATCACAGCTTCTTGAACACCCATTGTATGTGCAGGGAACTGCACTCACACTTCACCTGCAGCCTCAAGCCACTGCCAGGAGTGAGAAATGCCTGTGGCCTGCTCTGTGGGTTGGATTAGGCTTGAAACTCGGAGGGGCTTGAACCACCCAGAGCTATAGACACTGAGAGCCAATGAATGGCAGTCACCAGGCCTGTGGAGTGTGACCTTTCTGTGAGCATGGACAGCTAGTTCTCTGCTGCCACACGTGTCACATGGCAGTGGGGCCTTGTTCCCATGTGTGGACTACTGCATGTCTGCCACGGCATGATGGTCACATATGGCTGTGCACTAGTGCAGGGAGTGCACTGCTGCCCAATGTTCCATGTGGACTCACCAACTATTCAGGGACTGAGATGTCACTGTTGAGAATGATATTTGGTTGGGTTTCTCTTGTTTTTCACCCCTTTCTCTCCAGCCATTTCCCTGGCCCTCATTGCCCTGGGAGCTGAGACTTGCCCACACTGCTGGCCTTGCTGAGCATGCTGTCATTTCCACCCCCCTGCGGAGGAGCTGCAGATGGGAGGGAAGGGGTCCTTCAGTTTCCCATTTGGCACTCACCATAAAGCAGTGGTTTTCAGACTTAGGGTCGGGACCCAGTACTGGGTCACAGACCCTCAGACAATGGGCTGTGGCACCTCCTGCTGCTGCCATTAAAAGACTGGAATGCATTGCTCAAAGATGTAATTATTGGGTCATCACGGGCATAAATGATTTTTTTTTTTCAACCGCATCCTCAGAAAAAAAAATTTGAAAATCTCTGCCCTAAGGGACTCACGCAAGGCCACTTGGGGTGTCTGTGGCAGACTGGGACTTACCCCAGCATTCCCATGTGCCAGGCCAGTGCCTGATCCATAGCATGTCCCTTCTCCAAGTGTTGTGTTGGCCAGATCCTCTTGCTCTTCAGTCTGCCCCCATTCAGTGTGTGCCTAAAGCCACTCTGTCATCTCCACAGCAAGTTCAGCTCCACCAGCGCCCCTTTACCACCTCATGCAGGGAGCCTAGTGAGCCAAGGTGTCCTACCCAGCCATTCTGTGCACTAGCTTCACCTGCTAGCATAGCCTGACTACTAGGCAGGGGCAGGGATCAATTTTGTGCTCCAGTACCTGGAAACACCTGTTCCTGCACTGTGGAGGATGCTGCTGGGAGCTCCCTTCTCCCTGGCAGACAGGGCAACCCCCAACCCCCTAGCACGAAGACTGCCTGAGCACAGATGCACTCTGTGCAAAACACCTTGTGCATCAGCCAAGCTCAACCCAGAACCCAGCTGGGAACAAGCCAGAGCTTTGCAAGAGCTTCAGGACCTAGCCCAGCCTTCCGCCCCTAGAGCTCTGGGCTTATCCTACTCCCTTGGGGTTACCTACTACATAAAGCTCAATCCCAAAGGAGGAGCAAGGGTGCAAACCTGGGCCACAGGGTTGAGGGGTGTGTAGCTTCACTCTGCGTCACATTGATAAGACAGAGCTAGGCTTTCACCGCGGGCTGCGCTGCCAATTGCCAATGGAGCTGAGGTCTGTCTGTCCATCTTACACACACACTGGGGTTACATACAGTCCTTGGTCCCTAGTGCTACCATATCACATACCACAGTGATGGTACATACCACAGTGACTCACCTAAAGATCTGGCAGTCAGAGGTTTAGGAAATCCAGAGCATGGTTTTGCACACCTGCCCATCCTGACTAATAGCCCTTGATGGACCTATCCTTCAGGAACATATCTCATTCTCTGTTGAACCAAATTACAGTCTTGGCTTTCACAGTTTCTCCTGGCAATGAGTTCCACAGGTTGACTATTCAGTGTGTGAAGAATAATGTCCTAATGTCTCTCTTAAACCTGCTGCCAATTAATTTCATTGAGTGACTTTATTTGTGTGTTATATGAAAGGGGTAGATAACACTTACTTTCTTCACATCAGTCATGATTTCTAAACCTCTAGCTTTAAACCTTTACTTTTAAACCACTATCTTTGAACCTCTATTGTCCCCCCAACTTAGTTATCTCAGGTCTAAATTGAACAGTCACAGTCTTTTTAATCTCTTTATATGAAGCTGTTCTATCCCCCTAATCAGTTCTGTTGCCCTTCTTTGTACCTGTTCCAGTTCCAGTATAGCTTTCTTGAGATGGTATTCAAGGTGTGGGGTACCGTGGATTTATAGAGTGGCATTATGATATTTGATATTTTCTGTCATCTACCTGTCCCTTTCCTAATGATGCACAACGTTCTGTTAGCTTTTTTCACTGCTGCTGCACATTGTGTGCATGTTTTCAGAGATCTCTCTACACCAGGGGTCTCAAACTCAAATCACCATGAGGGCCATATGAGGACTAGTAGAGTTAGCCCAAGGGCTGCACTACCAAAATCTTTCCATACAACAATATTGCAAATATCAGTAACAGTAGTGTCGCTGCAGGCCACAGGAAATAGCTTTAGGGGCCTCATGAGGTCCACGGGCCACATGTTTGAGACCCCTGCTCTACAGTGACTCCAAGATCTCTGTCTTAAATGATTACAGCTAATTTTGTATGTGTTGTTGAGACTGTTTCCCACTGTGCATTACTTTCCATTAACATTATAATTCATCTGCCTTTTTTTTTTTTTTTTTGCCCAGTCACCCAGTTTGTGAGCCTCCTTTATAACTTCCCAGTCAGCTTTGGACTTTAACTGTCTTGAGTAGTTTTGTATCATCAGCACTTTGTCATCTCACTGTTTACCCTGTTTTCCAGATAATTTATGAATGTGTTGAACAACCCTGGTCCCAGTATCAAGCCCTGGCGAACACCACCGTTTACCCAGCTCCATTGTAAAGACTGAATGCTTGTTCTCACTTTATTTCCCAAGGGTAGGTCTTCACTGCTGCAGGGTTTTGGTGGCAGTTGAAAGGAGATACACAAGATATTTTAAGTACTTTTTGTATCTCCCTTTGACTGCCTGCTGCCTGCTTACTGGAGTCTTCAGTGTTCTGAGTCCAAGGGAAATGCCTTCCGTTCAGCTCAGTGCTACTCCAGTTGCCATGGTGGTCTTCAATGGCTGACTTCCTGATCAGCTGAATGGGTCTTCACAGACCCAATCAGTCTGTGGAGATCCATCTGATGGTGGTGAATTTGTGGCCATCAGTGAAGACTAGCACTAACTTTTAACTAGTTCTGGCTTTCCCTCTTACCCCATGACTGCTTGCTTTGCTTGAACTTTTGGAAAGGGATTCACCCAAACACTTCTGCCATGTCCAAGTACCCTCTCTATCCACTAGCTCACCCTTGCCCACACTTGTTGACACTCTTAGAGAATATTCTGGTAGATGGGTGAGGCATGATTTCCCTTCATAGAAACCTCGTTGACTCTTCCCCACTGTGTTGTGTTTATCTAGGTCAGTGGTTCTCAACCTTTTGTGGGTCAGGACCTACTTGGCAGCTTATTGCAACTCTACCAGACACACTAGCCCACCACCCCAGGCCAAATTCAGCCATTTTCCCCCTGTGACACACTTACCACTATGTGGTGACACAGTAATGAGTCCCAACACAGTGGTTGAGAACCAGTGATCTAAGTGTCTGATAATACTTTTCTTTCCTATTGTGTCAACCAGTTTCCCTGGCACTGAAGTGAGTCTTACCTACCACTAATTGCCAGGATCACAGCTCAAGCTTTTTTAAAAATTGGACTGTCTTAACTACCCTTCAGTCAGCTGTTGCAAAGGCAGATTGACATGCTCTCTGGAGCCCTGCTCCAGGTGCATCCTGTGTTGGGAACACCACCCTAGGCCAGGGAGGGATCCTGGGTAGTAGCAGGGATGGAGAAGGGTTGTTTTCCCTACAGTGCATGTGACATCAGACTTCCCATGGGGCCCGCACAGGAGCTGGGGAGAAGCTGCCCTGGCCAGTGGGAATGGCATGGTTCCTCCCAGCTAGAGATCCACAGCATCTTTAATGGTGAGGGGCCAGTGAGAGTGCATTCATCCCCTGAGCAACTGGCTTTCTGTCGCCACCCTGCAGGTGGCTTAGGCTGTAAGGACAGAGTGTGGCCTCTGTACCTTGGATACATGGGAGGCTCAGTTGCTGTGTGGGAGCAGGGCCTGAGTATGGGGGGCGATTATCTGAGTGTCAGTGCTGAGCCCCTGCCATGCACAGCTGCAGCACAACCCACTGGAAGCTGGCCTGGCCCTGAGCTCTGCCACTGGGCAATTGCAAGTCAGGGTGCTGGCCAAGCGCCAGTCAAAGATACAGACTAACCAACTTGTGTGCTGTGTGGAAACCACCCTGGCCCTAAAATGCTGTGCTGTTCTCCTTCACTTCACCTCAGCTCTCCTGTAGCTTCTACTTATGCCCTTCTCTTCTATGTAAACAGCCCTCCAGCTATTGCAGTTGCTTTGTGTCTTTGCAGTGAGCTGGGGAATTTCAAATGACCAGGGCCTGGAACTGTTTCTTCACTCTTCTGTAGCACTACAGTGTGTGTCCCTGGCTCCTGCAGGTGTTCTGGCTCAGCACCGGCTCAGAGGGGAGAGCACCTGGCACCGAGTGATTCCACCTGGTGTCCCTTCCTGACAGCTAGCAGACAAGCCCATCAGCTGAGCCTCTCCCTGGAGCCATGGGACTGTCTCATTTAGAAAGCAAGGATTGGTGCTGTATCTGGCCCCCATGGCCATAGCACCTGAGCTGCCACCCTGTGGCACCTGGGGGGAAGGCAGGGCTGTTGTGCCCATTGTACAGAGGAATGAAAGCCTGGAGGCCTAGATCTGCCAAGGGATGTAGCCCCTTGGAATCCACAGGTGTTCAGTGCCTAAACAAGTCTGAGGACCTGAGCCTATAGTGTGACTGCCTGGGTGTCCTGGAGAGTCACTTGGGCTTAAAAGCAGCCTGGGGCTGAGCAGGGAATTGAAGCCACATTCCTGACTCTCTCCCCAGTTGTCTATCCTTTCTTGCCACTTCCCATTATTTGGCCCTTGACAGCTGTACAAAAACAGGGCTTGTTCCCTGCCATGGAGCTGGTTAAATAGCTTCCACCTGGGCTGTGGATCCAGCTACTCCAGCCCCTCTCTTGGCAGCCAGGCTGCACAGGATGAGTTCTCTGCATGGGGCTGACACAAACCAACTCCCAGAGCCCTGAGTTCAGACAAGACTCTGCTGCAACTTGGCAAATCTGTGGGCTTCTGCTGCCTGCATGGAGATGGCCTTTGTGAGTGTGCTCCAGCTCCCTACGGCACTATTTACCTTCTCTGCTGGAGCAGCTCACACAGTTTGCACACTTGGCTCTTGGCATTTGCAGCATAGGTCCAGGCCTGGGGTGTTTCCAGTTCCTACACTGACCAAAGGGCTAGAGGATCTGGGCTGGTTCAAGAGAAGAGAACTGAACTCAACCTGCCCCCCTCAGCCTCCAGCCTGGTTTTGGTAGCAGGATTCCTGAATCTGGGAGCTCCAGTCTCCTACACAGCTGCCCACCAGAGTCCCCAGCAGCTACCCAGGACAGCATGACTGTGACTCATTGTCAGCCTCCCGGGGGGAGGAATTGCTCCTGCCTGTGCCAGAACCTCTGATGCCCAATGCCTGTTAGCCCCAGCCATGCCAGGTAGTGTTGCTGCTGGACTTAAGGTGAAGAACTTTCCCCTGATTTCATTCTCCCTCAGCTTAAACTAGCTGCCTTTTATGTCCCAAAACAAAAGCTAGCTGCACTGCCATTCCTTTAAATAATTTGCTTTTACAAAATTCTTCAGCCCTGGTTCTGCTGTCAGGGGAGCAGCCTGGACCACTAGGGCTTGTTAAGGCTGTCTGGCCACTTTCTGGAGGAGTGAGACTGGGAAGCCAGGGGTTTTGGCCTAATTCTAGTCTGGGCCATCTAACTAAGAGGGGAGAGAGGAAAAGAGATAGCAAATGAGAGAATGGCAGGTTGTCCATCCTTATGCCTTAGAAATCTGTCCAGACTGAAAACAGCACCTTGCTATGGTCTGGACCAGATTCACTGGCTTCCTCCGAACTCTGCCTGCTCCACAGTTTAACATTTGAGCTGCTGAACCAAACGCTACCCCAACTCCCACGCCCAGCCAGTTGAAGGCAGAGGCACTGATCTGCTCTGGGGTTGGAGATGCAGCAGCTGGAGGTGATGTTGGGCTCTGAATTTCCCTGGGACTTGGGCATTGGTCTGGTTGGTTGGGTCAATGGGTAGAGCCCTGGCAGCAAGGGGGAGCTGGTCTCTAAATTTACAGCTAGGCCCATGCCGATGAGTGAGAGGGACACAAACAGCTGCCACCTCTCCCCTGAGCTGTATCAGGCTTCCTAATGGAATCTGTGGGGCACCAAGGGTCTGTGTCTCCGGTGGGATGGGGAACACCTCTCAGCGGTTGGGTGGAGGCCTGGCCAAGCCAGTGATGGATTTGCATGCTGGAGCAGTTGCAGATGATCTTCAGCCTACACAACATCCCACTGACTGGAACAAGATGTCACAGTGAGGTGGGATTCATTCCTCTCACTAAGCAGCAAACACTGCAGGACATGGACTGTGAGTTCAGGGTTGCAGCCAGCTTCTGGCTCCCAACAGAGTCAGTAGACCCCTGCCCAGCCAGGCAAAAAGGCCAGAAACTACAAGCCTTAGCAGGTGCCTTGCTTCTGGACAAGAGCGGTTGATTGAAACGGCTTCCTTGGAGTGGAAGGGAACCCTTCTTTGATGCTCTGTATGAACCTGCATTCCCTGAGCTTTGCTCAACACCAGGGGCCTACAGCCTGTTATTCATTTTCCCTCCTCTGCAGGGGGGAGAAGTAAAGAAATGGGAGGGAGGGAAGCACCGGCTGGGATCTCAGCCCCTTGGCCTCATGAATTTACCCCTCCAGTTTGACATGGAATAAAATCACCCCACAGTGATGATCTGAGCAGGGTTAAAACAATGGCCAGTGCTCTCTGCTGCCTGTGACATGGTGGCATCTTGTAAAGTAGGTAAAAGTGACTCCATGCTTCTGCAGGAAAATGGAATTAACTGGGGTGCTATTCACATGCACTGTGTTTGTGTGTGAGTTCAGCCCTTCTGCATGTGCATTGTGTGTGTTCACCACCCCTTGCATATGTTCACTGCCTGTGTTTGTGTGTCTTCACCACCCCTTGTGCTTGTGCACTGACGGATTGTGTGTGCTTGGGCGGGAGGGGATGCGGTACCATTAGGCTGGTTGTTCCCAAACCAGCCAGATCCTAATCCGAGCCCCGCCTCCAGCAAACTCCGCCCATCGAGGCAGCCTCGGATTTCAAAGCCCGCAGGAGCCCGGGGAAGGGTCATCTGCACCACCCCCCGCCCGTCCCTCCCCTCCTTTCCGGTGACTGGGCTGATCCGATCCGACTGGACTCGACCCGCGTTTGCTGCCGGATCCTGTGCTGTGGCTGCCAGCGCGGAGCGAGCCGGAGCCAGGGGCCCGTTTGGCGTCGCTGTTTGCGGGGTCGCGGCCGGGGCCGGGGCCGGGGGCTCCCTCGGAGGCAGCCCGGCATGGCTTTCGGCGGTGGAGCAGCGGCAGCCCCAGGGCCGGGGGCAGCTGCCCGGGGAGGAAACTGACAGGCCGGGAGCCCCGCGGATTCGGAGTCACGTCGAAGCCGGTCCCTCTCCTGCCCGGTTCCTGCCTGCGGCGGCTTCCTGGGCTTTTTGTTCGGGGCCCGACCTGGATCGCGAGGCGGGGTTCGGAGGCTGAGACGCTCCGGGATCCGGCCCGGGGCTGCCCCGCGGCGCTAGTTGGAGTCGGGCCGGGGCCGGGCGCTTGTCATGGAGACCGCGGAGAAGGAGTGCGGGGCGCTGGGCGGCCTCTTCCAAGCCATCGTCAGCGACATGAAGGTAGGAGGCGGCTCGCCGACCCGACAGCGGGGGCGGGGGGGGGCTTGGCAGCCGCGGCGCCGAAGAGCTCGCGGCTCCTCCTGGCGCCCGGCCCGGCCCGGAAGCGGAGCCTGGGGCGCGTCGGGCTCCGCAGTGCCGGGGAGGGGGCCGCTGTGAGCCCAGCCCGGCCCTTCTCCTCGCGCTGGGCTGCGCTGCGGCCCACAGTTAAATGGAGTCGAGGGGCGATGGGGGGCGGCCCAGTCGGGCGGGCCTGGCCGAACAACACCCCAGCCCCACATTTCTGGGGGGTGAGAGTCCCTGCGAAGGCGGGCGCCTGGGTCTGTGACCACGGGGGATGTTTGTAGGGGAGCCCCCGCCCCGCAGTCCTGGGCCCAGACAATGCTGTCATTGCGAGGCAGGCGAGGAAATAAATATAGAAAGCCTGGCGGAGACGGGATTAACTCCTTCGGGGCAAGGCGAGTTTCCCTGCACCCGGTTGCAGGCCCCTGGGTGTGTTGAAGAGACCGCCCTGGGCACAGCTGGAGCCTCCCAAGGCTTTGAGATGGGGCACAGGTCATGGGGACTCTGCCCTAGCTGGGAGATCTCTGCTGAGGGTGGCACCCGGGGTGCAGAGTCTCCGGCTCTGAACAGGCATCCTGTGGCCCACAGCATGTGCTGCGCACAGGGGGTATCTGGCTGGGAGCAGCAGCAACCGAGGCCCTCAACCAAGGGGTGGTCAATTCCCCCAGTGACCTGTCAGTGCTCTAGGAAGCCAGAAAGTCATGTCTGGTCTGTCCGTAAAATTCTCGAGTGCCCCAGGCAGGGCCAGGTCTCACGCGTTCCCGTGCCCAGGTGCTCCTGCCAGGGCAGGCCAGCCTAGCATCCAGCCCTTTTCAAACCCAGGAAGGTGGGAGTGGCCAGCCTGGCTCTGACCCTGCCAGCTAGCGCCTGCCTTCGGGGCCTCCAACTTGCTGGTCAAGGATGAGGCACAGTCTTTTCCTAATTCCTGGCTTGTTTGGCTTTGTCAGCAGCCGTGGGGTTGCTGGGGCAAGGAGGTGGAGGGATTGAACCAACAGTCTGAAGTGCATTTCTGGGACAAAGATTCTGCCTGCTTGGACCTTGTGCTCTTTTTCACCTCGACCCTGGACACAGTCTGGGCTCCACTGTCCTGGCGGCCTGGCAACAGACTGTACTGCTCACTGCCTCAGCCCTTGTCCTATGTGTGTCTGTCCATCCATCTTGCCAGCCCCATGCTATCTGGTGCTCAAGTGCCTGGACAGATGCAGTCATTGGTTCTGAGGCACCTTGTTCCAAGTATTGCTGGAGCTGGAGCCCTGCCAGGATAGCCTTGGATTCTCAACAGGGTGGCTTCCAGCTGCTGGAGGGATTCTGGGCTCCCCCGAGAAAGGTGCCAGCTGGGGAACCAGGGTGGGAGACATGCCCTGTGGGTTCCTAGGCCCCTGTCGGCTTCTGAGATTCTGTCTGAGCCATGACAGCAGAGCTCCCTCCCCTGGCAATCCATGGTCCTGGGACAGGCTGGCTGAGTTATTTCCTCTGCCTCTAGCAACTACTTGCTGCCCTTCTGTCCAGGAATAAGTGACTTACCAGGCTGCTTGACAGAGTCAGGAGTTGGCAGCTCTCTTTGCCATTACACTGGGGAAGAGACCCAGGCTCAGTGCTGTAAGGCCCATCTCGTCAGGCACTGTACCAGCCTGGTAGGACATCCTCCAGGACAGCCATTGTCTGGTTCTGCCTCCGCTGGGCCATTCCCCGGGTTGAGCACAGGTTGCCCCGGGGATTCAGGCTGGGCATTGGGCACCCAGCTCCATGTGAAGCTGGAGCTATTTGGGAGGTGGAGTTGAGGGGAACCCGACTGGTCCTGGGGCTGACAGTGCTGCTCTGCCCTGCAGACAGGGCATGGGACCCTCCCGTGTGCAGTGAGGTTCAGTCAGCTGCAAGCACAGTCAGCATCCTGTGTGTGGCTGCAGGAACCCCCTAGGCTGCTGGGTGCTGAGGGTGACTTCTGTGCACCCTGAGAGGCCCAGCTGGCATGGAGGGGATGACTGGCTGTATATGCAGGGGGATGAGCAACAAAACTCCTAGGGTGTCTCAGTGACCAGGCTGAGCTGGTTGGGCTGGCAACTGGGTGAGGCAGCTTCTGTATCCATCACTCTGGAGGTAACATGGAGCTGTTCACACCAAGTCCGCTTGCAGAGCAGGGCTGGCCAGGCAGGGATGGACTGGAGAAGTCAAGCACTGTGGCCTGTGTGTTTTGGGGGAGCCACGGAACAAGCCCTGACAAGGGCAGTGGAGCCAACCAGGGTAGAGAAGGGAGGTGGGGCCCCAGAGCCACTCACATCCACTCTCCCATATCCCCAGGGTATTCCTACCAAGGGGGCCCCATGGGAAACCTGTGAGAACAGCTTGGAGTTGCCCCTCATGCTCTCTGTGGTGACCAGTGGGCAGGAGCTACCTTCTCACCCAGAGCAAAGGAAATGGAGTGTGGGACCCCCGTCATTCCTGTGTGGGTGAGAGGGCTCATTCCCTTCTTCCCCATCTCAGACTCAGGTGATGGAAAGGTGGCTCTCCTGAGTGCTCCTGTGCTGACGCTGGTGCCCTTTCATTATGTCCTGTGGCCTGCTCACAGCATGGTAGGATCTGGTTCCTGGAGAGCCAGCATACCACCTGGCTTCCCAGTGAAAGGTTGGGGCCTGCCTGAGCCAGGCAGGAGAGAGACAGAGCTCAGGAGGTCGCTCCAGAGGAGCCCTGTCTGTACTAGATTCAGGGGTGATGACTAAAGGCCACGGGGCAGCACGGAGGAGACATGGGGGAGGCCTGAGGCAGGGCAGGGTGGGGGAGGCCTGCAGAAGATAGTGGTGTGGAGTGCTGCAGAGAGAAAGATCCAACAGCTCTGCCGCAGGGTGTGCACTGAGTCACAGCTGGTGCTCCTTCAGTGCCTCCCTGGCTTCCTCTGCCTTGTCCCGCCACGTGGGCAAGCACAGTCCAGCATGCCCAGGTCCCTGCCCTGCCCAAGTCTGGGAGTAACAGCCACTGTCCAGCAGGTTCTGGCCCAGTGCCCTGCTGCTCTTTCTGCCCAGAAAAAGTATTCTGCTGATCACTGGCTCCTGCTGTGCAGGCCCCAGGTGGGCCTGCAGTGTTCCAGGAGGGCCTTGCCTCACACCAGGGCATCCCTCAAATGGACAGGCCATCCAATGCAAAATGCAGAGCCTCCTGGTCTCGTGGGCATTTGTGTACGCAGCTGATTGAGGTATGCAGTTGGATATGTGCACATCAGGGTCAGCATGGCCTAGTCTACCCCCACCCCACCAGCTAGTTCCCAGCCATCCTGCTCCTTTGCCTACAGCACGATCCTCTTCCACACAGGCACCACAGCAGTAGCAGGGGACACAGGGAGAGCTGGGACGGCCCTGGCCCTAGCCCTTGCCACTCTGCCCTCAGAGGTGCAGACATTTTATGCCTAGCTGAGAGATGCTGGTGTTCCTGTTAGTGCAGGGCCACACTGTGCTGGGTGCTGTGTAAATGCTCTGTTAACTGCCTGAGGCAGAATTTGCCTTGTGTTTTGTTCAATAGACGTCAAAGGCCAGGAAGGGAAACTGAGGTACAACATAGTGATGCAACTTACCTGGTATAGACCCCAGGCCTTTCCAGGCCCACCTCAGTGTTTCAGCCCTTCTGTCGTGTTGAGGTGCTGTGGCAACATATCCTCCCCTCTAGGTCGGCTATGGAAAAGAACATGTCACTTCTCTGGCTTTGTATGGAGGACAGTTTTATAGCCACCTCTCTCCAGAATGAAGGGTTTGACTGCGGGGTTTATGTCAGGAGGGCAGAGTGACAACTGCAGGATCTTTCCTGTTTAGCTCAATTAGGGTTATCTTGTAAACAACCTCCTCAGACAGAATGCGTCATGTAGTACTGCTATCTCCAAATGGCTCCCTGGTTGCATTTTCTGGCAATGTTTTACGGGAGATGTTCCCTCTGCTGTTGGCTGGGTGGAAGAGGTGTTATGGTGGGCATGTGGCTGAAGGCAAGAGCACCAGGTTTTGCATGCTGTGTAGATGCAGCAACTGCCTGATAACAGCAATCCCTGGCAATCAGATTGGCTCCTAACTGCACATCAGCACCCCAGAATCTGTGTGTTGCACTGGTACAGCAATTAGCGTGCATTTAATGGCAAGAGCACAGGGATTTGCATGTCGTACAATTGTTAACTGCACTCCAATTACCAGCCATATAAGATGCAAATCTTCCACTCTGATTAGTGAGCTGTATGCTGATTTCCAATAATCGCTACACAGGTATTTGCATATTGCATACTCTGAGTCAAGCCGTGGCAGCTGGATGGAGTCACCGACTGCCCAATGTCCCCCGGGCGGGCTGTGATTCTCTGAGGCCATTCTGCTGAGTGTGTAGCTGTTGACTTCTGGGGAGTTGGACATGAAGGTTCATTGGCCAGGAGGCAAACATTGACCCCTTTGGAGCTGAGGCCAGGGTGCACTTCTGCAGAAACTGTGTTCATCAGAGCAGGCAGCCAGTGTCAGCGACACTGAACAGGGCTGTGGGATGTGACCAGGATTTCTGAGGAGCAAGAATCTTTGTTTTGCATTAATATTCTGAGCAGGAGAGGATGCTGAGGTGGGTCCAAAACAGTATTCACCTCTGTTGAGACAATCAGGAGGCAGAGATTTGCATGTGTGATTTGATTGGCCACCAGTCGCTGAGCTGGGCTGCTGCTGTTCAGGATGCAGCCATGCTCACTTGCTTTGGATGAATTGCATTGTTTGAGAGCCCCAAGTGGTTACAGGACAGCTTTCAGCCAGCCTCCAGCTAGGCTATCATGAAGCTGTGTGTGACAACTCTGCTCAGATTTCTGGGCGTGTGCCATGGGGTTCTCTAAATTCCCTGCCTGGGACATCCCTTATCTGCATGCTCCCAGCTGCTCACGTCTGGGTGCGTGGAAGGACCCCTCCACATGACCTTGGATTTCTCTTGGTAGCATTGTAAACCTGTGCTCAGCTTTTGGACTTAGGATTCATCCAGAGGGTTCTGCACCCCAATCTTCACAGAGCTTGCATTTCCCCCACATTAAATTGCATCATTCAGGACTTGGCCAGGTTTCCTCAGACCCCTTTATTCCATCCCTCTGACATCTTATGACCCTTCTGGTGCCAGCCCCTGCACCATTTGTTCTCCTTACCCAGTGGTGTGTAGAATTCTGGATACCTGCTGTTTCCGCTTCACTCCAGCAGGGCCGTTTCCAGTTCACTCCTCTCTCTGGTCCAGGTCTCCTGCACTTCGTCCTTGATTATGATCAGTTCTTTCTATGAGTTGTTCCTGGAACCTCCAACCCAACCCAGACCCCTCCATGCTAGGGGCTGTATGAACACAGGGGCTACATCTCTCTGTACGTCAGAGAGCATAGGCCTAGATAATTACTGGGAAATAGCTGCCTAGAGACTGAGTTCCAGGGGAGTTACATACCTTCAGAGCACTGAGATGCCAGGCCTGGATGGGGCACAAACAGAGGGGAAGCAGAGATGCCAGGGATATGCCCAAGGTCCCAGCACGACCCAGGAACAAAGGCATCTATCTCTCCTGACTCCCAATCCAGTGTCCTGCCCATCAGGCCATGCTGCCTCCATAAACTGCATTCCAGCTACCAATCTTTGTCAGCTGGAAAATGGCATTATCCCTCTACTGCAGGCGGGGAAACTGAATCATCATGGCACAAAGTGGTAAGTCAGTGGTGGAGCAGCCAATTAACACAAACTCCTGAATCAGCTCCCTAGTCCCCCATTCCGAGGCCATGCTGGCGGGGAAACAATGCATAAGGTTAGGAGGTCTGTGAATGCCTTTGCATTCTCTCAGGTTAGGCCTCCAATACTTACTGCACCTGGCCTACTCAGAGATGCCCAGGAATAGCCTGTCTGGCAGCATTGTGGCACGTCCATGGACAGCTGAACTGTGGGCCGGGAGTGGGAAAGCCCTATTAAAAGAGATTAAGGGATTAAAAGAACTAAATGTGCATGGCTTGCCTCAGCAATGGCTAAGCAGGGGGCCTGATCACCCTTATGTCACCATGGGTGGAGAGGGGACGTGGTGGGCACCCCACTGTTTGGACACACAGATCCAATTGGAGAGAACAAGGCAATGCTCTGCAGAAAGTAGTCCTGCCTGGCCAAGGCTTTGTACAGCGTCAGTTTTTAGGATGTTCTTTAATTGTCCCTCACCCCAGGGGTCCAGGGGACTGTTTCTTGTCCCTCAGCCATCTCTGAAATACCCTGGCACATTGCTGCCCCAGTTCCTGGTGGAGAGCATTGCTGAGTCTGCTAGAGGCCAGTGTGGTCAGACACCCGCAGACTATAGCACAGCCATTCAGCATCAATTGTCCTGGCTTAATCTTGCCCTGCTTGCACCTTACCTTTATTGCCTCTTGCCTCCAGCATGGCCAGCAGCACAAGCTGGGGATTCCAGGAAGAATAAGCCAGGTCTATGGACTCTTTAAACCCCAGAGGGGCCAGTGGAAGCTCTGGGGGATAGGCATCTGCCAGTCTGTTTTTTTGGAGGAACCTTTTCAAATATACAATGCACCTGTTGGCTTAGAGCAGCGTTTCCTGACTAGTGTGCTACAGCTCACAGGTGTGCCTTCAGGTCTGAGCAGGTGTGCCACAAAATTTTGTGAAAAACTACTCAAAGAGCTCTGGACTGGCTCATTAGCTCATGAATATTCATGAATTCATTGGGAAACTATATGGTGGTGTGCCTCAAATTAATAGAAGGTAGCAAGGTGTGCCATGGCAGAGAAAATGTTGGGAACCACTGGCCTAGAGGCAGTCAAGCCCAGCCATGCAGCAGACCTGGGCACCACCCAACAATCTCCAGAGATCCCATGCCCAAGGCTGGTACCTGTCAGGAACAACGCCTGGTTTGCCAGCTCTGTAGCATGCCTCCAACTCATTATCATTTGACCTCTTTCTCTGCAGCCCTGGCCAGGTGAGCAGAGGCTGTGGAGGAGCAGCATGGCTGGGTGATTCCTTACTTTGAGAGCACCCTGGGCTGTAGTGCACGCTCATGAGCTGGACAGCCTTGAAGCTGTGAAGAACTGGGTGCTCAGTGATCATCCTCCTGATTCAGAAAATGGCTCCAAGTTCCAGTGAATTGGCTAGAAAATCCCAAGCCTCAACAGCAAAACATTGTCCTCCTGCAGTGCTGGCCATGGTAGGGGGTGGAGCCAAGCAGGGGAAGTGAAGGAATGGTCTGTGTGATCCTCAGCAGCCCAGGAGCAAATAAGTGTCCTGGCCAAGGGCGGAGCACAAACCGGACACCAGGTTCAGGCTGCTCACAGGTGCATTGTGGGGCCAGCTGGCTAGTGCCTGAACCTCCAGATCAGAGACAGCAGCCCCCTGTCTTCACTGGGCTGGTGTGAGGCAGCCACATCAGTGCCCATCCTGTCCTGCAGCTGAGGATTTGGCCTTGTCTCTGTCCTTGCCTCCTTGGCAGGGTGGGGGAGCTGAATTTGCTGAATCTGAGCCCAGATTACAGGGATGTCTGTGTCTCATGGCCAGATTTGCAGCCTGGTCTGAAGATAGGTAGCAGACAGGGGGGATCCTGGAGGCTGAATGACCTTTTGCCCTGAGGCAAAGGTCATGATCTTGTTAGCGTTTGTCTGTCCTGCTGCCTGTCCCTAGAGCCGCACTCAGCTGCGTGGGTTGTCTGAAGTGGGCTGTGTAGGGGCGGGAGCGAGCTCCAAGCCGGGAAGCCCAAAAGGCACCTGTGTCTCCAGGTAGAGATCGAGCAGAGCTGCGGCTTGTGTCACTTGTGCACCTTTCAGCCCTACCCCTGCCCTGCAGCTCAGCTGGACTTCAGGCACCACTCTGGGAAGCAGGCAGGGTCTGTGACAGCAGCTTCTCCTGCTGCAAGCTCAGGGGGCTCCTCAGCCAGTTGCTGGGGGCCGGTGTGTCTCAGCTCTGGGCTGACCACACCATAGCTGAGCACGTGGGCAGGGACAGGGGCAGAGCTGTTGCAGCTTCTCAGTCAGCTGCACTCCACAGATCCCATTTCTGCAGTGAGCCACTTGGCCCTGTGCCCTCCTAACTGGCATTCACCCACTCACCTCACTGCCCCAGCCCCAGAGGGAGTGGCCAGAAGCTTCCATCAACCCCAGGGCCCCAGCCAGATGCCCACCTGCAGCCACCATATCCACACTTGTGTCTAACCATCATACACCCCCAGCCAGCACCCATTCACCCAGAGCCCCAGCCAAACATGCACCCATACCCCTGTATCAACACCTTCCCCCCGTTGCCATGCACCCCCCACCCCCCCAGTGAGCCCCTGTGCACCTAGTACCCCAGCAGTCTCCAGATGCATCAAGCACCAGTCACTTTCAGACACCTTCACACCCACCAATACTGGACCCTAGACACTGTTGCACCCGTGTTTTGCCCTGCAAACCCAGCCCTGCCCAGCACCTAGCTGTCTGGGACACACTCCACCCCCTCTTAGCAGCTGCTGCCAAATGTCAGACAGGACCATGCACCTGCGCACACTGCCTGCTGCACAGGGATTATGCCAAAAGTGAAGCTAGTTATCTGCAATTCTGCCAGCTGGCTCATCACTGAGCAGGCCCAGGATGGTGGATGTGGCACTGCACCATGTGTGACAGCTCAGCTGGGCGATGGAGAGGCCTCACCCTGGCACCAAAGGATCCCATGAGAACTACAGTCCTCAAGGAAAGGGGAAGGGACAGCTAGCAACCACAGCCACTAGCATTGTGCAGGGTCGCCTGTCAATCTCTTTGAGCCGAACTGGATGTGTCAGCTCTAGATACCCTGGGCAGGGTTTCGAGTGGCCTTTGCTTACACGTCTGCACCTAAGGCTGCCCTTTAGCTGAGGTCCAAGGTCGAGTAATCTGCCATCCAAATGTGCCTCATCACAGCATCTGAGCACAAATTGAGGGCTGTCCTGTGTGCTGTTAGTGATTGTCTTATGGCTGTGGATGGGCAAAAATACTACCCAGGTCTTCATGGCTGAGACTAATTGGGGAACCCTGGGGCTAAAAGGTGCTTGGCAGGTGTCCCTAGCAGCTCTGGTACTAGGAGTTTTAGCACCTGGATGTGCTATAGCAAGCAGCTGCAAATGCACCCCCCATCCATGGGTGCCAAAATGGAGCTGCTTCGTGGCACCTGGGGCAAAGCCCTAGTCATCCCACCATAGTTATGGGGTTGGTTCCCAGGGCACATCCATGATAGCATATGGTTGATATCATGAACCTGTTTACCTAGCCAGCCACCACTCACAGCACTTGCCAAAGCCACCCTTGACTGAAGCTCACCCTGGTTGCAAGCTGCCCCCTTGGGAAGGAGCCTCCTGCCCAGAAAGGGCCCAGAGCACTAACAGGTGGGATCTGCTGTGTGCCCTGAAATTTTGAGGTAGAAACCTGGAGACCAGTTGGCCCCACAGCTGGGAGCTCCAGAGCAGTCAGTCACAGGTGCAGAGCCGTAACTACTGTTTATGGCGCCCGGGGCCCGTTCCCATTGGAATGGATCCCTTGCAATGGTCAGCGCCTAGGGCGAGCAGCACAGAATGCACCCTTTAGAGGAGCAGCTCAGTGAAACCATTATGGCGCACCCATGGCAAAGCCCCACATGCCCTACCATAGTTATGGTCGTGCTGAGGTGTTCCCACCCATGGGCCCTCCAGTGCTAAGAGCAAAGGCATGTTTTCTGCCTGGGGCAAGGATGAGGTCAGCACAGCTGAGCCATGGATTGCAGATGCTGATGGAAGGCTGGGAAGTCTGGTCACAATGGGGATGTGCAGAGAGTAGCATCTTTCTTCCCAACTAAGGAAAGAATGATGCCAGTTGGCTGTTGTGTAAATTGTGTGAGCAGTCCAGAGATACTGGCTGGCCAGGATGCTCAGACAACCACATGTCTTGCATGTGCTCTCTGGGATTTCCAGCAATGGAATATCTTTTGGTCAGCAGTCTCCCCTTTCTGCCTCCCAGCTATGCTAAGGTGGGGCCATCTGCCAAGCTCAAGGGGAGGGCCAACCTGGGGGTCCTTCTGCATTTACACCAGTCAGTCAATGGGGGAGGCAGAGTGTGTGGCAGGGGGCTGTGCTGCATTGTGGAGTGCCCTCTATCTTGCTCCTCCTAGGGTGATTCTGTCCTTTCCCATCTTGGGGAGTTGCTGTCACTGAGCTCCATCTGGGCCAGCCAGTGAGTGCCAGAGGTTGCCTTCCCCTGTGTTCCCCTCCCTAAGGCAGTGTGTGCTGTTTCCCAATGCTGAGGCCCTCCTGCTGTGTCAGTGTTTCTGTGGCCTTCAAAGCTGCTTCCTCCCATTGCAGCCTGCTGCATGATAGGACACTGGACCCCTGCTCTACAACAAAGGAGTGGCCGACAGTTCCAAAGAGGTCCCAACTCCATCTCCTGCCCCCCCCCCCGCCCCCAGCTAAGGTAGGGAGAGCCAGCACATGCCAGCCAGCTGCCTGGGAGCCAACCCTCAACCAGCCCCTGGAGTGGATTAGCTGCTCAATGGCAGCTCAACTCCACATGTCCCCTCTTCACACTTAAGAGATCATTGCATCAGGGCCTGATCCTGCAAGGCAGGATACCTGACAGGCATTGTTGCCTCTAATATTTCATAGGCTGTGTGTGCAAAAAATTTCTTTGTGTAATATTAGCACTGTTGAATTTTTTGTGTGCAAGTTTCATGACCTATGTGCACACGCACATGCACACAGCTTAGAGGGAACAGTGCTGGCAGGGTGCGGGGGGGGGGGGAGGCCCTCAATCTTTCAAGAAAGGGTGCCTGGCAGTGTGCAGGCGGGAGCCTTTGGTAGTAAGGACAGGCTAATAAGACTTAGCTAGACCAGGCAGGACAGAGGGAAAATGCCAACCCCACTTCCTCAGTGGCCGTCACTCACAGGCCCATTTCCCACCCTTGGGTGCTGTGGCCTCTAGTGCTGGAGTGAAATCCTTGGGTGAGGCCTCTGTCCAGCACAGGCCTTTCCTGGGGCCATGCCAACTGCTCTGGCTGTTGCCCATGGCTGCCAGCCAGTGGGGAGAGGGTCTCTCCCCCATCCCAGGGAAAGGCTTTCATTTCTCACAAGTGCTGGACGGATGTGAGCCCCACTGGTGCTGCAGATGAAAGAGTCACTGTTTGGCTGTGGAAGCCAGAAAGGGGCTGTGTAAAGAGATGTCTCTGTGCCCTGCACAAGCACCTGTGTCTCTGTCCCCTGTACAAGCACCTCATTCAAGGCACAGGCTGGCTCAGGCTGGCCTGAATGAGCCTGTGGAAAACCTTGGGAGCTTGGAGCTGGGAAGGAGAGAGAGACCATATCTGTTTGTAGGGAGCAGGTGTGCCCTGCAGCCTGAGAATGCACATAGCAAAAGGTGGGCCTGCAGCCTTGGTCTTCCCTGTGCCCTGTGCTTGGATGGGGTTGCATGCTAGCTGGGAAGGTCTCATGGCAACACCCGCCAGACAGGAGGCACCTCTTGCTTGTTTTAATGACAATAAATGGATCTTTGTGAACCCCCTCCCCGGTACCTTCCAGGCTCCACCACCATGCAACAGACCAACACACATCTGGGGTGGAAAATGGACACACATGGCTGCCACTGGACTTTGCTTTCTTTCCTTCTCTTCTAGCTTTTCTTCTCATTTTGTTTTTTTTAAACAAGTCCTTTGGCAGCTAGTAGTGAGAGCTGCCATGTGAGTGGCAGCATCCCCTGTGCTGGGATATAGGACAGTTGGGTTTTCTCCAGCTCTCCCAGTGGCTTCATGGGCAACCTTGAACCAATCACATCCCTTTTTCATGCCTTGTTTCACCATCTGTAAAACTGCCTTGCGTTATATAGAGTAGATGAGATCTAGAAGTCCTATAATTAACAGTACTTGTGAGATATGGCCTAGCTTCCAGAGCTCTTTGAACAGATAGTTACTTTCAAGTGTCTTAATGCTTGGGGCTTTTGAACATAGCTCCCCTGCAACCCTCCAGGCCAACCACCATTTTGATGTAGCGTGGTTGCCTGCCTGGCATCAATGCCCTTTTTCCAAATAGTGCACAGATGACAACCAGACTTCAGCACCAGCCACTGGTGCCTTTGCTTTCTGGCATGTGGCAGACCTGTCCACGACTGTATTTCCCAAGGGGAGAAGTTTGGGCATAGACCACTGCTGAAGCCTACACTCATTTCTGCTTCCGCAGCACTACAGCCCTGCCAGCTCTGGGCCATCACTAGGAGAGAGAGTTGGTTGGTTTTGTTTTTACCGTATTAAACTGATTTTTAAAAGAGCCAGAGTATTGGTGGATTATTCCATGAGGTGCATAAGGAGCTGCTGTCTCTCCAGGGAAAGGCTTGGCACATGTCTTCCATTGGCAGTACTGCGGGTGAGAGAGATTCTCCACGGTCTTCCTTAGTCTCCATCCTCTGAGTTGGTTGTTTTTTTGTTTTTTTTTTCTAGTTATACTGGGCCAAACCCTTCTGTGTGTATTCAAAAATCATTCTGTTAAGTCTCTTCCATTGATCTGACAGTACACAGATACCTCAGTGCTGGGTGAAACCTGCTGGATAGATGGGCTAACTCAGGGATGACAAGCCAGATTTTACTCCCAATGTGCCTAGCCTCAGGTTCCACACTGGTGGTGTGCTTGCTGTATGTAACTTGCCTGCTGGTGTTGTGGCCCCAGGCAAGATAAATGCTGCACCACTATGGTCACCTGCAGGAATTGGCCTTTAACTCATGTGGGGAAACTCAGGCGTAAGGGCCCAGAGTCATCCTCAGTGTTGTTGACTCCCATTGAAATCCATAGGAGTTTGGCACCCAAGGCTCTCAACACTGCACTCTGAATGTGGGTTCTGACTCATGTTGGAGCCCAAGCCCCCTTTCTATCCACATGCATTGGCCTGACCCAGACCAGCAAGTATTCCTGTCCTGGGACACTACAGGGGTGTGGGTCAGAACTTGAGTTCTGCTCTGAACTGGGTCCCACTTTCCAAGCCTCGTCATTTTGCAGTGTGGATACGCTCGGGTGACAACCTCAAGCCAGAAGGTCTGCACAGTGTAGTATGGCTGTATCAGCATGGTGCTGAGTTCCCAGTCCCACATCTGTAAACCCAGGCTTCCAGTGCAGTCCAAATGGCAGTGCCCTTCAGCATCGGACCTAGAAGTTTGCATGTGAGCTCTGTGACAGACTGCTCCCTGGATCTGGTTCGGTGTGCCACTGTGACCTCCCAGTTCCCACCCCTGAACCCTGATTTGCCCCACTTTGCCAAGTGACCACTCACTCCTGAGTCAGTTCACTCCAACCTCTTGTGTCCATTCGGTCCCAGGCAGTGGGTATATGCCCCCTGGCTACTTGAGGGACAGTCCCCCTGCAAGCACCCCTGACCCCACTTACTACACCAGAAGCCACTGTTTACAGAAATTGGGAACCATTCCCAATCACCACACACTCAAGTCCATCCATTTAACAAAGAAATGGATTTTGCCCAGCCTCCTTCACTCACACCCTCTAAAGCAGTGTTTCCCAACCAGTGTGCCACGGCACACAAGTATGCCGTCAGGTCTGAGCAGGTGTTCCACAAATTTTTTTGAAAAACTACTCAGAGAGCTCTGGATTGGCTCATTAGCTCATGAATATTCATGAGTTCATTTGGAAACTACATGGTTGTGTACCTCAAATTAATGAAAGGTAGAAGGGTGTGCCACAGCAGAGAAAATGTTGGGAACCAGTGCTCTAAAGATCACACAGTTTTAGGTAAAACAGCTACTAGTTTATTGATCAGATTAGAATTCTTAATGAAAATATGGCCGATCATGGCAGAATCACAGTGTAAGTGAGTCAGGAGAAACCACAAGAAAATAAAAGGTAAATTACGCTTCTCCTTCGAGTGCTGCTCACATCATGCAGTTACAGGTGTCCACATGCCGCAGCTCATGGTAGCTTGGAAACTCTTCAGCCTTAGCTTGTCAGGTCAGGGCACGCAGCCAACGCCCCCTCTGTGCTGTGACTGTGGCTATATAGGTGACTGTGACCCTGACCCTCCCAGTTCCTTTTTCCGCCCTCAATGACAGTTTCGGATCCCCCAAGAAACTTGCGGAAGCAAGTGCCTGTCTTGTATCACACGAAATTCAAGATGCCTGGTTTTAAACTGTGCTTGGGATGCTGCAAAGCTTTCCCACTTGTTGATCCTCATGATAAATGTCTCGCATGCCTAAGTGAGTCTCACCTCGCCTCAAACTGCCTTGTCTGCCAATCCTTCAAACGGAGGACTCATGAAGATAGAGAGCTGCATCTCTGCTGTCTTGCTGGGAGGAGCGCGCACACCTCTGATGCCACCCAAACTGTGACTGCTCTGCTGGCACCCCAATTGGTCCAGGCACTGGAGCACCGGCATCACCCTTCAGCACCGAGTTCAAAGTCTTGGTCAATGCCCTCATCAATACCACCACGGCGCTGGACACCTCGGTCACCAAACTGACCCATCGACAATTCAAGACCAGGACCGTCCCCGGTACCGTTGACACTGTGGGCCCCCGCAAAGGTGCGGGCACGGTCCCAGGACCCAGCTCTGGTACCACGGAAGAAACCCAAGTCAATGTCGACCCCAGTACCCACAACCGAGTCGGCACAGGAATCAGCACTGCCTACCAGCCTGGTACCGCTCAGCCCGCCACCAGTACCACAATCCAGCACCAAGGACTGCTCCGCGGCCTCCTCCCCACATTCCTCCCGGGACCCATCGGTACTGTGCTCTTACGGTTTGAGAGGCTGATCATCCAGCTCGGCGTCAGCTTCACCCCCAGCCTCTATTCGCTCCTTTCCCTCGCTCAAGACCGTGCCAGGGGTCGACGAACGTTGGGGAAACAGCGCCGCAAACGTTCCCCCTCACCCAAACCATGGAGCAAGAAGGGGTCACCGGGAACATCTGGACCAACAGAACCTTCCCTCCCTGGTACCATAAAGACCCCACAACCTGGTCAGGGTCATTCTCCTCCATGCCGTGTTGAGGCCAGCGCATCTTTCAATGACTGGTCTCATGACTGGCTGGACATGACTGCTTACAGTACCTCAATTTCTCGGCACTGTTCCATCCAGTCTCCCTTACGGACCCTAGATTCCTCGGATTTCTTGGACGACGAACCCGACCCAAACTCCACTTGTCGTAGTAGATCACAGTTTCACTCTTCCTCTTCACCAGATGAACACACCTTCAAGAGACCGATTGACTGCAACAAGGACTCTCGTGCACAACAGGATCTGCTTCTCTGTATGGCAGCAAACCTGAAGCTGGAGCTAAGGGTTGTCCAAGAGGAAACCAACCCCCTCTTTGACATCGGACATAGGGCCCCACCTGCCGAGGTATCTGTCCCCCTCCATGAAAGGGTATACAGCATTGTTTGCCCGTTGGCAAACCCCATCTTCGATTCTGCCTGCGTCAAGGGTTGCAAACTGGAAGTACCACGTCCCTCAGGACAAATTCTCCTTCTTTTTCCAGAATCCCACCCCCAAGTCACTGGTTGTTGACACCATAAACCAGAAAGAAAGACACGGCCAACTGGGTTTTACCCCTAAAAATAAGGAGGTAAAGAATCTCGACCAGTTGGGGAGGAAGGTCTGTTCTACAGCAGCCCTTTAGCTGCGCATATCTAACCACTCGGTCCTTATGACAAGATATCTTTAACCTCTGGAGTGTCATGCAAGGCTTCCACAACATCATCCCCAAGGATTGCCTTAGGGACTTAGACACGATGCTCGAGGAAGGAGAGGTGGCATCCAGGGATGCTCTTATGGCTATCTGGGATGCTGTAGACAAGTGGTTCCCAACCTTTTCTCTGCCATGGTACACCTTGAGACCTTCAAATTTTTCGAGGCACACCACTATTAAAAAACTCGTGGATATTCAAATTAACTTAAATTACTTATGAATATTCATGAACCATGGCACAGTGTTTCAGAAATGCTGCTCTGTGGGGTAGTAGGGGTAGCAGAGCAGGGGTGGCAAAACAAGAGAGGTCAGGAGTCGTGTGCAGTGGCGGAGTGGCAAAAGAGGACAAGGACAGCCATGTGAGGAACAACACATGGATGGCAAGAGAGGAGAGGGGAAGGGAGAACAAGCGTGGCTTTGTGGGGCTGCAGGGGGGAACCTGGGGAGTGGGAAGGTAGGACAGAGGAACACTGCATAGCACCCACTTACCCCTTCTCCACAGTGCCTCCCTGCCAGCCAGGGCAAATCCTCACTCCACTGCTGCTCTCTCCCATCCTAGTAGGTCCCGTCCTCCCTTCCCCCAGACCTCTTCTGCCTGTGATGGACCCTCCAGCACCCAGCTACATCCTCCACACATAGCCACCCCACCCCCCAGCTACACACATCCCCAATCAACCAGCCACACACCCTCTGCTACATATCCACTCCCACCCACCTCTGCTACTCACACACACACCTGTCCCACAAAACCCCCAGCAGCGCTCCCCCCCAAAGCCCTTACCTGGGCTGTTTGCAGGCTGGCTGGCTGACACAAGCTGCTCTGCCCTGCAGGAGGAGATTCACACTCTCCCAGCCTCCCCCAACTCTCTGCTGGCTGGGCTTAAGGTGGAGCCACCTGAACAGTGTGTTTGGGCTGCTCCTGCTATTTTTAGGGGGACCCCTGAAAGTCCCTGTTCTAGTACCTTCCTCTATTTTAGGGGGGTCAGAATGCTTTCTGCCTAAAAATAGGGGGCCCTGGAACTGTTCTGGTGCCTTCCCCCTTACTTTAACTCCTGCCTTTTTCCAGCCCTGCACAGCCCACATGGCTGGGCTGAGCAGGGAGACAACTTTAACTTCAGCTCTCGGGCATGCTCGCGGCGCACTTTGGGTGTTCCCGTGGCACACCAGTGTGCCCCAGCACACTGGTTGGGAACCACTGCTGTAGACACGGCCACTCGCACTATGGCATCGGCTGTGGTAATGCGCCACTCGGCCTGGTTCCAAGGCTCGGGCCTGCCACCACAACTGCAACTTACCATTCAGGACCTACCATTTGAAGGCCCTGACCTTTTTGCTGAGTCCACGGACGCGAAACTCCATGGCATGAAAGATTTGAGAGCTACACTCTGGTCACTGAGGATGTACACCCCGCAATTTAGCAGACGCTCTCTAAAACCCCATCAACTCCTATGACAACAACTCCAGCAGCTGAAACAACAGATTCAACTGCAGAGTCTGTTCCTGAGGTTTCTCCAATTTCCCCAGCGCTGTCTTGGGGACTTGGACAGGGACAAAATCCATTCGAGCAAGAGTAAGAAGTCCATGCCCCATGATCCGGCAGGCGTGGGCAGGCCTCCGAACGCTCATCGGGAAGGAAACATGTATTAATTCTTTTTTGTTGTATAGTCAAAATCTATTTATATTTCAGTGCAGTCTTCATGAATGACTCTATGGGTATCTGAGCCCATTAGACAAGAGTACTTGTGAAGGGCTGAGGATGGAAAATTGTGTTGTGAACTTTCAAAAAAAAATCTCTCACCAATAAAGATTTTACTTTGTATTATAAAAACCAAATATTGATATTTAGCATTTATACAGGGCCTGACCCCAAACTGAATAAATTCAATGGGATTTTTTCCATAGTATCTTGTGTGCAAGGACTCCAAAGCACTTACTGAAACAGGCTCTGATCTTGCACTTTCTGTCCCCATAAATTCTCATTGATCTGTTGTGATTCTGAACAGTTGAAAAGGTGTCCCTGTGTGCATCTCTTCACAGGATTAAGATGAGAGCAGTATTTTCCCTTACTATTACTCTCATTTTAAAATTAATTGTGTCAGAGTCCTCAGACCTTTTGCCTTCAGTGTCCATGAGTATTTTAGTGAACAAGTTTACGGGAAAAAATATTGGCAGGGACGTGGGGGCATGGTAAGTGCCGGGATGGGGTGGGAGGCAGAAGTGCGGCATGGTTGGGGAGACCAGAGAAGCAGCAGCGTGATAAGAGATGGCAGGGAAGCGACAGCAGGGGTGGGGGAGAGAAGCATGACATGGTCAGAGAAGCCATAGCATGTTTAGATTTTCTCATAGACCCTAATGCAGCTTACTCGTTGTTAAAATAAAATCATGTTTTACAAGTCCTAAACATGATGTGGAATACTAAGAAATGAAAATACAAAGGAGCAAAGTTTAAAACTGAAGGTAGATTACTTTCAATTTTTGGCACAACTTACTGCTGTAAAGCATCATATTCCCCATTGAAATTCAAAACATTGTGTAATACTTAGAGGTCAGCATCTTGGAGCTTTTACCTGCTGCATTGACAAGCTACTGTCCAGATTTAAAAAAAAAAAACAAAAAACAAAAAAAAACTTGCCACAGGCCTGTAGTGTTCTACATCTAGCAACAGCTAAATTTTTACTGTATAGGCCTAGTTTCATGGTAATCTTAAATAATTGTTAGAATCTGACATTGGTGGATCAATATTTGCCCAATTTTTTTACAATAAAATTGAAGTGTGCAATGAATTTTAAACTTAGTAATTTTGGAGTAGGTAAAAAATATGTGCTTATATGTCTCAGTGCAGCTCTCGAAGGTTTAGTAACTGACTTATGCAGCTCTTGAGTTCTGTAAGTTTGGCCAACCCTGGGTTAGAGGCAGCTGTTGAAAACTTACAAAAAAAGAGAAATGCCATCCCCAGTAATTAATCCATCTGGACAACAGCTAGCTCCAGATACTTTCATAGTGCCTGCTACTTGGGGGCAGAAATGGCAAAAGGTGGCCCTTGTGAAACTAAAGGATGGAGCTTGGGAAGACTGGGATGGAGATATATGGAATGATCCTGCCAGTTGCCACCTGGGGAGCTGTACATATGGGCCACTGCACCGCAACCACCACCTTATGCTGAGAGCCAGGTTTCAGTTTCACCTACACCTAAACCTAGATCTGTTCCTGTCAGGACTGGGGAGGTAGGTGACTTGCCTAACCCTGATAGGATTATAGGAGGAGGTAAAGACAAAGATAATAAGAAAAAGAAACTGAAAATACCTGTAGTTTTTGTTGTAATTGTGGATAGTCTACAAAGATCAGTGGTCGTGTTGGTTTCTTTACAACAGGCATACTGTTTTGGAGATTACTGTCATCTCATTTGTTGGTAAGGGAATGCTTAGACCAATTCATGCTTAACTGATCTATGAAATTGTAAGTGTATCAAGTTTCCAGAGAGCTGTTGCCTATAAAATAGCAATGGAAACACAAAAGTATGAAAAATGGAATTTATTATGGAATTCATTTGACTTGCAAAATATAAGTAATTGTCAGTAGTATCCTGTACAAAGTGCATAAGAAATTTAAAATTTTGATGAGGTTATCGTGGTCCCTTCAATTCATGTCCAGTGTGCATCCCATTCAGGCCTACTTTCCTAGATTGCTTCGTTAGGCCTCAAGCCAATACCTAGATGCTTCTACTTACCTTTCTTAACTTTTTACTTTCTCCTACATTTACCAGTAACCATTCTTCTTCAAGATGGGCTGCTCACATACAGTCCGGACCCTCACACCATCCCCACTAACAGAGTTGGCGAAGGTATATGGGACTGGGAGGGTCAGGGTCACAGTCACCTATATAGGCACGGTCGTGGCACAGAGGGGGCATTGGCTGCATGCCCTGACCTGACAGGCTAAGGCTGAAGACTTTCCGAGCTACCATGCACTGCAGCACGTAGACAACTGTTACTGAATGTATGTGAGCAGCCCATCTCGAAGAAGGACAGTTACTGGTAAGTAACCCACCAATACTAACCTCATAGTCCAAACAAGTTCATGTTCAAGGTGTTTGGCTGTTAGATGTTTGCACAACCGGTCTCTGCCTGAGGCCAGGCAGGGTCCAGATCTTGCTTGAAGTTATTTCAAGATGGAGAGTCCCAGCTCAAAAGCCCACTCTATCTTTATAATCACTCCATTGATGGTTTGTTAACGATGGTCCTCAAGAAAATCAATGGGACATCAAGACTTCAAAGAGAAACAACCAAAATTGAATTAATATGCAGATTAGGTTGTGTCAAAGCAGGACTGAATCATGACTATGGCTTCTTTTTCCATTATAACAGGTGATTTGACTTCACCCTCTTCTATGTGCTGTTTCTCAGAGTTTGAATCTTTACAAATGCTCTGATTTGCTCTTGCAGTATGACCTGATGCTATGTCTTACACTCCCCTGCATTTATTTTTATCCCATTCTGTAAATTCCCCCTCTTCAAAGCATCTGACAAAGTGGGATTTTCTCCCACAAAAACTCATGCGATAAACAAATCTGTTGGTCTTTAAGTGCCACAAGACTCCTTGAATCTTCCAAGTGTCTCTTTTTTATCTCCCTGCTCGACCCCTCCCTTTCTGGGCAGAGGTGCTGATCCCTCTGTCTCTTCACAGACTTCTCCATTAGCATACTTCTGTCCCTTTCAGCTAGTTGTTTGCTTACTACTGGTGGGAAAAACCTCTGTCTGTTTCCCTCATCCCTGAGCCATAGAAAGCATGTTACATGTTTGTTCACACGTAAGAAGTGGTAGGAGATGTATCATCATAGAACTCATGTAGAATAGGTCATTAGTATCCACAAAGAAACATTGCATGGTGTAATTGACAGCAAATCATACATTTCGAATGTGCAGAGATGGCCTTAGGCAATTGGGGGCCCTAGGCAAAGGCCCATTGTGGGCCCCCCTAAAGGGCCCACTATCGGCCCCCACTGCTACCTTCCCTGTGGCCCCAGTCCCCCCTGCACCCTTAACTGCCCCATATCACCCCCCAGGACTCTTTGTTTGTTTTGTTGAACCAAACTAACATGATTATTCCTCTGGAACTCATAAATTATTCTTGGTTATGGTATTTTTAAAGATTTTCCCATCATGAAGCTTTAAGTTGATCATCTTTCACTTAACATAAATCAGCTAATGCTGAACTACAAAGTTAAAGTGAACATTTTACATTTTTTTTAAAGTATGAGCATTAATTAATAAATAAGTTGTAGCATTAATGATGGCTCAAAAATAACTAAAATACCATATTTAAAATTTTGGCAGTCAAATCTTACACATTTTTCATATAGGCTTGGGTTTATGTGCACTAGAGACATTTAATACAAATAATTATAATAAAAATAAGTGAAAAGGAGGTTTCTAGCATTTAGCTATAAATGAAAAACACCAAGTTTCAATGAAATTCTCTGAAGTTCTCAAGTTTATAAGACTCTGGCCCCCTCAAAAATATTAAATAGTAAGTACAAAACAAGCTAAAAAATTACATATCAAAAGAAAGACATACAGCACAGACATCACACACAGGTGTAATGACTGCCTAAGGGAAGCACTGTATTTAGATGTAACAGCCTATATGGACCTACCTGATAACCTGAGCTAAAAAAAAAAGCCAAAGTAAAATTATCATAGTCAAAGGAAGAGGCAAAAGAACAGGTAAAAAAGAAAAGAAAAAGGCAGTATTTCACAAAATTAAAAAATGGCAAAATAAATGGCCACACTGAGGAATTAAAAGGTGAGGCCGCTGGAAAAGTTCCTGCTGTTGTGCTGTCTATTGCTTGCTCCTGCTTTTTTAGCATGTCAATGTGAAGGTGATTGGCAGAGAAAGGTGAAATCTGCATTTCAGATGAAGCACAGATCCTAATGATAGCCTGCTTTGATGAGCCCAGAGTGAAAAGTGCTTAGGCTTCCAGCCACACTAGCTCTGCTAGATGGGAACAATTTCTATATTCTTCTATGTTTTCATATCTGACAACCAAATTGAAGATGGGGCCCCTTATTGCTTGGGGCCCTAGGCGGCCGCTTGCTTTGCCTACCCCAAATGCCGCCACTGCCAGTGTGTAAGTGAACAGGAAAATCATGGATCATAACCAAGGGTGCACAGATATACTCACCATGACAAGCTCTTACTGCAACTGGACATTCTTCAGGGCAAGCATGGTATTTGTGGTGTGTTTGTACAGCCCCGAGGGCCACAGGGTCCTGGGAGCAATGTTCCCTTTAAGCTGCGCAGGCGTGCGGCTGCACAGCACACTGCAGCTGCCCAGGACAGGGAAGGCTGCCGGCTACACAGGGCCAGCACCTAGATTCCCAGCTCAGAGCTCCTCTGGAGCAGGGTGTTATTAAAATTCCTGCCCAGAGAAGTTCTAACAGAGCATAGCCAGAATGTCTGAGCATGCTCCGTTAGTACTGCTCTGGTCCCAGGAGCTGTGGCTGGGCCATGCTGCTCCAGCGGCAGGGTAGGATTGCGGGGAGGGATTGGGCAGGCTGAGGGGTTACCAGGGGAGCAGGCCTGCAGTGAGAGGCCAGCAGGATTGGCCACGCGGGGGGGGCAGGAGAATCGGGCCAGCAGGATCAGGCCTGCACGGCAGGGGCACCACACAGCGAGCAATGTGAGTTGCTCAGCTGCGTGAGGCTCTTAGAGGGAACATTGCCTTGGAGCTCCAGTGACATCGATATGTCCAATACAGCCAGCTCTTGCCTGACTGGCAGTGTGCTCTTAAGTCTCCACTCGTGGTTTCATAAGAACCTCAGCTTTCATTTCTTAGCTCTCATTGCTGCTTGGGAGGGCTGGGAAATAGTGACCTCAGTGTCACACGGGAATTGAAGCAAAAGAACTGACATCTATTGGTGTTTTAAAATCACTGACAAACAAAATGTCTTTGTTTTTAAGCTTATCTCATGATCTTGGGGGGGGGGGTCTCATGATATTTGAATGCCTGGGATCAGCAATTTGTGTGTGAGAGAGAGAGAGAGAGAGAGAGATTCATTTAATAATTATCAGTTGTCTGCAGCCCATGGAATTAGTGCCAGCGCTGCAGTGAGTTCTAGTATGGCCCATGACTGGCCAGTGCCACACTGCATGTGTGTTTTGAGTGGTGGTAGGGTAGGTCTCAGACTGATGTTGGCACTCTGGGGCTGGGGCCATTCATTTTCACGACAGGACCCCAACTGTGCTGAGCGCCTGGGCCTTACCACAGTAGAGTTATAGCAGCGAGCTAGTGCCTTGTCTTCACAAGGTTTTTGCACAGAGAGGATGATGCCATCCCAGCAGCAGTAGATCACTTGTTCTGCTCAGGTCCTGTGGGTTCTAGTCTCATGCTGGTTGACTGCATTCCTGCAGTTGACTCCCTTTGTCGGCTGTTCCATTCCATTTTAATTCTTGGCAGGATATTTCAGTGGTTAAAAGCCAGTCCAGCTGTAATAGTTCTGGGCCAAACTAAAAGCCTTGGTCCAAACTGCCCCCCACTTTGTGACAGTCCGGATCTGGAGCCAAACCCATGTGTTAGGCTTCAGTCACTGTCCCATTGAATGTTGAGTGTAGATAGATTAGCCCTTAGCTAAACTCATGTGCCATGTAAAAAGCCACAAAACTCATTAATTAAACCTAATCAACTCCAAGCATTCCATTCAGCAGGTGGTGACTGATTTGATTTGGGCCCATCTCTTGTCCAGCAGCTCCCCAACTTTGTGTCACTCAGAGGGGTGGTATTTTCAGGGGAGTGATCATAGTGCGTGTGACAAAGCGGTAAGAAACTCTAATGTGCCTTGGATCCCCGGCACTACAACCTGTTTGAAACAGCTCTATTGCTCAAAGATGCGCCCAGGGCCCAACTTCTCCATAACACGGAGTTTGAGGGAGTCTGAGTCCAGGCTCCTGCAAGTCTGAAGAAAATTAAGTCTTTTGTCTTTGCCCAAGTGTCTTCCTTATGGCAAAAATGAGCCTTTACTGAGGAAGGTGCCATCTTCCCAGTGTGAACTGAGGTATCCAGGGAATTTATCTTGGCCTGCAATACTGCCTCACAATGGATAAGGCTGCATCTAGTGTTAAAAATGCATGCACGTTAAACAAATGGAGACTGCCACACAGCTAGCCAAGAACACAGCCAGTGAATGATGGAACGGCCTCTTGGTTGCTTGGGAAACCCAGGGCTTGTGCTGTCACTGTCTGTGCCATACAGCATGTGGTCTGTGTGGACCTTCCTACCAGGGAGAATTAGGAACCACTGGCCACAACACCATTCCCTTTCATGTTGTGCAGGCAGGGACAGATGTTTCTTGGGTTTTAGATGAATCATTCAGGGGTGAGGGGGAGGGGGAGGATTTATAGCCAGCTCTACAGACCTGTAGGCTGAAGTCCTTGAGTTGTCCCCACATCAGGTACCAAGTGATGACCATGCAGGCTTCTGCTGTTTGCACCCTGCTCCAGAGGGTCACCTCTTGCCCTGGGAGAGAATAGTTCTGTCTCCTCAGGGCCCATTTTGGTCTTCAGACTTGCCAGTGAGACTGGCAACAAGGGGGCCCAGTGCTTTTTGCGTTGCGTATCTTTACACAGGTGGGGCCATGAGCAGAGTTGTCTGAGCCAGGAGTATCCTGAGTTCCAATCCTTGTGACTGCCTGCAAGTCATGGGATTAGGTGCTTAACCTTGCACTTTGCCTTAGTTCACTCAGCTGTAAAATGGGGCTAAAGGCTGCTAGCAGCGGAGCTATTGAATGTGAAGTGCTTGTGAAGATGACATGTGCTAAGGAACATTCCTTGATGCATGTGCCATCCCTCTCTCAGTTGCCAAGTCAGTGCATCTTTGTTGTGGTTAAGTGACCTGCTGGCCTCTTCCCAAGGGCAGGCTGGGCGCCTGCTACTCCACTTAGCTCTGCCTGCTTACCTGGGGCATTGCTTGCTGCAGTCCCACAGGTGCCTCTGTCCTACTCTGGCACTGCAGCCGTGCATATCTTGCTGCTGTCAATGGCTAAGCCTAGAATGCTGGGCAGCTGATCTAAAGTCAAGGAAATGAACCTTCTGTTATCCTAGTCTTCTCTGGCTGTGTCTTTGTGTGTCCATCCATGGCTGTAACCGCTGCCTGTGTCCTGTGCCTGGGGCCAGGGAATAAAATCCTGGGTCTATTCCCAGCTGCTCCTACCAGTGCAGTGCCTGGTCTGCTCCTTGCTTATGTTCTCCAGCCACAATGTGCTGCACTGGCTCATGATAGGTAGCTCTGCCCATTGGGCAGCAGGGTCAGGCCTTCTTTGACCCCACCAGCTCCTTCTCCCTGACTCCAGGAGTTGGAGATTCGCTAGGCCAAGGCTAGATTAGCCTCCTGGCTCCAGAGAGGGAATTTAGTAAGTGTGTCTATTCAGAGAGCTCTAGGCACAGAGGTGGTAGGCCAGGAGCAAGCTGTCTGACGTGAATGACCTGTTGGGTCCACTGGCATGGGCCAGACTGAATTTGGTGACCTAGAGACAAAAGGCTCCATTGCTGATGGCAGCCCCTGAGCTGGGGATCAGCAACACACCTGTGGCTCCCTGAGCCTCCCCTTCTGGCCAGGTGTGCTCCAGGGACACCCAGCTGGTCCCAGCATTGTGGCCAAAGCAAGGTCATCCCCCCCCCCCCCCCACACACACACACACCACCACCACAACCGCATGAGCCGGAAGCAGGCCATTGGCCACGCTGCAGCCCCTAGCGCTGGTGGGGGGTTGTATGGGCAGCAATGCTTCGCCCCACCAGCGAAGAGAGAGTTGGAGGGAGCGCGCGCCACCTGCACACCCCTGCCCCAGTGCTAGAGACTGCAGCACAGCTGATGGGCCGGCTCGGGCTCATGTGGTTGTGGCAGGAAGGTGGGAGGAAATGGATCTTCTTGTTTGAGCACTGCTTACATCATTCAGTTACAGGTGTCTGCATGCCACAATGCACAGTAATCCGGAAAGTCTTTTAGCCCTAGCCTCTGAGGTCAAAGTTAGCAGCCAAGGCCCCCTCCATGCTGCGACCAAGGCTGTATATCTGACCCTGACTTTGACCCTGCCAGTTCCTTCTTTCTACCCTCAGCAACAGTGCTGGAACAGCCCGCCTTTGCAATTAAGCAAGCACCTGTCTCATCTAGTTACTTCTTGTTATCTTGCAACAAATAATGCTGGGATTTAAACCTTACACAGTTTGCTGCAAGGCATTCCCAATTGACGACCCCCGCAAGAGATGCCTCTCCTGTCTGGGTGAGTCATGCCTGGTGTGGCTTCGCTTGCAGAGGAGCAGTATGTTCTTCTTCGAGCACTGCTCACATCATTCAGTTACAGGTGTATATGTGCTGCAGTGCGTGGTAGCTCAGAAAGTTTTTTAGACATAACCTGTCAGGTGAGGGCATGCGACCAGTGCCCCCTCCATGCCGTGACTGCAGCTATATAGGTGATCATGACCCTGACCCTCCCATTTCCTTCTTTCTGCCCTCAGCGACGGTATCAGAATAGCTGAAACTTGCGGAAGCAAGTGCATGTCCTCATTCGTTCTTGGTAACAATGCCGGGGTTTAAGCCTTGCCCATCATGCTGCAAAGCCTTGCCAATCGATGACGTCTATGAGAAATGTCTTATGTACCTTGGTGAGTCACACCTCGTGGAAAATTGCTTCATCTGCAGGTCCTTCAAGCGGAGGACCCACAAGGACAGGGAGCGGAGGTTACACAACTTTGCCCAAGATCGAGCATCTCAGCCAGTGCCCGATGCACCTCTCGTGCTGAATGCTCTGCAAGCCCCACGTGCGAATTCTGCACTGGAACCTGTCCTGCACTGCTCTCCGGCTCAGAATATGAAGGCGCAATCGGCATCCAACTCAGCACCAGTACGGCGCCGTTTAGCACTGCCCATGTACGCCCCTCCTCAGGAGTTGGGACGGGGCAGCTTTCGATACCGTTGACGCCGGAGGCCCTCACAGCAGCTCAGGCCCTGCTCAAGGCACCAGTGCCGGTACTGGCCAAGAAAGCCAACTCCAAGGACAAACCAGCTCTTTCAGTGAAGGAGTGGACAACGAGAGGCTCAGTACCGTTCCCGACCTTGGCGCCCTCAAGCCCTCCACCAGTACCACAGAATGGTACCGAAGACCATTTGGATGACCACTCTTTCTGGCTCTCATCCCGTGAGCCCTTGGGACTGTGCTTCCAGGGCTCAAGACTACAGAAGTCTAATTCCTCCTCGCAGACCTCTTCCTGCTCCACTCCTCAGTGCCCTGGATCTCCGAAAGCTCCAAAATGAAACCCCGGTACCAGTGAATGAGTGGGTAAGCAGTGCCAAAAGCGTTCACCAATGCCCCTGTCAAGAGGAGGTGCAGCCCCAGCAACCCCAGTGTGGGCAACACAGCGGAGCTCCAGATGTGCTGATGTGGGGCCTGTGGGCACACAGAGGGAAAGGAGCCGCTCCCACTCCCATCAACCCATGGCCCTAGCTTCCTCCAGTGCTGGTCACAGGAATGGCTGGATTGGACGGCCAGCGATGACCACGTCTCCCTGCACCTTTTGGCACCATCATCGACCTGAACTCCCAACTCATCTGACCTATCCAACAATGAACCCGATCCGGACTCCACCCAGCGCAGTAGATCAAGGGTCCCTTCATCCTCTTCCCCGGACGAAGTTACCTTTCAAAGACCCCTGGCATACAGGGACAACTCTCGCACACAAGCAGGAGCTGCTTCATCATATGTCAGCAAACCTCAACTTAGATCTAGGGATAGTCAGGTAGGAGCATGACCCCCTCTTTGACGTGTGTGACGCCACCCTACCTGCAAAGGTCTCTGTTCCCCTCCATGAAGGGGTGTACAGTGTTGTGAAGGCACGGTGGCAGACCCCATCATCAGTCCCTCCTGTGTCCAAGGTGGCAGATCAAAGGTACCACGTTCCCTCCGATAAGTTTGTGTTCTTCTTCCGCCACCCTACACCAGGGTCCTTGGTGGTAGACGTAGTTAACCAGAAGGAAAGGCAGGGCCAATTGGGCTCTGCCCCTAAGAACAAGGATGCAAAGAAGCTTGATCTATTTGGCAGGAAGGTTTATTCCACCTCCGCCTTACAGCTGCACATTGCCAATCACCAAGCTCTCATGGGGAGATATGTGTTCAACCTCTGCTGTGATTGCGTCCCTGGGGACTACCTGAGAGACTTCGAAACAATG
Organism: Podocnemis expansa; assembly: GCA_007922195.1. NCBI lineage: Eukaryota > Metazoa > Chordata > Testudines > Podocnemididae > Podocnemis > Podocnemis expansa. The sequence continues at coordinate 1,587,440 of ML682104.1, forward strand.
GTGGAGGAGGGGTCTTGGCCTCCAGAGATGCACTTATGACCTCCTGGGATGCATCTGACACAGCCTCGCATAACATGGCCTCCACTGTGGCTATGAGGCAAGTGGCCTGACTTCAAGGCTCGGGCCTGTCCCAGCAGATGCAATTAATCATACAGGACCTACCGTTTGAAGGCCCTGCCCTCTTTACTGAGTCCACAGACTCAAAACTGCATCGGATGAAGGACTCTAGGGCCACCCTTAAGTCCCTAGGCATGTACACGCTGCCACCTGTTAGGTGCTCTTTCCGGTCCCAGCAGCTGTGCCAACAACCACCTCAGCAGCTGCAACAGCAGACCCAGCCAGATTCAGGGCTCCTGTTCCCAGTCCTACCAGTACTCCTAGCACCAGTAAGGGGGTCTGGGCAGGGGTAAGATCTACCCAGGTAGAGGCCAAAAACTCCAGGCCTCCCAGGCCAGTTGTCAGGGACAAGGTACCACATGTTCAACAGGACAGAAGCAGCATTTTTGACAGCAAGCCCGATGGCAGCACAACCACAGCCTCCACCCTAACTTTTGCCAACCGTTTGGCCTGGTAATCTCATCACTGGGCCCACATCACAGCCGACCAATGGGTACTGGACACGGCCTCGAAGGGGTATCTCATACAATTCCGGTCCACGCCTTGGGACAGAAAACTGCTACCTCGTCTGAATCTCGGGAGCCAGGAACTAGACCTGATGCTCAAGAGAGAGTGTGAAAAACTCCTCTCCCTCAGGGCCATAGAGAGGGTCCCAAGATTGGAGCAGGAAAAGGGGTTTTACTCCTGCTACTTTTATAGTTCCCAAGCAAATGGAGATCTGAGACCCACCCTAGACCTCAGAGCTTTAAACAAGCACATAAGGAAAATAAAATTTTGTATGGTTTCCCTATGACAGATCATCCTATCTCTAGATTACGGGGATTGGTTCGCGGCTCTCGATCTAAAGGATGCTTACTTTCACAAAGCGATACGCCCCTGCCACAGAAGTTTTCTAAGGTTCCTAGTGGGGGGAACACGCTTCCAGTTCACATCACTCCCTTTTGGACTCTCCTTGGCCCCCAGGATGTTCACAAAATGCATGGTGGCAGTCACTGTGCAACTGTGCCAGCAGGGTATAAAGATATACCCCTACCTAGATGATTGGCTAATAAAAGGGAAATCAAAAGCCCGGGTCAAACACAGCGTCAAAGTAGTAAGTCAGCTGTACAAGTACCTGGGGCTTTGCATAAATCGAGAAAAGTTAAAGCTCTCCCTATTCCAGGACATAGCATTCATATGAGCTCTCCTAGACTCCAAAAAAGAGAGGGCCTCCTTGCCCCCCCCCCCAAGATTTCAATCCATTTTCACCATCATTGCGGAGCTGCAGAACTCCCAGGTAACCATGGCCCAACACTGTCTCCAGCTTCTCAGGCACATGGCGGCCTCCACTTCAGTGATAAGAATGACCCGCCTGAGAATGAGATTGTTCCAGATCTGGCTATCCACAGGATTCCACCCACAGAGGCACCCCATGTGCCAGGTACTGTCGGTCCCCCGTGACATTCTGGGGATACTAGAGATCTGGAGGGATCCCCTCTTTGCCATGGGAGGAATCCTCTTCAAGCTGAGACCCTTTGGTGATCCTGATCACTGATGCCTCTGAGTTGGAGTGGGGAGCCCACATATCAGAGGGACTTTCCACCCAAGGACATTGGTCCTCCATGGACAGACCACTTCATATAAATATGAAGGAGCTGTGGGCTATCACACTGGCCTGCAGGACCTTTCCGGTCAGGATAAAAGGCAAAACAGTCCAGATCCTAATAGATAACACCACGGCCATGTTCTACACAAACCACCAGGGGGTGTCCATTCCCCAGCTCTCTGTGTGGAGGCAACCAGACTCTGGGAACTAGCCCTGCGGTACCGTTTCACCCCACTAGCAGCTCACCTGCCTGAGGTGGACAACAGGCTAGCAGACTTGCTCAGCAGAACCCCTCTAGCCCACCACAAGTGGTCCCTCCACAATACAGTGTATCCCACCTAGTCAACAGGTGGGGAACACCCCAAGTGGACATCTTCATGACACAAAAGAACTGCAAATGTTGTCACTTCTGCTCTCTCAGAGGTCAGGAGAAGGGTTTGCTAACGGACACCTTCCTGCCCCGTTGGTCAGAACCCCTGCTGTATGCTTTCCCACCAATCCCGCTGATGTACAGGGTCCTCCTGAAGGTAAGGAGGAATGGAGCAAACAAGATATTAGTAGCTCCGGATTGGCCCAGACAACACTGGTACTCGATCCTACAGGATCTGTCCATAGATGCATCACGCCACCTTCCCCTTTGAGTGGACCTCCTGACATAGAACTCAAGGCACCTGCAGCACCTGAACCCTGGTGTCTTGCATCTGAGGGCCTGGCAACTCCATGGCTAAATGAGCAGGAAAGACTGTGCTCGGATAGGGTCAAGGAGGTACTAATCAGTAGTAGGAGACCCTCCACTAGAGATAAGAGCCTTTCTCTTTCCTCACTGAGAGTCCATCTAGCAGCAATTTCAGCATTCCATGTTAAGGTGGAAGGCATTCCGATTTTCTCCCACCCTAGCTCCACCAGATTCCTGAAGGGATTTGAAAGAGTCTTCCCATAACCCCATGAACCTGTCCCACAAAGGGACCTTAACGTGGTGCTCCATAGCCTAATGGAGCCTCCTTATGAACCCCTGGACTCATGCACTCTGCTGGTTCTTGCATGGAAGGTGGCCTTTTTGGTAGCAATTACCTCAGCTAGAAGAGTATCTGAACTGAAAGCCCTTTCTTCAGAACCCTCACACGAGGGTCTTCCCTGAAAAGGTGGTGCTCTGCCCACATCCATCCTTCCTTCCTAAAGTGGTCTCTCCATTTCACCTTAATCAGGACATATGCCTGCCAGTGTTCTTCCCGGACTCTCAGGTTACAGAGAACCAGAGGAAGTGGCACAACCTGGATGTCAAAAGGGCGGTCTTTATATATAGAGTGCACGTGCCCATTCCGCAAAACCTCCCAATTGTTTGTGGCAGTCGCAGAATGTAAAAGAAGACTTCCGGTGTCATCACAGTGCATTTCCAACTGGATTGTGAATTGTATTAAAGACTGCTATAGAAGGTTGAATACACCCCTCCCGGGGAATGTCAGGGCTCATTCTACCAGGGCCCAGGCTTCATCAGCGACCTTCCTCACCCAGGTCCCAATCCAGGAGATCTGCAGGGCAGCTACATGATGGTGCTTACCTTCACGATGCACTACACTACTGTCCAACAGGCTAGAGAGTATGCCATGTTGAGCAAAGCCATACTCAATGTAGGCAAGCTGTAACTCCTCCCACCATCCTTGGGGATGGCTAGCAGTCACCTGTAACTGAATGATGTGAGCAGTGCTCAAAGAAGAACAGTGGGTTACCGATGTAACCATCCTTCTTCGAGATGAGCTGCTCACATACATTCAGATGCCTCCCACCATCCCCGCTAACCAGAGCTGGTGAAAAGAAGGGGCTGGAAGGGTCAGGGTCACGGTCTCCTATATATCCAAGGTTGCAGCACAGAGGGGGCATTGGCCGTGTGCCCTGACGTGACAGGCTAAAGCTAAAAGATTTTCCTAACTACTGTGCACTGCAGCATGTATACACCTGTAACTGAACGTATGTGAGCAGCACATCTCAAAGAAGACAGTTACATTGGTAACCCACTGTTAATTCATTGGGGGCTGTGGGAGGCAGTAAGGTCATTTGGAGAGGGATCCTTGGAAATTTTTCAACGTTTGCACTGAAAAATGCCTGTTTGTTGAGAGTGAATCATTTTGCAAGAAGGGGTAGTTTGCACAAAGGTCTCCACTTGGAAACATTTTTGAAAACAGTTGTGCTATTGACCAGATGTTTCGCCTGGACACTTTCAGATGGGTTTTCCTGGTTACAGTGACTTTTCGTTTCAAAAAATAAGCAAATGGAAGTAAAAATTTCTCATTTTAACTTGATCATAACTGAACCAAAATGTTTTGATGGACCTGAACTAAGCATGGCATTGCAGGAAGGGATTTTTGGTCTGCAAAACTTGTTGAGCTTTCCTCTTTTCCTCCTGAGTCATGAGAGGAAAAAATTTCCAACCCTTGGCAACTAGAGTGGGATGGGAAAATGTTTTCCCACGTGGCTCTACCTATGGATAGTGCATTGTGACCTCAGACTACACCATTAGTCAGCTAACGTCAGTTTTATTCTGCCCAAAGGATCTTTGCTTGTGTGGATTGTTTGACAACAGGCAGCCTGGTGTGACTCTATGCTTCACGACCTACCCTGCAAAGAGCAGCCAGCTACAGCCAGATGAGGAGGCTGTTTGACTGTGTAGGTCCCCATTCGACTGTCTGCTTTCGCACTCCACTCCACTGCCTTGGCAGAGTCGACCTGCTGCTGGCCAGGATGGGTGGCTAGAATGGGGTGGGGAGAGGATGGCTGAAAGTCTGCAGTGAGTGTGACGAAGCAAACCTGGGCTGGGGAGATGGAAAAGTTAGAATAGTTCCTATTTCAGGCCCTGTCTCTCCTGCCTCCACCTCTCCCAGGACTCCTATGATGCTGATCCAGTTACTGTTTTACCCTCCAGCTCTGCTTCTTGTTCCATGTTGTCCCCTGGACTTGGGGGCTCTTGCAGATTCGTCTTAGCTGCTTCATGCCCAAAGAGCACAGGAACTGGGGCTTTTTGTAAAGTCTGAGTCGGGGGGGAGTCATTGCTGGTGTAACTCCCGGGACTGCAGTGGGCTGGCTCTGGGCTGAGACGGGCACCAGTGGTATGGGAGTTACTGGAGCAGATTATGAAGGGGGAAGCAGCCCCCCACTGGCTATCTCTGCCACTAGCCTAGTTCCCTGGCCAACTAATGAGGGAGCACAGCCCTTGGACCGCAATGCATTAGGAGCCTAGAACCAGGTACCTTCTCAGCTCTTTGCCCTGAGGGGGATGTCTGGTGGTCAGAATAAGAGCATGGTGAGATCTCACACTGTCACAGCCTTCCTGTGTGACCATAGGCAAGTAATGTGGCTGCTCTGTGCCTTGGTTTCCCCTCTGTCCAGTGAGAAGAGTGTAGAGACTGTGAACAGCTCTACCCTTCTGGGGTGGAGGGCCAAACAAGCCCCTTCATAACCTTATGGTTGCACTGCAGTCTGTGCTACCCTCTTGGTGTGCCTAGGGCCTTTGGGAGTGGGTGCAGGGGAACTGAAGAACTCCATCCTTGTGCCAAGCCTGGGGCAGAAAGGTGATGGCACTTGTCTCCCCTGTTTGGGGCCTGTTTGGTCCCTGTGTGTGCACAACAGTGAGGGTGTGAACTGGGCCTCCTGGGATAACTTCCTGAATGTGCAAAGATCAGGGAAAGCTGCAAAACCAGGGCCAAACCCCCAAGCCATTAACACATAGTAGTTAAACCAGTCTCCCTTTCAATAACAAAACATGCTTCTGAATCCCCACACTGGTAATCACAAAGCATAACAAAATAGAACAGCCCTGTTTGTAGCAGATCAGCTCCTCTGGTCCCTGCCACGCCACTGGGTCTCTTAAGGAAATAGGTTCTCAGCCACATTACCCAGAACAATATAGGCTTGCATCTTACCCAAAATACCATGCTGCCAGCCAACCCTTTAGTAAGTATAACTAAAAGTTTAATATAAAAAGAAAAGAAACAAAATGTGAGAGGTGTGAAAGGGTCAAAGTTAATCATATACATACCAGTTATTTAGAGTCCATATAAAGTAAGTCCTTGAAGAATTTGTAGTTTGCAGATTAGTCCAGTTCCTCAGGTATACACCCAGCATCTGAGTGTGTCTCAATCCTTGGTTCAGTTGCAGCAGAATAGTTCCAGAAGTGGGTGTTGGTTCTAGACTAGAGACTGAGGACAAAATGGAGATGGAGCTGCTGCCTTTTATCACATCTGTTCTTCCCCATGCTGTGCAGAGCCTTTGCAAATGAAAATGGAGTTGTCACATGGGCAAGTCTTAGGGACTTAGCAGGTTTCTCTCTGGGCCCACTGTACCTGTGAGCTTCCTTAATGGACCATTAAAAGAAACAAAATTTTATAGATGTCCAGTCTGGGAGCACCCTGGAATCCAGTAACTTTGAACACAAATAGAACAAGCCTATTCTTAACTTCTAATACAGATATGACGACTGCATGTAAACCTTATAATCTTTCTATTGGTACCAAACTTGGCATATCATGTAGGGATTATTGCAAATATGAAATATTAATATCAAAGTTAATCATAAACAATCCCCTAAACCCAGACAGCAACACAGAGGAATTGCACCAGCCCTGTCATCTCCCCCCCGAAACTGCCTGTCCCCTTTGTCGTCTGGTCTGCCCACAGCCTTCCCCCAGGCACCCTTGGTCACTGAAAAACGCCCTGTGCTATGGTTTCTGTGAGCAAAGCACAGATGATCTCTGCTTTCCATTGGCAGCCTGGCAGCTGGTTGACAGCCGCTTCCCAGCAGGGCAGACATGGCCAGAGTGGCCTGTGTCAAGCACATGCACTGAGTAGCAGCAGGAGGACTGCGTTTTCAGGCGAAGTGACTGAAGGAGGAGATAGCCAAGTTCCTCTTCACTCAGTGCCCTGCCTTCTGGGACTGGTCCTCACATATTGGGATAACATCTAGCTACCAAAAACAGTGCCTCCACATCCCACTCTGCAGCCCCTCTGTGGCTTATGATGAGCCCTACCCCAATAACCTCTGTTCCCTGTCTTCCCCTCCCCGCCCTCAGGCAGATACACTGGCATGTTCTGCCATAGCAACACTGTGGGATAAGCTAATTCCTCCTCGATGCCACTCTTGCCTTCACAGCGTGAGTCAAGGTAGTCAGCCAGTGGAATCTGGCTCTGTCTCCCAGACAGTGTGGCCTAATGGGTAGGGCAGACTCTGAACTGGAACTGCAAACTTGTGGGTTCAACCCATCCCATCCTTATGGCCATGGACCAGGTGTTCAGAGACAGAGGGTAAGTGTGGGCTGGGAGTCCCCTGTGTCCTGGCAGTTCTTTGTTCTTCATCTCTCTCTGCTCTCTCTCTTTCAGAGCTCCTACCCCATCTGGGAAGATTTCAACTCCAAGGCAACAAAGCTACATTCTCAGCTCCGGTGAGTGGCCCAGACTGTGCACACTACTGCCAGGTGGTGGCTTGATGTCCTCCAGAGCTCACTGAGTGGGCAGAACGGAGCAGCCCCATTAAAACTCTGCACACCAGCTGCCATGATTATAGGCGAGGACCACGAGAACAGAGCTGGCAAAGCCTTCAGGGGCATTGTGAGTCGAGCTCCATTCCCAGGCTGTGCTCTGCAGCCCAGCACACCAGGCAGGAACTGGCCACTTGTCATTCTTGCCCCCCATTCCTGGCATGCGACCCAAGTACTCTCCAAGGCAGAGCTCATGAAGATGGGCAGGTATCTGTCACCTCGTGTGGCCCATGGTGAAACAGGTGCAGAGCAGACAAGGGAGCTGGCCAAGAACACTGGTGGCAGAGGAAGGCTCAGAACCCGGGGAGTCCCCCCCTGTGGCCCTGTGCTGTACCATGGCCATAATGCCCCTTGCTGGCTGCAGGCCCCACACCATGGGGTGTGCCTAGAGCAGCCAGATAAAGGGCCCATGTGTGGCTGGGGGGAGCAGACAGGGAGAGTCATGGCATGCACTGTTGTGGAGCTGCTCATAGCCAGGCTGCCGTGAGGCCGAGTGGGTTCATGTCCTGTCTGTTCCTCAGGGACCAGGCCTTGCAGTGCAAGCGGGTGGCTGAAAGCACCATTTCCCTGCTGCTCCAGCAGTCCCTTCCTGCCTTGCCTTCCCCGTAGCAGTTCATAGAGTTCCTGGCCAGTTCTCCCAACGCCCAGCCTTTGGGCAGGCATCTAAGCACGGTTGTTAACTAGAACTGCCCAGTCCTTTGGTGCATTGAATGCCTGCTCACCTTGGTTTCTGGACTTCCCGATCTCTCCCCCTGGACTGCGCAGCCTCTCACCAGAGTACTGTATTCCAGCTGAAGGGCTGTTTATCTTACTGCCTCCCATTCCCAGTCATTCCTCACTCACAGCCCCAGGGGTTCTCTCATAACTGGCAGCCCCCATCTAGTCTAAGATGCTTTGTGTTAATGCGATGTCCCTGGCTGGCTGGGCCACACCTGTACTCCTCGGTCAGTGCTACCTGGGTTGCCCAAGAACTGTGCCAAGGAAGCTCTGCTCTCAGCAGCATCTCTGGTGCTAATGCTCCAAATGGATCCCAGGGCGGGGCTCCGTCACATGGCTGTGAGTGCTGGGGGGCGGTCTCTAGAGCTGACCAATCCACATCACTGGCACAGAGTGTGCTGATGTGAGGCTGTCTCACCCCCTAGGATGGGGAAGCAGCACAGGCAACAGAGCCTTTTCCTTAATGGATTCAGCTCGTCTTGGGGCACGGCGCAGCTGCCAGGAGGCCTGCATGTGAGAAACAGGGGGCTGGATGTGCTGCATTTCACACTGAGGTGCCAGGCTTATTGTGAGCCTTGGGTCTGCCCATCTTGCTGCTTCACTCCACCCTGTGCCCTGACCTGGGCCTGGCCCGGTCACACAGCTCACCCACTTTGCACATGTGAGAGGTAGTATGGTTACCGGATCGTGGTTCAGGAGCCCTTGGGCATATGCCTAACTCCAGATTCTCCAAGGGCTCCTCGATGCCAGGGGTGTTGGGTGCCTGAATACCTTTGAGGAGCTGTGGGTCTGATTTTCAGATATGCTGATCTCCCCCAGTATTTATTGAAATCAGTAGTAGTGTGGGTGCACAGCCCTCCTGAAACTGATGGCACATACTGCTCAGTGCCTCAGTTTCTCTGTCTGTGACTAGATGGTAATAATGTTCCTTATCCATCTTGGGATGGGCTTTGAGATCTGCCCACTATGGAAAGGGCAGCAAAAGGCCTTCTCTTACTGCGCTCAGGCTCTGTCACTTGATTGTCTACTCGTCTTCTGACATCTGAATGAAAAACTCCTCCTCTGCTCATTCTGAGGAAGCACTGCTGTTAGAAATGGATTAAAGGAAGCCAGGGGCATTGCTAGATAGCAAAAAGACTCAGGGCACAGGCCTACAGGCTCCACCTGTGCTAGACCCTGCCCCTGTCATGGGTCCACCCCCAATAGGCCACACCCACAACAGACACGCCCCCCCCGACCCAACAGGCCCTACCCCTATCCTGGGCCTCACTTGAAACTGGAATTCACATGAAATATTTTGAAGTGGGGAAGTTTCGCATGAAATGCAAATTTTGAAAAAATGGAGATGTGATGTTTCTGAAAGGAAATATGCTCCCTGGGGCCATGCCAGCTGATGACTAAAATTGAAGCTGTCAGCTTCTAGCCAGCAGCTGTCTAGGCACCAATACAGTCTGGCCATATAGCTTACCATAGATTATCCTGGTCCAGGGTGTTTAGCCTCTGTACCACTCTCCCATCACGCAGAGACCCCATGCCATGTTATGATACAACTCCTTCATACCCCTCTGCATTCAAACTGTAAAATGAGCAATCATTCACCTCCACTGTTCCCTACAAATGAATCAAAGTGCTGGCAATATCCTCGTAAAAGCTCACAGATCATGTGAGGAGGACATATAAAAATTCTCCTCCTCTGACAAGGCATATCATTCCCTGTCTCCTACAGGTTTCTGTTGCTAAACATCAGGAGTCAGGGAAATCAGAAGATATCAGAGTGGGAGGGAGGGTGGTGGATCAGACCATTCCTGGGACTTCCAGTCAACTTTTTTAGGTTCTCCAGGTACTGGAGAAGTGGATGGCAGCTGGGTGCCCAGATGAAAGATGACACCCTGCTGACCCACGCTGAAGACACCCATCCCTGCAGTTCTCAAGCTTTTAAAATAGAGCCCACACCTCCCCTGAATGTTACTGTAATGCTTGCCCTCCACTTTGAGTGGCAGCATGAGATTGTGGAGCAGGGGAGTGGAGGGATGGCAGCACAGCAGCTGCAATTTGCCATGCTGGGCTGCTTATATCACAGAGCAGGAAATTTAAAAAGTCTCAGACCCTCGCCCAGCTTCCAGGTGTATGCAACCCAGGTAGGGGAAGTTGGGGAACTCATGAGGCAAGCAGGCAGGTTGGTTGGGGCTGCCAGTGCAGTGCTGTGAGCAGGGTCACACCAAACTGGCAGACCCAGGCTAGCCAGCCAGCCAGGCTCCCTGCCTTATGCCACCCCCACAAATAGCCAAAGCGAGGACAACAAAATGAACTGAAAACAAGGCAGAGAAGCCTCCTGCAGTATTCCTCCCATCCTGCCCTTAGCTCCTGTCAGACTCCCAGTCCCCCTTCTGGAGAAACAAAGCAGAGAAGACTTAGCAGCAAAAACTAAGTAAGCCTACTCTTACAGGAAAGAGAGAGTCCAAACCAAAAATACAGCATTACTGGGACCACACTATCCAATGCAAGACAGACAGCATTACAGGAATTCATAATAAAGTATGGCAACTGTAAAACAAGCAAGGAATCTAGTGGCACTTTCAAAGAGTAACAAATTTATTTATTGCTAGAGCTTTTGTGGGTGAAATCCTACTTTGTCAGACACTTGAAAATGGTTTCCAAATGGGATTTCACTCGTGATAAATAAATATGTTACTCTTTAAAAGTACCACTGGACTCTTTTCTATTTTTACTGGATTAGAATAACATGGAACTTTTCAGTAAAAGGATGGTTAACTTTGAGGCATGCTGCCTAGTAGGTGTACTTATGCTGTGCACAGTTCATATGAGGGCAAAACTGAGGAGCAGAATAAATAGTGACATTAAGTAGTGACATTATTGGTAGGTAAAGCCTCACTCATGATCTCCCAATAGAACTCTCAAATCACAGGAATCTTTTCCCCAGGCCCAGTCTGCTAATATTTGCTCAGTCTTCTGTAGCCACAATGTAGGGACACAAAATGAATAGAATTTACCTTTAAAGCATCTGTTAGGCAGCACTGTGTATGTGTTCTTTAATATCATAACTAAAATATTTAACTCGGTTTAATAGACATTATAGCCATTATTTAACAAAGCACCATATTGTAAATTTGGAACTCCTTTTATATTCTTGATGAAATTTCTTTAAGATGTAACACTGTGTAATTTCATTTAAATCTGTGTGAAAAAGATGTGTGAAGGGTCTGTGTGCAATGTTCCCTCTAAGCTGCGGGGGTGCGTGGCCACGCTAGGCCAGCAGCCAGAGGCCCTGCTCAGAGCTCCTGTGGAGCAGGGAGATATTAAAACTCCCACCCAGAGGAGCTCTAACAGAGCATGCCCAGAATGTCTGAGCATGCTCCGTTAGTGCTTCTCTGGCCCCAGGAGCTGTGGCAGGGTAGGATTGCGAGGAGGGGCTGGGCAGGCTGGGGGGGGGTGACCAGGCAGGGGCCCCGGGGGGGGGGCACGATCGGGCCCGTGGGGGCGCCAGGATTGGGCCCGCGGGGGGGGTGGGGGGGCTGCACAGCAAGCAACATGAGTTGGTCAGCTGCCGGAAGCTCTTAGAAGGAACATTGTTGTGTGATGGGATCAGTTGACACCAGCCTGTCCTGATGAAATGCAAGTAACACCTTAATGGATGAACAATTCAAACTAATCTCTGAAAACCAAGAAGAATAATCTACCCCAGAAAGAGAAAAACAAAATACAAGATCAAAGTTATGTCTGCAAATGACTGGTGATGAATAATTATTAGACAGGAGCTTTGAGTCAGCAAGACAAAGCAAGCCCCATGTACTCACATGAGACTCAGCAAGTACAGAAAAAACATGAAAATTTTGTCTCTCATTCTCCAAATGTCATCTTAGAGCCCCAGATTCATGACCTGGAGAGACCTGGCTCCCTCCTTGTGCCCAGCTTAGTTGCCCACTGGGCTGGCTCTAGCAACACTTAAAAGGACTGGTAATTATATCATGCCAGCTTCCAAAATTTCATGGGTATCAATGTATGTGTCTGGTTTTTGCTATTTTCACATTTACAAATAAATGTGGCATTTTGCGTTCTACCCTGAATAAGATCCTGCTAGTCTTTTCTAACAATTCCATTTCCTCTGTTATGCCAAAAGGGCACATGCTAAAATGATATGCAACAACACCCAAAAGAAAAGACTAGCAGGATCTTATTCAGGGGACAAGGCAATATACCACATTTATTGTAAATAAGTAACGATAGCAAAAAGCAGTCTCTCTCTCACACACACACAAGAAGTTCTGCAACCTGGTATATAATTACCAGTCCTTTTATGTGTTGCTTGAGCCAGCCTAGTGGCCAGCTAGGCTGGGCATAAGGAAGGAGCCAGGCCTCTATCGGTCATGAAGCCGATGCTCCAAGATGACAGCTGAAGAATTAGACCCCATTGTTTTCATGTTCTTATCCATCTTTTATACTTGCTGGCCCTCATGTACGTCTATGGGATTTGCTGTGTCATGTTGCCCTCAGGGTTTGTGTGAGATTGTAAGTCACCAGTCATTTGCAGGCTTGATTGTATTTTGTTCTTTTCTTTCTGGGGTGGCTCCTTCTGTTTGCTTTAATCAGAGATGTCTGAATTGTTCGGCTAGGTAGATGGTAATTGTGCTCCATCAAGACAGGCTGGCAATTGAGACTGGTCCCTACACACACACACACACACACACACACACACACACACACCCTTCATACACACATTTAAATGAACTTACACAGCATATGCCTAAACCAGGTTTCATCAAGTATACAAAATGGAGTACAGTGTTTAAGCAGGAGTTCCAAACTGGCAATATGGAGTCTTGGTGGATATTGGTTATAATGTCTATTAGTCAGGGTTACAGAATTATTTCACTTATGACACTAAAGGACATATACACAACATTAATTAACATATACTTTAAAGGTAAATACAATTAATTATCTCTGTCCCTCCGTATTATCTGTCCCTGCCCCACACCTCCAGTCACTCTCTGTTTAATGTAAAACAATCTAACACATGAGAACAATTTCAAGCACAGGATAAATACTAGGCACAGCATAAGGTGGTGGTCAGCAGAGTTCAACTTTACAAATAATATCACTGTTGATGAGGTTACCCTCCCAGACCACCTGCTGCCCCAGCCTCACAACTGAGGCAACAAGGCAAGGGCAGGAGACCCCAGGGTTGTGCCAGGCCAGCCCTACCACCACATTGCGACCCTGTGGTCAGACCGGGCAGCTCCACCACCTAGGCATGTGATGAGGGCAGGGGACCCCAGGCCAGGGCTGGGCTGTGGGGGGGGGCTCCCTGGCCAGGGCTGCACCACAGCAGCCTGGCCACCAACCTGATCCCCAGGGTCCCAAGGTTGAGGGATGGTTCCTGGCTCACAAGCCTTCTGCTGGCCTGACCCTGGCGCGGACAGAGGCTGAGGAACATCCCTTTGCCCACCTAGGGCTCATATGAGGGGCTCCATTCCCAGGCCACCCACCTCTGAGGCCCATAGGCCATGGGGGGTCCCCCGTGCAGGCAATGGGGAGACACTCATGGACCCAGCTAGGACCTAGAGGCCATGGGGGGAATGCCCTCAGACCAGGGGTACCCCCTGCCAATTCCAGCTGGGCCACCCAGGTCCCAGAAGCCTAGGGGTAGCCCCCTGAGTCCCACCTGGGCCCTAGAGGCCTAGGGACACCCCTACCAGTCCCACATGGGCTCCAGAGGTTTGGAAGCAGCCCTGCCCATCCCACGTGGGGCCTGGAGGCCTGTTGGCACCCCCCACAGCCCCAGCTGGGTCCCAAAGGCCTGGGGACAGTCCCCAGTGCCCGACCTGGGGCCCAGAAGCGTAGGGACACCCCCACCAGTCCCATATGGGCACCTGAGGTTCAGGGGCACCCCTGCCCATCCCACCCAGGGCCTGGGGGCCTATTGGCACCCTTCACAGCCACACCAGGGTCCCAAAGGCCTGGGAGAATCCCCCCCCCCGCCCCACCTGGGGCCAAGAGGCCAGGGATTAATTCCCTGCTTCCACCCAGGGGCTGGAGCCCATGCAGAGAAGTCCACCTTGGCCCCAGTCAGCCCCTCCTCTCCCCACCACCTGACCAGGGCCTCCAGTCCCGTCCCATCCCCCGCCCAACACCTGTCTGCTCTGTCCTTGGGAGAGAAGCCCATGCTGGTGCTGCTGCCTCTGCTGGGGAGAGGGGAGGGTTTGAAACTCGCTCCCTCCTCTCCCGTGGCTGAGCCACAGACTCAGCTGCAGCTCAGAGGCTCAGTGAGCTCCCTCTCACCCTGCGCTGACTGGCTGGCTTTCCCTGCACCAGCACTGGGGGTCATGAGAAAGACTGGGGACACTGCTGGGGAGATTCAGGGCATGGGCCCCCTGTGCCCAGTGCCAGTGATGCCCCAGAGGGAAGCTGTCCCGGCCTGGCTGGGTTTGTTACAGACCAGTGTAATTCCATCTGCAGAGCTTCTTTAGCAGCACATTTAAACCCGCGCAGAAGTGACTCAGGTTTCCAGAAACCTGAATCTTTTTTCCCTGTGGCATCCTGCAAAACACTTCATAATTTTCTTGGTTTCTTCCTGTCCAGCATGCACCATGCTAAGCCCCCTTGGTAACTTTGAATATCCTAGCTTTCCTGAGAGTTGTGCAAGGTGCTTTCCAGCTGAGTATCTAAAGTTCTTGCATCTTGCTGTGCTGCTGGCTCCACACTAGTTCCAGCCAGCTCTCCCTTAGTAAGATCTTCCACCATCTTCATGCTTTCTGCCCTCCTCTGTAGCAGGGAGGTTCTCTGCATCTCTCCAGGCTGCTGGAGCCCTTTTTCCTGGTCACTTACTGACATGAGAGTTGATTTTTCTGAGATCTTCCAGAGATCTGTGTGTCTTGCCAGTGTCTTCACTAACGTCCTCCCTTACAACAAGGGGCCTCTTCCTATGAGCCACTGTGACCCAGTTGGTCTATTGTTGAGGTGCCCTCCTCTGCACCCTACCTGAGCCACGACCATGTTTCTTCAGGGCTTCTCTGCCATCATCTAATTTTCTATGCTACTGTGTGTGTCAGACCATCTCGCAAGGGCAGGGTTCCAGGTTACCACCAGCTCCTTAACTCCAGTCCAGTCCAGTCAAAGGTGCACAGCAGTAAGGTGTCACAATCAGAACAGGTCAGGAATGTTTCAACAATTTTCTTTTTATTGGAAGAGACTGAGGAATCAAACCCAAATGTTTGCAAGAACGTCTAAGTTCTGATGAATTTCTGACCTCAAAAAAAAAAAGTTTTGAAATTGTCTAAATGTTTTGTTTCAATATTTTGAAAACAAAAAATCCTGTTTTTCTGTTTCAAAACACGTTTTTGTTTAGAAATTTAATTATAGTAATATTTTATCTGTACATTTGAAATTGAAATGAAATGATTTTTGTTGAGCATAACCAAAATTTTGTATGTATTTTTGTTTGTAGAAACTTTCAAGAATTCAGTTTTCAGTCCGGTTTAGGATGGGAGAACTTTTTGAAATCTCATCATTATCATTTTTCACGGGCTGGGAAAACTGTTTTTCCCCACTCCTGCTATAACTCCTCGTTGCTTATGCTGTTCTGGACCAGGTATACAGACAGCTCTCCCTGCACTCCCAAAGGCTGATCCCAGCATTCACAAGGCTGCAGGGGTTGAAATGGACTGAAATAGAAACTCCACCCCCAAACAAACTCTTCTCATCTGTGGCCCCAAAAATGAGACTCCACACACAGTGTATTGTGTAGCTGTTCTGAGCAGTATGATCATGTCTGCTCCTGAAGGCTCTGTAACTGCTCCTCTTGGGGGCTCAGAAGGCAGGTCCACTGGAGGGTCAGGGTTATGTAGGGTAGCCCTGCCTGGTCCAGCTGGAATCCTTGTTGACCCTCAGCCCTTTTACCATCGAGAGCCTTGTCTAGACAAGGAAGGCATGTGTGCTGTTATGTGTGTTAACTAACACATCCTAGCTCATACATCCAGTATGGACAAGGCTGTATAGCCTTTAACATAGACTAAGCTGTGGCCAAGATAAAGCCTAGAAGGCTGCCAACAAGTATATGTGCACCGGAATAGTCCTTGTCTACACTAGACTCTTTAGAAGTATTAGTTATTCCGTGATAACTAGTGTGTTCTACCCTCCCCTGGCTAGATGAGGTCTTATGTGAGAATCCAGGGCAAACAGAATGGTGGGGGAATACTGAAATAAGGTCAAGTAACCAAATGCTAAAGGACCCTCACAGGCCCCCAAGCTGCCCTGTGCCCCAGTCTCCCATGTCAGCTAAATGAGAGATATTCAGTTCAGGCCAGTGGTAGGAGGGAAGGAAGGAGCTGGGGGAGGGCTGGCTGAGTGGGGATTTTCTTTGGGGGTCATGGGGTCAGATCTCACCCAGATCAGTTGCCCTCTGGTGGCCATTCGGGGCAGACATGGAATGAGCTGCTGCCCAGTAGGAGCCGGGTCTGTGACCTGCAGCAGTATTTAGGTGCCTGCTCCCATTGCAGTCCACGGGGTGGAACGTGGTCTGCATGTCATCCCAGAAACAGCTGCGAAGGAGAGTCTGTCTGCATGGGCTTGAGACAGCCTCTCCCAGTGGGGGGAGTCTGCACAGCCTGGCTATATTGGGTCAGGGACTGTGCTGTGTGGATGGGTCTGAGTCGCATAGGAATGGTGCAATGCACCATTCAGTCATGAATGCTGTGGGATACAGGCTGCAGTGGTGTCTAGCCAGAGACTGCCAGGCACCCAGTTCTGGAACCATACCTTTTTGGAATCTGGATGTGCTGGAGCAATGGCTAAGGAGCCACGGAGGGTCTAGGTGGGCCAAGCACCGTGGGAAGCCAACCACCATGCTGTGAGCCCCAGCAACCTGCGCTTTAGTGAGTGCAAGGTGGCCTAGCCCAGGTACCATACAGCAGGCATCTGTAGCTGGCACCCCCTTGGTAGGCCAGGCCCAGGTGCCGTAGAGCAGTGTGGCTGTAGCTGGCTAGCATTCACTTTAATGTAACCAGCGTGAGGGTTTGGGGGTCACGGAGGACAGCAAGGGATTCAGTCACCATCTGCCTTGCAACCCAGAGTGCTTTGTCGCTGCACCCGCAGCCCACCAGCCTCACTTCTTGAAGGCTAGCCTCAAATTGTCCCATTGCAGGGCCCAGCCCCCTCAGTGGACCTGCAGGGAAGGTCGGACAGTCGAAGGTATTGGCTTTGTAGAGGCAGGCACTGCACTGAACCTGCCCAGCAGGGATGAAGTGCATGAGCCCTGACCCAGTGGCTAACGAGAGCAGGGGAATGTGGCCACGTAACAGAGAGATGGACAGAGAGGGCATATGCACATAAAACTGAAAACATGCCACTGAAAGACTAAAGCTTGACCTAGCAGGGTCGTGTTCGTACTCTCTCCCCTCACACCACCCAGCTCCTTTCCAAATTGGCCAGCCTTCACAGAGATAACCCCATTGTCTCTGAAGGTGAAGGATCAAGTTTGAGGCTCTCTCTGTCCTTTAGCTCCCTGAAGTGGTGCCTTTGACTTTCAAGGTAGGCAGGGTTTACCTTCTGTGTCCCTGGGTGCCTTGTTAATTCTCTGTTCCTGAAGTTCAAGAACCTCCTCACTGGATTTGCTGGTTCTGAAGGGGCAGTTGTGTTAATCTAGTAAAGCAAAAAAAGCAAAGGAGTCTTGTGGCACTTAAAGACTAATAGATTTATTTATTGCATGAGCTTTCGTGGGAGGATATCCCACTTTGTCAGACGCTTTGAAGAGGGAGAACTTATACCTAACAACAGAAACATTAAAGCAGGCACACATCCCTGCAACAAACCACGCTGCCAACTCTGTCCACATATCTGCACAAAAGACACCATCACAGGACCTAATCAAGCCAGCTGCTCCATCAAAGGGTCCTTCACCTGCTCGTCCACTAATGTGATTTATGCCATCATGTGCTGGAAATGCCCCCAAGCCTTATACGTTGGACAAACAGGAGAATCCCTACGCAGAAGAATAAATGCACACAAAACTGACATCAGAAATCACAACACAAGAAAAAAAAACCAGTTGTTGAGCATTTCCATCTTCCTAATCACTCCATTAATGATTTGTTAACAATGGTTGTCAAGAAAGTCAGTGGGACATCAAAACTTCAAAGAGAAACAGCTGAAATCAAGCTAATATGTAAATTAGATTGTGTGAAAGCAGGGCTGAATCGTGACTATGGAGCCTTTTCACATTATAACAGGTAATTTGGCTTCAACCTCCCTCTGTGTGCTGTTTCCCAGAGTTTGAATCCTTACAAATGCTCTGATTTGCTGTTGCAGTATGACCTGATCCCATGTCTTCCACTCCCCTGCATTTATTTTCATCCAATTCTGTAGTTTCTCCCTCTTCAAAGCGTCTGACAAAGTTGGAAATTCTCCCACGAAAGCTCATGCGATAAATAAATCTGTTTGTCTTTAAGTGCCACAAGACTCCTTGCTTTTTTTGGATTTTCTGGGTGGCTCTGTTTAATGCTGATAGGTAAACTGAAGCAACCCCCATTCCAGCATCCAGGCCTGAACTGTTCATCACCTGTACCGAGGCTAGGCCAGCCAGTCTTCACCATGTTCTAGTCTCATCAGACAGTGGAAGCCATGTAATGTTACCGTTTGCCATTCACAGGAGCCAAATCTGTACTGAGCATAGTGCAAGCACCCCTTTCTCATGGGCAGGGTGTGGATACAGGGGTATCTGGATCACACATGTGGCACCAGAGCATTGACCCAAAGAGTGGGGCTGCCTCAGAGCGGTAAAGAGAGCTGCTCTGCTGGCTAGGTAATGATGAGCTGGTCGCATGCTTCAGGGCAAAGGCCAATCACAGCAGCGGTCAGGAAGCCATACATGCAATACTGAAAAGCTTGTTTGAGGGATGATATTTAAACTTTTTCTGATGCACGTGTCAGTCACCACTGTTGGAGGACAGATAGCACATGGGCATTGCTGCACATAGGGAGTAGTGGACAGTGCTCTGCATCAGTCCTTTGGCTGCCCTGTGACTTATGTGTCCCTCTCTTTCTGCCTTAGGACCACAGTGCTGGCAGCAGTCGCCTTCCTGGATGCCTTCCAGAAGGTGGCAGACATGGCCACCAACACACGAGGTAAGTCTATGACTCAGGACCCCTGCAGCCAACACAGCTGAAGCCAGCGGGACTGGCGTGCCTGGAGAATTGTTTTCACAGTGGTTTTCAGGGTGGTGGAAGAGGAGAGGAATTTTGTTTATGGAAACCTAGTTGTGGAGGCCAGTCCCTCCCTAGGTACCCAGTTACCGGGTACCTCAGGGGACAGAGTTACTGAGCAAGGAGACTACTGGGAAGTGACAGAAGAGCCAGACTTCAGTGGGAAGGAAAGATGATCATCTGGAACAGATGGAGAAGTGATGAGAGGAGGAGAGCGGGCAGATGAGGGGAGAAGAGGTTGAGAGGATGGTGGGGAAGAGGACAAGAGGGGAAGGTGGCAAAGATAGAGCTGTAAAGAAGAGAAATCAGAGGTTGGTGTTGTGTTCGGGGTTCCATGGGGCTCCTCATCTCCAGACTTTGGACCTCACCCATGTGGCACAGAGCTCCATGAGCCATTGATGACGGCTGCACTGCATGTCCATATTGCTATGGCCACTCCCCACGTCTGATGTGTCTGGGCTCATCACTGGTCAGCATCTTAGGAGCTGGCAACATATGGGGAGGTTCCTGTAGAATGTTGCAGATCAAGCAGGTTCCTGGCAGAGAAGAACTCCTTTCTGAGAGCTGGACAAAGAGCTTTTGATGATTTCCCCATAGGAATCCATGGCCTGATTTTCAGAGGGGCCAAGCATCCACATCTCCAGCTGATGACCATGGGAGCTGTAGGTGCTGGGCATCTCTGAAATGCTGGCTCCTGACTGCACAGCCACACCTTAGCACACTTCCTGTGGTAGTGTAGCATGTATGACAAATGTATGTTTCTATTCACTATAGTGACCACTTTTAGTAGGCTGTTGCCTAGCTCCACTGCAGAAATGTGATGGAGGAACACCCTCTGATGACCAAAAGTAAAACTGCCAAGACCTGTCTGTGAGCCAGTTTTGTCCACTCCTGATGTTAGCATGACCAGCACAAGATCAGGGGAACCGGTTGCTGATGTCCATCTTCAGCAGCACATCAATTTCCTAGTGGTGATAGCACTTGAACAGTTCAGTTTGGGTGAAGCCCAGCTACCAGACAGTGGTGCTGGTCCCTTGAATGGTCGCTTCGAACTAAAGTCACAGCACAAACATAATGCAGTGAATGGGGCAGTGGGACAAACTGCCTGATGGATGCAGGATGAAAGCTGCAACTAGGCATGTTTTTTTCTCTGTGTGGCTCCAATTGCTCATCTAGAGTGGGTCACTGAGTTTTAGGGCAAAAGTCGACTGCCTGACCCATTGTTTCATGATCTTTGCTGTTAAAGGGGGAGTTAGGAGGAATGGCTACCAAGCATTGTCCACCTGGGTGTCAGAGCCATCCTGTGTACTCTGAGCAGGAGATCCAGGACTCTTGGATTCCGCTCCTGAGTGACTCTGCCACTTTGGGACTCAGCTGCCGCACTTCAGTTTCCCATCTGAAAACTGGAGCTGAGGGTGCCACCTGCAATGTGAATTGGTTCGTGTTTGCCAGGTCCTTTGGGATCCTCAGACAGAAGAGGCAGTGGCTGGGTAGAGATGTGACTGGGGTAGCAACTGATGATGAAGGGAGTGTGGCTGGAAGGGCAGTGCCATGCTGAGGAGGTGTTTGCATGATCCCCATTCTCCTGTCACCCTCACCTGAGCACCCAAGGCAACTTTAAGAAGCCAAGTACGGAAGTCAGTGTCAGGGGTTAACCACCCTCCCGTGAGTTAGTGACCCTCTCCCAAGAGCCTGACTAGAAGCTGGGCTCAGATTGCCTTGACTCCCTGCCCCAGCCCCACTCTTGAATGTTCCTTCTCTTTTCAGTGTGCTGTACCAAGCCTGATTTCTCTGCAGTGCTAATAGGGTTGAGTTGCAGATGGCTGGTGCAGATGTGTTTGTCCCACCACTCCACTCCTCCCCCCAGCTGCAGCCAAGGCGCAGGATCTGTTGCGAAGGGGCCTGCTAGGGAGCCATGGCCAGATGTGCAGTGCGATTACAGGGGACAGGGTGCAGGGAATAGAGAAGCTGTACAGCAAGGCTGGGTTTAGAAAGGTGGTCAGACATTGTGAGGATGGGGAGAGAGCTCAGGCCAAAAGCTGGACCAAAGGTTTGGGTGGCATCCCCGTGGCAGGGACACCACAGAACACAATGGCAGTGGTCGTTCCAAGAGTTCCCAGAGTTTTCTCCCTGATTGCTTTGGGGCAGGAGCTCATCAATGCCTGAGGAAGGAGCTGAGCTGGTTTTGGCCCAAGAGGAGGGAGAACATTGCTAGTGTGTGCCATCCCCATCCGTTCACCTCCTTCACATTGTAACACCCCCATTGACAGTGTGTGCCATCTCCATCTGTTCACCTCCTCCACATTGTAACACCCCATCGACCTCCTGTTCATCTGGCCACTGCCTTGGGGCCCTGTCCCTTTAAATACTCTCTGAGTAGGCTGGGGTCAGCAACTCTCAGGAAGGGCTGTGCCCAGGCTGCTCCATGCCCCTCTTCCAGTGCCCATGGTGAGGAGGGGGCCATTCCAGCGGCAGTGGAAAAGAGGGACATTCTGGTGGCAGTATCCAGGGGGTCAGTCCCTCCAGCAGCTTTTGACGTATGCTGCAGGTTGCTGACCACTGGGGCAGGCAATGGAAACCAAGAGGGATCAGGCTGTGGGGAAAGGGCACAGGCCCTGACACCCCTGCCTGATCATCTCTGGAATGGACCTAGCAGAATGCATTATGGGTGAACACTTGCATATGCAAATTAGAGTGGTACTTTTCCCCTCCAGTGGCAAATGAATGTAGGTGACTGCAGCAGTGACCACTGTTCCCTCTAAGCTGTGCGTGTGTGCGCACGCACACAGGTCATAATGCCTGCACACACAATAAAATAAAGTGTGCACAAAAAAATTCAATAATGCTAATACTGGTGCTCACAAAGAAATGTTTTTGCACACACAAAGAAATTGTTTGCACACAGAGCCTACGAGTAATTAGAGGGAACATTGGCAGTAACTCCTTGCTCTGGCCTCTTCAAATTTGCTTGGCTTTGGTCCGCGCCTGCTGCCATGACAGAGATCCCTGCCATGTGGCCAGCAAACCCAGATTGAGGAGAGATAATACAATTGGGGATTAACCTACAATGCACCCAGCACTCTGCCCAAATCAGCCGCTGCTGTTTAGGGTGACCTGAGGAGACCAGGACAGGACTGTGACCCTGGACACGGTGAGCCGAGGACTGGGCTTGCCAGAGTGGTTAGAAGCCTGACTTGTAACCAGTCTGCTCAGCGTAGATGTCTCATGTTGTGCTCCCTCAGGCAGAAGGCATGGGCCTCACCTCTTTAGGGCCAGTAGCCAGGGCCAGCTCTCTACTGCAGGATGATGGTGCCAGGCCAGGTGTGAGGCCCAAGTGGGTAAGATGTGGGTTCTAGACTGGGGCGCTGCGGCTCCAGTGCAGTGCCATGCCATGCACTGATCTGCACAGACCTCACTGAAGGGAAACGAGGGCCATGTCCCAGTATAGACAGGCTGGGAGGGGCCATGAGTCCTCCTAGAGCACTGGACTCTGTTCAGTGAAGTTGGGCTGCGCTGGCAGCTGGTTCCAAGAGGGTGATTTTCAGCTTCCATAGCTGGTCCACTGAGCACAGCCGCTTCCCTGTGGGGCAGGTGAAAGAGCTACACTGATGGACAGTGACTGTAGGGGACAGCAAGGGTTGCTCTCCAGGGCCAGTGTGCGTCAGATGCGTTTGGACTGAAATGACAAGTCAGGTCCAGGACACTGCACCTTAATCTGATTCAGCTGCAGCTCCAGGGTCATGTCGTGGCCCATCTTTGGCAAGTACTGCACAGAGGTGACACTTGGTGCTCAGGTTTGGTCTGCTGTGGAGCTGTGTGGTTACACCAGGGTGGGTTTGGTCCAGGGGGTTGTCTAGCTGTCACTGATCTAGCCGAGGTTAGGCCCCCAAGATCCTCTTCTAAGAGGGAGAGAAAATCCAGTTCAAGTTCACTTGCGGCCATCAGCTGTGAAACCAATTCACCAGGTGGTTCTTGTGAGCATCACTGCATCTACATGCAGAATTGGACAAGAACAGAAATGGGTTTGTGCCTCCCTGGGAATGAAGCTTAGCTGTCGGCCACAAAGAGAAGTGGAGTGTTCGTGCTCAGTTGGAATGAGTTGTGGGACAACCAAGGAGAGGAAAGGAGAGTGAAGTGGATCACTAGGCTGGCTCATAACAGACTCTGCCTTGGCCTGTCCCTTGGTGGTGGTGGGGACAATAAGGATTCAGGAGCAGGAGAAAAAACTGATGTGATTTGGAAGCTGGAGTCACTGGCCACTTACTCGCACCAGCAGTGTATGAGTGAGAAATGAAGGCATGTCTTCCCTGTTCCCACATGCAGTCACTCTTGCCACATGCCAGGCTTCTGTCCTCACTTTTCTGCTTTGAAGGAAAGCAGTGAACTTGTCTTCGGTTACTCTGCCTCATCTCTGTGCAACGGTGATGGAAAATGTCAGCGTGGGAATCAAAACTCACCAGTCAGGAATGTCACTTTGCCCTGGCCCTGCAAGAGCTGAACAGGGCCAGGTGCACCCAGTAGGGGAGAAAAAACCCTAATTCAGGGCAGCTTACCTGGTAGAACAGGCCAGGTTCCTATCAGACCGGAAATTGGAGGTAGGCTGCAGTCACTGCTGGTGAGGTGCATTTGAGGGTGACAGGAACAAATAGCTCATGATTACTGATGAGAAGCTGGCAAGCCTGGAGGAGTGGGGAATGCCAGGAGGTGAGGAAGCGACATGAGGGAGGCGGCTTCATACAGGAGGGAGTGACACTCTTTCCCTGAACCAGAAGCTGAGTTCCCTGCCAGCTCCTAGGGAGAGAAGCCAGGGCAGTGCGTGACAGAACTGCCAGAGACTGCAACTCTGGTACACAGATTCAGGAGGGGAAGGCACACAGGAGGTGAGCTGGCTGGAGGATGCTGTGTTTCCTGGAGTAACAGAGAGACTGCAGTGGGAGGAAGAGGCAGAGCACAACCGCTGGAGGCATGGCCAGGAGGAGGCTCTGGTCTATGGGGACTAGAGCCCCTATCAGAAAACCAGCTCAGTATCAGCGTGCCATAGCAGACAGAGATCCCTCTGCCTCACTGAAGGCTTTCTAGGAGGATGCAAGCTGTAGGGACAGGCCAGTTGCTCAGCTGAAGCTGCTGCATGACATGGGACACCTGGCCACTGGCCGCTGACTACCAGTGACATGACAATGACAGTGTTTGGTGCTATTTGGACTGGGGCTGAGCAGCACCTTGAGAGAAAAGGCTGTAGGCACCCAGAAAGTGCCATCATACATGTACCTCCTCCACAGACAAGGTAAGCCAGGCATTCCCCAGCTCCACTCCCTGCCTCCAGCTGCTTCCTGCTACCCATCATTGACCAGGGAGGGTTGGGGTAGCTGTGGGGCTCTGCTTTCATCCTGGCCTGGAGCTCAGAGCATCCCAGCCGCAGAGCAGGGTTAGTGGCGCTGGCGGATGTTGTTGAAATGCTTAGCATCACCAGGCAGATGGGCTTTGCTCCTCCCTCCCTGTCTCCTGGCCAGCTTCCCATCCCCTCCATCATCCCAGCGCTCTGTCCTATACCATCCCTGCTGGAGCTGCTGTCTCACACTCTGTGCTGATCTCCTTTATACCTGTGGCTTGCCAACTGATGGGAGACACAGAGCATCGTGGGCCTGGGGGTCTGGACTGGGGACAGCCAGCATTTACCTTGAGAGGAGTGAGCTTGTGGCTGCTGGGCATTGCCAGAGGGGAGGCATGGGCTGGGACTGCTATTATCAAATGAACACACTCTCCTGCCTGTGCCGTGGGCACTGCGTGCTCCTTTCCACAGCCAGGCTGAGTGCAGGACACTGAATGGAAGCCTCAGGAGTCGACTTGTCATTTGGACCAGAACCACCAAGTTCATGGTTTGGCTTACATGATGTGTGGACCTGTTGTGGTTCCACAAGAATCCTTAGCTAGTCCCTGTAGGGGAGGAGTTGGAATGGGGATTGTCCTTATGAATGAGGTGCCTCCTGGGACCATCTGTGGGACCCAGCCTCCTTCTGGCTCCTCCTTGGCCCAGGCCTGACACATTGGAGGGAGACCAGCTCTTTCCTCAGACCACCCCACAAACATCTCTCTCAGACAGGAAAAATCCAGCTCTTAGGAAATCCATAACTTCATGCACCCAACCACATGCCTCTGCTTGGCACTATGGGGATGGGGACCCTGGCATCTCTGGGGTGCCCAGCTCCCACCTGGGCAGCTCAGGGCCCCACTTTCCACCGCTTGGCTTCTGCCCAGCAAATGGGCCTGGCCTGTCTTCCAGACTCTCGGTAGCCTGGCCATCTGGAGTGGCACTGAGAGGAGGATGGGAGGGAGCTTTAGGTGGAATAAGGTTTATCTACAGCAGTGGTTCCCAACCAGTGTGCTGGGGCACACTGGTGTGCCGTGGAAATGCCCAGAGTGTGCCATGAGCACCCCGAGAGCTGGCATTAAAGTTCCCTCCCTGCTCAGCCCAGCCATGTGGGCTGTGTAGGGCTGGGAAAAGGCAGGGGTGAAAGTAAGGGAGAAGGCACCTGAACACAGTTCTGGGGCCTTCTATTTTTAGGCAGGCAGTATTCCAGCCCCCCTAAAATAGAGGAAGGCACTGGAACCCAGAGTTCCAGGGGTCCCCCTAAAAATAGCAGGAGCAGCCCAAATGCAGCATTCCAGTGCCTCCACCTTAAACCCCACTCCACCTTAACCCAGCCAGCAGAGAGGGGCAGAAGGCCGGGAGCATCTGAATCTACGCCTACAGGGCAGAGCACATCCCAGCGAGTCAGCCAGCCTGCAAACAGCCCAGGTAAGGGCTTTGAGGTGCTGCTGGGGGTTGTGTGGGGCTGGTGTGTGTAACAGAGGTGGGTGAGAGTGGCTGTGTAGCAGAAGATGTGTAGCTGGGGGTTGGGGTGGCTGTTTGGGGGGTATAGCTGGGGGCTAGAGGCCTGGTTCTGGCCCCTGCAGTGAGGGGAGGGTCCATCACAGCCAGCAGGGGGCTGGGGGAGGGGACAATGGGACCCACTGGGATGGGAGGGAGCAGCAGTGGGGTGAGGATTTGCCATGGGTGGCAAGGAGTCACTGTGGAGAAGGGGGAAGTCGGTGCTGCACCATGCTCCCATGCCCTACCTTCCCACTCCCCAGGTCCCCCCTGCCCCCCAACAGACACTGTTCTCCTTTCCTCTTTCTTCACCCTTGTGCTGTTCCCCACATGGCTGCCCTTGTCCTTTTTTGCCACCCTTGTCCTGCTCTGCTCCCCACACTCACTCCTGCCACTGCACACAACTCCTGACCTCCTGTGTTTTGTCACCCCTGCTCTGCTACCCCTACTACCCTACATAGCAGCATTTCCAAAACACTGCCATTGTTCATGATTATTCATAAGTAATTTAAGTTAATTTGAATATTTGTGAGTTTTTTAATGGTGGTGTAACTTGAAAAATTTGAAGGTATCAAGGAGTGCCAAGGCAGAGAAAAGGTTGGGAACCACTGGTCTACAGACACACTAGCCCACTGCACTGTTAGAGATTAAAGCTGTTAAACCTCAGCTCTTCTCACAGCACGGCCTGGCCCTGTCCTAGCCTGCCTGATCTTGTGCTAGCCGCTCTCCCAGATTGTGTGCCAGGACACAGTCAGGCCCCAGGCAGGTGCCACAGGAACACAGAGACAAAGAATCAGGAGTGCAGACTGGCACTAGGTCCAAGCAAGAGGTTCACATGGTGGCAGGGGAGCAGAGATAAAGGAGAGTGGCAAGACAAGAACGAGGGGCAAGCACCGAGGGACGAGCCCAAAAGACAGAAAGAGAGAGAGGACATGACACCAGGTGGCTCTAAAATGCAGCGGGAAAGAGTCAGGGGGAAGGGCTGGCCCCAGCTCAGAGCTGCCACTCAGTAGCGGTGTGGGGATGGAAGCCGAACTCTGCCCAGCAGCCCGCAAATTGTTGTCCTGCATCTCTTCACCAGGCAGCTGGAGGCACTGATCCAGCCCCAGTGAAAAAGAGGCAATGAGCTTGGGGCAAGGCCCGGGGGGGGCAGGCAAGGCTTCTCTGGAGAGGGCAGTAATGAGGACAGGATGTGAGCTGGACAAGATGGTCCCAGCAGTAGGGTGAAGGGCACAGGAGGGCTAGGAGCAAAGGGGCCTGTGCCCAGTGGAGGGAGTGGGGTAGATTCCTTGGGTTCTTGAGCATCCCTGTGTGAAATGGCAACTGTCGGGCATGTGGGGCAGGAGGGACCTATGGGGGTGGGGGGTCATATGTGGCATGGTCTGTGGCCCCTGCAGTCAGTTGCCAACAAGTGATACCCTATCTGACTGGCTGCCTTTCTCACTGCCCCACGTCCCAGGGAAGAGCACCCAATCAGGGCTGCAGCAGGAGCAGTCTGAGCTCTCTCCTGCTGTGCCCCCAGGAGATGACAAGTTCTCATTGGAGGGGAGGGACAGATCTACACCCTCTTCCGCCTCCCCCTGCAGCACCTGACCTGAGAGGTAGGAGGGGCCCTCACCGTGGTCCCCGTTGCCTGGCAGTGAAGGAAGGGTGCAGGAGGAGCAAGCAGTGAGGGGGCTCAGGGTGACCTGCTGGCAGGAGAGAAGCAGATGTGGGGGTGATGACACCCACACTCCCCTGATCTCTGGAAACCCGGGGCCACAAAGCAGAGGCCTCTGATCCCAGGAGTGGACCGAACACCCGTGTCTGCAGTGCCCATCATCCTCCAGGTCCCAGCGCTCGGATTCTCAGCTGGCCAGTATGAGCACCAAGGCCAGCCAGGCACAGTGTTGGAGCCTTTGCAGGGCACTGTTTAGCAGGCCCGAGGTCAACCTAGGGATCTGGGCAGCAGATGCCATGCTCTGCTCTCCAGGGCTCAGGTACCAGATGCAGAGTCTACCACCTGCTTCCTCCAGTAACAGAGCAAGGTCTGGCCTTGATGTGTAATCTTCTAGGGCCCCAGCAGGCAGAAAGGGAAGCAGGAAGCACATGCCAAGAGGAGGAAGAGGCTGGCAGAAAAGGAAGATCCTCTTCAGAGAGGCCCTAGATCTGCGGCATCATCCTCTCTGCATGTTGACACCCTATGCGGTAGAACTGGTTCAGCTGGGGCCAAGGGATGAGATTTCTGGCATGGGAGCAAGGCCTCATCTGGCATCTTACTCTGTGCTGCCTGCCAGGGTGCGTGGGCACAAGCATTTCCCATTGATTCTAGGGGGACGGGTGGGGGGAAGAGGGGGCAGTAGTGCTGCTTCAGGCTAGCCTGCAGTGTCTTGGCCCCCCTCCTCCCCTCCAATCTCTGAGCTCTGAGAAGGCTGGCATGGCTGGCTGCCTGGCTCTAGCCCTGCCAGTGAGTGGGCACTCAGAGAATGCTGCTGTGTAGACAGATGCAAAGAGTTGCAACCTGGCATACAGCAGACAAGATTTGTAAGGTGGGGGCAGGGTTCCTATCTCCCTGAGCTATGTGGAGAGGCACCAAGGCTGTGTTCTTTGTGCTGCTTTTCCCTGCTGTGAGTGTTAGGAAGTGGAGGTATTCTGTGAGTACTCTGTGCCTGCAGTGGCCCATGTGGCAGACCAGAGAGCGTTCAGGCTTAATGTCTCCTACCACTGAACAGTAACTCTCCCTAAGAGGGGAGCCCTGAGTGATGCAGGCCAGCTCTCCTCAGAACTGCCCAAGGGAGCCAGGCGCTGCCTCGAGGAGAGGAAACCTCTGTGCCACAAGCAGACTCCAGCTGTGGACTTCATTGTCATTTCCCAGGGAGGGAAGGCAGCATGAGATTTGTAGTCATGTCAGCCAAGAGGAGGTTCCATGGGACTAGGACCTTGGCCGGAGCTTGGAGCCCACAACCCTGATCCCCAGACCAGACAATTGATCCAAGCCCTGGAAGAGGAGGAGGAAATATGTACAGGATTTCCATGCTTTCCCCTCCCCCCCAGAACAGTGTTTGGGACAATAACCCCCACACCCTGCCAGCCAAGAGGCGAGAGTGCAGAGGGCACATCTGACCCTAACTAGCTTCTTTCTCAGGGCTTTCAGATGTGTGGAAAGGCAGCAAGAGCTGCCACAACTGAGCTACAATGTTGCCATGACTCTGCCAGCCCAACCCTGATCGTCCTTCCACAGCTTTACGGAAGGTGGGCCCACCACTGTCCCAGCTGGAATGTGTTGGGGCAGTGGGGGGAGCAGGACACAGATAGGGCCTTGCATAGGGGCACCTAGCTGAGTATGCCATGGTCCTGATGGCTGAGCTGGGTTCCCAGCCCTGAATGGGGTGCTGCCACTTGTCTTTACTCTGTAAAGGAGCTGTCCTGGTGAGCCCTTGGAAACCCAGCTGGGCCACAACAACCCAGCCAGATGGCAGGAGCAAGGGTCAGTCTCTGTATCAGTGACTTCCAACTGAATTTGTGCCTCAGTTTGTCTGCCTTGCTAGGCACCTGGACTCCTCTCCCCATGCCTCCAGGTCCTGTCTGCTGGCAATGGGCCAGGCCCTACCTTGAAGGAAGCTGTGCTTTGGTACTGGGAGCATAAGGCTGGGTGAGTCACCCAGCAGGATTGGCTGTCTGGCCAGGTGGAGGGCCTGGTGGGGGAGGGAGAAGTGACTGTCATCACTGTTTTGAGCAGAGCACAGAAGAACTGCTGAGCACCTCCTTCTGCCATCAGTAGATGTGTCATGCCGAACAGCTAAGAAAACCATAAATGGGTCCTGTGCAAACAGAAACGTTCCTCCCAGGCTGCTGAATGTTGGCTGTGGCCTGATTTCCACAGCTTGGCGTCACCACCTAAAACAAACAGGCAGACATCAAACCACTCCAATGGGCTCGTCCTAGGCACAGGATCGCCCCCCCCTAGGTTGCCATCGCTAGACATGTCTGGGGCAATGCATGGCTGACGAGGCTGTGATTCCCAGGGATCATCACCCTGTTGTCACACCACACCACCTAAGGGTCAGAGCACTGCTGGACTTTCAGCAGGTTGTCCCTCCCCATTAGTGCACTGGCACAGCTAGGGAGAGGGCAGCCAGCAAATCACAGGCCCATGTCAGTTACCCTCAACACACATGGGATCCTGGTTTCGAGGCCTCCACAAGGAGAGCTTGGCCAGAGTTAGTGTCTGAAGCCAGGCACCGAGTTCAGTGGTGGTGCCTCATTTGCCCTGAGAAGTGCCCTCTTTTCCAGAGGTGGTGGCCAAGGGGGGGATTCAGGAACACCCGGCCACTCCATGCTTCATCTTGCTCCCACCTACATTCTGCAGGCCAGCTCCCACTACATCTCCTGGCACGGCAGTCTGAGAGTGTTACCTATCTGGGCCAGGATTTCCTGGGGAGCTTTGTCTATCAAAGCAGGTGCCCAGGAGGAAGAAGTCGAACTACTGACTGAGCTTTGAGGGTTGGGAAGAGCTGGCAGGAAGGGAAGAAGACTCATGGCCATTACTGAATCACTCCTCAGTATATTTCATAAGGGAGTAGAACAGCTCTTGGGCATATGGTTCAGGATCTCCTGGCCGACACCTACATGCTCCCCACACCTCCTTCTGCAGCAGATCAGGACACAATGGGATGTATTCCTATCTCCAGAGTCTTATGGCTGCATCTTGAATCTTCCAGAGTTTTGAGTCCTCAGCTGCCTGGCTCCCGCCATTCTAAAGTCCACCAGTCTCTGCAACACTATCCTGACCTTTGGTTGGTCTTTGCGTCAGCATCACTTTTCGGTTGGCACTGCAGAGCTGTGAGGCACAGTATGAACAGAGCCCGTTCCAGCCCTGCCACATTCACAGCACAGAGGGTGAGGTGTGAATGTATTGTTATACCCCTTTTACAAACTGAGGCCCAGAGAAATGCAGGTGAAGAGGTGCCCGTGGTTGAGTTGAGCTGTGGAAAGAGTTCAGGCCCTCCACAGGCATCTAGATAAGATCAGAAAAGCTCACACCCAGTAGATTCCCAAGAGAGAAGAATTCCAAATGGTCTTGGCACTAGAAAACCTGCCCTCCCCAATGTATAGAAGGGCAGAGGCAGTCATGGAGAGCAGTATCCCCTGATTTCAGTTGAAAGTGGGCACCTAAAACCTTTGTAAAGCCTACCCGATGTGCCCAACTCTCACCCTTTTGTCATGTACCAGCCCACAGTGCTGGCTGACCTTGAAGGCCCAGATCCTGAAGTCAGGTGAGTATGTGAGACTCTCAGCTTTCATAATTTCTGGTCTTCGTGGTTGTAGACAAAAGCTTGGAATCAAGGTCTCTACGCTCTGCAGGACTCAGAAGGCAAAGAGAACAAACCCCAAATGTGTGTCTGTGGTCGGGGAGGGGCAGTGATTTGCAGGGACTGGCAGTGGTGACTTGGTTTTTTTGTGGTGATCAGTACTGCATGTTCTGTGAGTGTGCACATGTGCAAATGAAGGATATTTTGTGGGGGGCCTGATTTACTGGTTTCAAGTCACCATCTCCATTTCTTGTACACTCAGATTGTGGACAAACTGCCCCCGTTTGCCTGAGAGAATGTGTAAATAGCCAGGAGGAGTGAGGACTGGCCACCACAGGCTGGTAGGCCCATTTATAGCTGGCATCTCAGCAGTACAGTAGCCAATGCGACCTGCGCAATGAACAGGCTTTTGTCCTAATTGTGCTGTCATTACACAGCCAAGTTACTCTTCAAGTCACCAAGTGTTTAGCCTGTTTTGAAACAGCCTTTGTCCGGCTGCTCCCAGTGTTCCCACATGGAAGTGGAATCCTGTGTTAATATATCATTGACCCAATTAAACTTGGCCCAAAGCCTTGGGCTAACACATCACCTGCATCCCTAGGGAGGGCAGGGAAGGGTCAGAAAACTGCAAATTAATTTCACTGGGCTCTGTGTAGCAAGGGGAATGAAGTGATCCAGGGATTTAATCTGTGTTGCTGGAAAGAGGCTGGGCGCTGGGTCCTTTCTCCTTTCCTGAGCTTGCTGTGTTCCTTGCCCAGGGTCACCACTCATCATGAGTGGATTTTCCACAGGAGTGTCTTGATTCATAATGGTGCACCCTACTTCCCGCATGTTATGGCTCGCGGGATAGGCCATGTTTGACAAATGGGGGAGGAAACACGGGCACTGGCACCCTGCCATCCCAGTACCATGCAGGGTGCACAAACACTGTGCCGCTGGAACAAGAGATGTGGCAAACAGGCAGAGCTGTTGGAGAGAGACCTTCACTCAGCATCTAAGGGCTAATGCTATGCACTGGGGCTTGGGAGGTGTAGATCTAGCCATCAGTTCTCCTTCGAGTGCTGCTCATGTCAACTCCAGTTAGGTGTGCACGCGCGCGCATGCACGGCTGATGGCAGATTTTTCCCTAGCAACTCCCATGGCCGGAGGGAGCCCCCTGGAGTAACACGATAATAGCGCCGCATCTAATCTCCCTCCAACCACTCCCCCATCAGTTCCTTCTCAGCGCCGTGGTGGCTGGTCGGCTTCTGGTGCTCCACGTGAGACATTCCCTAGCTTGTTCTTTCTTCCTCGTTCCAGTGTACATAGTTAGCGGTTAGTAACAGTAGTTTAGAGTTAGTAATTTGTAAGTTTAGTTCCCTCCTTGTTTTCGGGACTGCAGTTGGCGGCTCAAGTTCCTCGTAAGGGGAATGCCGGGTTTCCCTGGCTTTAAGGCATGCGATACTTGCAAAAAGCCCATGCCGAAAAGTGATCCTCACTCCACTTGCTTAAAGTGTTTGGGGGAGGCACATCTGAAAGTTAAGTGCTGGTTCTGCAAAGAATTTAAACCCAGGACTTTAAAAGATAGATCTCAGAGACCAAAAATTTACCTTATGGAGGAGACCCTTAAACCGGCGGCGGCATCAGAACCATCAGTCGACATGGCTTCAACAAAAAGTGCCCCGACTGCCGCTAGGAGCGCGGCACCAACAAGCTCTCAGCACCGTGTCGGTTCCTCCCATGTGCAGCCCCAGCACCGATCACAATCTCTGGTGCTGAAGAAAAAATCCAGGAGTGACAGGGGATGCTCCCCCCCATAAGAAGAGACCAGCTGACTCTGGGGTGGTGAGACCCATGCTGGGCCACCTAACCTAGCCCTCGGCACCAAAGCAAGGCCTGCAGAGTGGGGAACTTGCATCAAGCTTAGCACCTGTGCCTTCCCCAGAGGTGGAGATTGGGGATGAGGTAGAGATGGTTAGATCTCCCTCGACTCTGGAGACCTTCGGGGCGGCAAGGGACTTAATTGAGAGCACCATTCAGGGCAACGGGGCTCTGGCACTGGCCCCTGCTCTCTCTAAGGGAAAACCTACCCCACTGCCGCACTCTCCGCACCGACCCTCCCCAGCACCAAGATCATCGGCACTGGCGTGGTTGCCAAGATCCCTGTCTCCCTCACAGTCGGAGGCGGGCTTGGTAAGGTCATCGAGCCGCTCCCAGTCTACCTCTCGCCTCACCAGCTCACAGGCCCCCCCCTCAGTTTCCAGTGCTGTGGGGACCACAATGGCAAAACCCGGGGCCGTGGCCATTTTGGACTTCCTGGGCCTTCCACCAGGGGCAGGGGCAGCATTCTGCGAGGTCCTTCTCAAGCAGGAGATCCCTTTCACGATTGGAGACGGTTTCCCAACCACCCACTACTGCAGAATCCCACCATACTGCTACCCATACGCCGGCACTGTCAGCAACGGTTGATCCCACCGGTGCCATATTGCTAGCCCCAATTATTCAAATAGACGGAACAGAGCCTGCCGCTGTCAGGGGTTCGTCATCATCATCCTCCCCTGGTGAGGATCTGACCGGCACTGCGCTTGCCCCCCTCCAGAAGATAGTAGGCTTTATCAGGAGTTATTGAGAAGGGTGGCCTCCAACATGGGGATTCAGGCCCAGGAGATATCTGAGGAAAACTCTGACCCTATGACAGACATTCTGTCACCTCCAGGCCCCTGTAGGGTGGCTCTCCCCATCATAAAGACTATCGAAAAGAACATGAAGCAGATTTGGCAAACCCTGTCTTCCACTTTGCCCACGGCAAAAAAAGTGGAAAAGAAATATTTTGTACCATCTAAGAATTATGAGTTTCTGTACACCCACCCCGCTCCAGGCTCACTTGTTGTAACGGCTGCCCTTGAAAAAGAAAGACAAGGTGCCACAGCTCCTACCCCAAAATCAAAGGACACCAAAAAGTTAGAACTCCTCAGCTGCAAGGTCTATTCTACTGGGGGCTTACCGCTCAGGGTAGCAAACCAACAAGCTATCCTGAGCCGATATACCCACAAGACACGGTCATCTATGGAAAGGTTTGTCGTTAGTCTCCCACTGGATTCCAAAAAGGACTTCGATGCCTTAGTGGAGGAAGGGAAAGCAGTGGCCAAGACTTCCCTTCATGGGGCCTTGGATGCTGCAGATGCTGCAGCACGGGTCATGGCATCAGGAATCTCGATGCATCGCTGCTCTTGGCTACACATTTTGGCCCTACCCCCAGAAGTTCAATTCACAGTCCAGGATTTGCCTTTTGAAGGACAATCTTTATTTTCTTCTCAAATGGACTCTAAATTACATGGTCTGAAAGACTCTAAAGCCACTTTGAAATCCCTGGGGATGCACACCCCTGTGTCCCAATGCAGACATTTTAGACCATAGGCCTTATCACACTCTGCATCTCAGTATCAGAGACAGGACTCTAACCACAGGCAGGGCAGGCTCAACAGCAGTCAGAATAACAGCAGACGCAGGCAGTTTCCATCAAGCTCCAAGCATGGTGCTCTGAAACAGCCCCAGGGCTCTAAACAGAACATTTGACTCTTCGGTCGAGGACAGTGCACCAATCCCACATCTATTCCGCAACCGCTTAGCCTGCTTCCTCCATGTGTGGCGCCGGATTACATCGGACAAATGGGTTCTACACATGGTGGAACTGGGCTGTTCTATCCAATTCCATACCACCCCTTTTTCACGCCCTCCCTGCTCCCCATCCCTTTTCAGGGACCCCTCTCAGAACCTAATCCTCTTGGAGGAGGTCCACCAGCTCATCAAACTAGGAGCGGTAGAAGAGGTCCCTTTCAACCTCAGGGGAAAGGGGTTTTATTCAAGATATTTCCTGATTCCAAAATCCAAAGGTGGCCTCAGGCCTATGTTAGATCTCAGAGCCTTAAACAGGTTCATAAAAAGGATAAAATTCTGTATGGTTTCCCTAGACTCAGTGATTTCTTCCCTTGACACAGGAGATTGGTTCGCTGCCCTCGATCTTCATGATGCATACTTCCAAATTTCCATCACTCCAAGACTAAGACACTTCCTAAGATTTATGGTGGGATCCCACCATTTCCAGTTTGCTGTCCTCCCGTTTGGACTGTCCATGGCCCCAAGGGTCTTTACCAAATGTATGGCCATCATAGCAGCTTTTCAAAGGAGAAGTCAGGTCCATGTGTTCCCCTATCCAGACGACTGGCTAGTCAGGGGCTCATCAAAGGAGCATGTTATGGCTAGTTTATCTCTCATTCAAGGACTCTTCAAAGAGCTGGGGCTGTTGATCAATACACAAAAGGCCACCCAGTCCACAGACTTCATAGGGGCCACTCTCAATTCGGTCACCTCCAGAGCCTCCCTTCCTCCACATCGCTGGCAGGCAATACTATCAATCATTCAGGACTGGTCCTGCAATCCCTTAATAACCACCCGCACATGTCTGAGACTACTGGGACACCTGGCCACTTGCACACATGTGATGCCATTGGCCAGACTGCATATGCGACTGCTTCAGTTATGGCTTGCTTCGGTTTTTCGCCCAGCCAGGGACAGCTTCGACCTAGTGATCTCGGTGCCCGACTCAGTCCTGGACTCCCTAACCTGGTGGACAAATCAGACAATAGTCTGTGCTGGAGTTCCCTTCAAAAAGCCTCATCCCGAGTTGACTCTGGTTACGGATGCCTCAGACACAGGCTGGGGAGCCCACTTGAGACATCTCTCAACGCAAGGATGTTGGCTAGCTCGGTACAGGTTAGCCCACATCAACGTCAAAGAACTTCGCACGGTCCATCTTGCATGCCAAGCGTTCAGAGCCCAGTTGGCAGGTCGTCACATAGCCATAAATACGGACAATGTATCGGCGATGTTCTATATAAACAGGCAAGGGGGGGCACTGTCTCCCCTCCTCTGCAAAGAGGCGATGGCTCTCTGGGACTTCTGTATCCCCGTGGGTGTAATGTTGGAAGCCTCTTATCTCCCGGGGACACAAAACAGAATCACGGATTCCCTCAGCTGCTCCATTCACCCCCACGAATGGTCCCTGAAGGACGAGGTTATACTTACTGTCTTCCGTTTCTGGGGCACTCCCTGAGTAGATCTGTTTGCAACCAGTCTCAACTCCAAGTGCCAATGGTTCTGTTCATTCCTGGGACTTGATCCCCACCCCATAGGAGATGCCTTCCAGATATCTTGGTCCGACCATCTACTATACGCTTTCCCACCTCTTCCTTTGGTGGGCAGAGTCCTGGCAAAGGTGAAGTCAGACAGAGCCTCCATCATCTTAGTAGCTCTGGCATGGCAGCACCAGTTTTGTTTTTCCACCCTCCTCGACCTTCTTGTGTCAGCCCCCCTCCCACTCCCGCTAACTCTGGACCTACTGACCCAGAACCAGTGGCTCCTCAAGCACCCAGACCTCAGTTCACTCCATCTCAAGGCATGGAAGCTCCATGGTTAAGTGCCGACAAGCAGAGATGCTCTCACCACATGAGAGAGGTACTGTTGGAAGCCAGGAAACCTTCCACTAGACTAATATACCTAGCAAAATAGAGGAGGTTCTCCATCTGGTGTGACCAAAATTCACATGTGCCAACGTCGTGTACCATCCAGACGGTCTTGGACTACCTAATGCAGTTGAAACATCAAGGATTGTCAAACTCCTCCTTGAAGGTCCACCTGGCAGCGATTTTGGCCTTTCATGACTGAACTGATGGTCATACAGTTTTTTCCAACCCTATCACAGTTCAGTTCATGAAAGGCCTAGTGAGGAAATTTCCTCCCATGAGGGCACCAGTACCACAGCGGGACCTGAACTTGATATTTAATACCTTGACAAGACACTCTTTTGAGCCTATGGTGACCTGCTCCAACTTGTACTTATCATGGAAGGTCACCCTCCTCATTGCGATCACGTCGGCAAGGAGGATCTCTGAGCTCCAGGCCCTTACTATAGACCCACCATACTTAGTATTCTTTAAGGACAAGGTCCAGCTGCAGCCCCACCCGGCATTCTTACCCAAAGTGGTCTCTTACTTTCATTCCACGCAAGACATTTTCTTACCAGTGTTCTGCCCAAAGCCACATACTTCTAAGCGCCAATCAATCCTACATTGCCTTAACATTTGCCAGGCTCTAGCTTTTTACCTGGAGAGGACTAAAACCTTCAGGAAATCCCAGCAATTGTTTGTTGCAATCGCCAATAGGATCAGAGGTCAACCAGTTTCAGCCCAGACAATATCTAACTGAATCACCTCGTGTATCAAGACCTGCTATTTGCTCGCTCAGAAACCCCCTCTGAAGGTCTCGGCTCACTCTAGAAGAGCTCAAGCGGTAACGGCAGCCTTCAGTGCCAAGGTCCCAATAGAGGACATCTGTAAGGCAGTGACGCGGTCATCCATTCACACGTTTACAGCACACTATGCGATCATGCAGCAGGCAATGCAAGATGCTCTGGTGGGCAGGGCAGTGCTCAACTCGTCTTTGTGATGCATACCAACCCCACCTCCAGTGATCGCTTGGGATTCACCTAACTGGAGTTGACATGAGCAGCACTCGAAGGAGAAAGACTGTTACTCACCTTTTCTGTAACTGTGATTCTTCAAGATGTGTGCTCGTGTCTACTCCGAACCTTCCCACCTCCCCTCTGTCGGTTCGTTGAGAAGGAACTGACGGGGGAGTGGTCGGAGGGAGATTACGTGCGGTGCTATTATCACACGACTCCAGGGTGCTCCCTCTGGCCATGGGAGTTGCTAGGGAAAAATCTGCTGGCAGCCGTGCACGCACGCACACGCACACCTAACTGGAGTAGACATGAGCACACATCTCGAAGAACGACAGTTATAGAAAAGGTGAGTAACCGTCTTTTCCATTCCTGAGCTGGCCAGTGTCAGCCTGAATTCTCCTGCAGCCTGGCCCTCCTTTTCTAGAGCCACTTGTCAGACTACAGACCGGTGTAACAGGGTGGCCACAGCACTGGCTCCTTGGAGGTACCAGGGTCCTGCTTGTGCATTGTCAACATGGCATGGTGATGTCATGCAAGACTGTAATGGTGCAAGGTGAAGATGCAAAACCAGTGTCATTGAGGTGCAAACATTAGCTCTGTAGACCAGATACAAGTCACAAGGGGGCTGTGTGTGCCCCACAGGCCCAGAACCACAACTCAGAGTGCTCTGTAACAAGCAGCGGGTCATCCTTTCTGCTGCAAGGTTCTTAGCACTCAGCTATGTGGAGTGGACATGCTGTCGCAGTGGGTGTTGTTTCAAAATAAGAAAGGCCATGTTCACACGATGCACTGTTGTTTTGAAATAACGGATTCCGTTGTTTCAAAACAATGGCGTTGTTTCGAAACAACTTAAACCCCATGTGGGGATGAAAGAACGTTGTTTCGAAACAACAGTGACTCGCTTTGAAATAACTGTTGTCTGAACCTGCTATTTCGATTCCTGCTTTTTTCCTTAATTCGAATTAACAAACTGTTAATTTGAATTAACTTATTTCGAAATAATGCCTTGTTTCGATACAAGTTGTTTCAAAACAGTTTGTATCGAAATAACCCCCTGTGTGTGAACGTAGCCAGTGTGAGCAAGTGTGGGGAAGGAGACTGGCTTGGGGGAGTGAATGATGAATAACATACACAATCAGTACAGGAGCCTCTGGGTTGTTGAGTCCACAGAACTCCTTCACCAAGGTGAGCTGGGACACACATGTGCTGGCTGCTGCTGCTACGATGATCAGGAGTGGCATTATCACTGGGCGTTAGTGCCCCTGACACATCAGTGTCTGAGTGAGCCAATGACGTCCAGTTTGCCCCATTGCACAGATAGACACTGAGGCACCAGTGCACCCACCGACAGACAGGTTCTCTGGGGCAGCACAGAGGTCTGTATAGGGTATGTCTGTGCTGCAAAAAACATGCTACCAAATAAAAACTGCAGCGGCAAATCCCAGACCCAGGTCAGTGGATGGGCCTTTGTGTTAGGAGCTAAAACCAGCAGCCACAATGGTCCTGCTCAGTTGATGCTGGGGAACTGAAGCAGCAAGGTGGGCAGTTATGAGCATGCATCTGAGGGGAGGGGTGAGTGTGAGTGCAAGCAAGACAGCAGGAGTAGTTTAGGGTTCAGGGAGTGCCTAAGACTAGGCTCAGTGTCCATCTGCCCTGTCCATGCCGGGGTGGTCAGAGGGTCTGGCTGGGATCACTGGACCCTGGTTTGCCATTAGCCTGACAGCCCTCGGCTTGCAACAATATCAGGTTCCATCATCGATACAGGTTTGTTCAGAGCCCGTCAGACCCCAGCCAAGGGCCCCTCACCCCAGCACTGAGGCCGGCTCCAGCTCCTTTTGTTGGTGGAGGCTCTGAAGGCAGCAGCAGATTTCCTGGCTTAGGAAGAAGCTGAAGCTGGCCCTGCAGGAAGCACCCTTTCAGTCACAGTGCCCCAGCCTCCTCCTTTCACTGAGCTCCTGGCCCAGGGTTCCCTGCCACTGCTTGAGATGGGTGACCCATGGGCTGACGGACTGCTGCCAGGCGAGGCTACCCAGTTGTGCAGGCCAGCTGAATGTCATAAGGTGCTGAGCAAATTAAATGATATTAAACCTTACCAGGCCCACCACTCTGCCCACTTACATGCAGGAGGCCCCCCACCCCCTTTGAGAGGCCATGCAGGGTTGCCAGGTATCTGGTTTTTGAGCAGATTTTCAGTTACAAAAGAGATCAGCAGTCCTGGCTGGACATTAGTCTAGTTACCTGAGCTGCCACTGGGAGGGCACAAATAGCAAGCTGCAGCTGCTGGACCAGAGGAACTGAACTGAGCAGAGAATTGGCACCTGGTCTGGCTCTGGTGGAGAGGTTGCTGCTGCCACCCTGGAGAACCTGTGTCCTGCCCTGCCCTTGCTCCGGGAATGCACTTACAGTCCAGTTCGTTCAAGCAGCAAGGAAGGCAGCAGTCCCTCTTTGGCAAGGCAGACATCAAAGATTTTGTTGACAGGACAAGTCCAGCAGGCAGGCGGGTCCCAGCAACCTCTGGTACTGGGCAGGAGCCCAGTGCACCAGGATTTTGAACCAGTGACAATCAGCCCATGTTATTGATCTCAATATGCACCATTTAAATGATTCCTGGGTGGCCTGGGCAGAGGGGAGATTTGTGTTGTGCTGGTGGCTTTTCCTTCAATCAGTTTAGTCTATTTTCTTTCCACATGCTGGTGTCTGTTGGCAGAGAGGGTAGGGTACCAGCACCAGCCACACGTGGCTCCTGGCCACAGGCAGGCTGGCATGGAGAGCCCCTAGCTGTGCTCGTCCCACCTCCCCTGTTCATGCAGGGTGGGGAGGGGCCTACACTCAAGGGCTGTGTACCTGTCAGCGCCTGGAGGAGCTGCTGCTGCAAGAGGCACCAGCTGCTATGCATGCATCAGATCTGCCACACACCGGCAGTGCTGCCACAAAGCTCTGTTGGGCACACCCAGGAGGCCTAATGGGCTGGCATTTGCGAATTTCTGAGGCTGCTGCTCCCACTTAAGCTGGTGGGGGAGAGTAACAAGCAGGCAGGGGGTGGGAAAGCTGACAAGCCTACGTGGGACCTGGTGCATGGGGATTCGGTGCCACATGCTGCTGGTTGGCCCAGCCTGTGCATCATGCCAAAGGGCTGGCTGAGCCAAACCTGCCTGGTGCTGTGACCTGCTGCAGGCCCAGCCCCTGAAGCAAGAGCCCCACCACTGCCCTGGGCTGAGTGTAGGGTGGTCTTGCTCTCCAGCCCGCTTTGGGAGCTGAGTTTCAGATTTTGTCCCAACTCCCAAAAAACACTGTGGCTACACTGTCCAAGTTATTTTGAAATAGTTATTTGCAGTAACTGTCCTTCTTCGAGATGGGCTGCTCGGATCCATTCAGGTCCCTCCCCTCCATCCCCGCACCTGATGTTGACGACTCTGAGGAACTGAGGAGGGGTCAGGAGGCAGCTGTATATATAGCCACTGGGGGGCGTGGGGGGGCGGTGGCTGCCTGCCCTCTCCTGACAGGCTAGGACAAAAGTTTTTCTGGCCAATCCGGAGCTCCAGCATGGAGACACGTATTACTGAATGGATCCAAGCAGCCCATCTCGAAGAAGGACAGTTACTGGTGAGCAACCCACCGTTCCCCTGACTTTACTCGACTTCGCTGTAGGACCTTGAAGGCGACATGATGGCCTTAGGCGGTGCTGTTGGCTCGGTACCTATAAGTTCGTCGGTAGCATGAGGACTCACGGAGAGAGCCCACCTATTGGGCCTTATAATCCTTTAGGATTCCAGCATCAAGAAGATTGCCTGGAGAACAGGGGACATATGAAGAAGGGGAAAAGGAGAAGACAGGGAACAAATGCAAAGTCACCGCTTGGCCACTCAGTCAAGATGGCCATAGGGCTCATGGAGATCCAGTACCTGGAAGGATCTCGTGTGCCTAGGGCACCGCCAAGGAAAGGATATTGTCACAACTGTGTTGCACCTACATGTGCACCAGAGATAAGGACATGTTGAGGCAGGACTACCCCCAAAGATATGGGTTACCGGGGGAAAGAGAGGTCTCCTCCCGACCACCTAGGAAGTGAAACTACTCTCAGACCATCAGCCGCCGTACTACAGAGGTACCTTGGGTTTAGAGAAACCAAACGAGGTGGATTACCTCCAGCCAGGGAAAATCCAGGTGGCATTCCTCATGGGGGATACAAGCCTCTGAATTTCCGAGCACTTCGGAAAACAGGGAACTCTAACCTGTCTTCTTCTCTATTATACATATATATATAAAGTGGGCTACTGGAACAAACCATGTATGGACGAGACAAGAGAACCTGGAATTGATGGAATGCTACTACAACAGCAGACCTAATGAGAGGGGATATATGAAACGTATGAGGGGACTATGGATGGACAAAAGACCTACATCCACACTAACCGAGAAACAGCTAGTTACCCAACGCTTCAACATAGTAAAGAGGCAGCTGCTCTCACAACTGGAGATAGACCAACTCCACGTTACCTCCCGGACTCAAGAAGAAGCCCCAGAAGAACAACTAGATCTGCAGCCACCACCTGACGCTGGAACTTCACTGCCACCCCCTCCATTACAGAGCACAGCAGCTGATATGAGGCATAAGATCATGGATAAACTAGCTACAGTCAAACCTCGAGACCGATTACCAAGGCTCGTTGGAGAAGTACCATCAGATAGTATGCTAGAAGATGCCAATAGAGCCCTAATGACAATTCCTACTACCACCATCACTGAAACCAATGAACTGGTATACGCAACAGCCTCTGTAATCCTGGAGATGCTTGGCTACACAGTCAAGAAGAACACCAGTACATACCCCCCCTGGAAAATGAGGTTGGAGGATAAGATCAAGGCAACCTGGAGAGAAGTTAGCCGGCTGGTGGAACTACAGAAGGGTGTAGAGATTAAGGATAAGACTTGGCTACTGAGAAAATACAAGGGCCTGACTCCATCTGAAGCCCTAGAGACTGCTAAACAAAGGCTCACAGCACTGTCTACCAGGCTAAGGAGATACTCTAGAGAAGCAGAGGCCAAAAAGATAAATGCCCTGTTCTCCAAAGAACCATCCAAAGTGTACTCCATCCTGCAGTGCAACAACACAATAACAGCAGAGCCACCAAAAGCAGAAACTGAACAGTACTGGAAGAACATATGAGAGAAAGAGAAGACTCATAACACCAGTGCAGAGTGGCTTCAGGACCTGAGAAGAGTCCACAGCAATCTCCCAGAACAGGAACCAGTCACCATCACAGTAGCCGACATCCAACAGCGGGTCAAGAACATGAAGAGCTGGACAGCACCTGGCCCGGACATGATCCACACCTACTGGCTAAAGAAACTAACAGCAGTGCATGAACATCTAGCAGCACAGATGAACCAGCTGCTAGCAGCAGGCTCCCACCCAGACTGGCTAACACAAGGAAGGACAGTGCTGATCATGAAAGACCCCCACAAGGGAACAGCATCCAACTACCGGCCAATAACCTGCCTCCCCACAACA
Source organism: Podocnemis expansa (assembly GCA_007922195.1). Taxonomy (NCBI): domain Eukaryota; kingdom Metazoa; phylum Chordata; order Testudines; family Podocnemididae; genus Podocnemis; species Podocnemis expansa. The sequence continues at coordinate 1,630,771 of ML682104.1, forward strand.
TGGAAAGTCCTATCAGGCATCCTAGCCGCCAAGCTACAGGACCACATGGGCCAGTACCTGAGCACAGCTCAGAAGGGCATTGGGAACAACACCAGAGGCTCAAAACACCAGCTGCTCATAGATAGAGCAATCGCCCAAGACTCAAGGTCTAGACAGACCAATCTGTGCACAGCCTGGATTGACTACAGGAAAGCCTACGACTCAATGCCGCACACATGGATCTGTGAATGTCTGGCGCTATACAAAGTCAACAGGACACTAAGGACCTTCCTCAAGAACTCAATGGGACTGTGGGAGACAACACTGGAAGTCAACTCAAGACAGCTTGCACAAGTGGCCATCAAGTGCGGCATATACCAAGGTGATGTGCTGTCCCCGCTGCTGTTCTGCATTGGCCTGAACCCCCTCAGCCAGATAATCACAAGGACTGGATATGGATACAAGTTCAAGAGTGGAACTACCATCAGCCACCTCCTCTACATGGATGACATCAAGCTGTATGCTAAGAATGAACGAGACATCGACTCGCTAATCCACCTGACACGGATCTACAGTGAGGATATTGGGATGTCATTCGGACTGGAGAAGTGTGGCCGGATGGTAGTAAAGAGAGGGAAGGTAGTCAAGACTGATGGGGTGGAACTACCAGCAGGCCACACAGCAGACATACAGACCAGCTACAAGTACCTTGGCATCCCACAGTCACATGGGACCCACGATGAGGAGGCAAGGAAGACAGCAACATCCAAGTACCACCAAAGGATAAGACAGGTCCTGAAGAACCAACTCAATGGGAAGAACAAGATCCACGCCATCAACAGGTACACCCTGCCAGTCATCAGATACCCTGCTGGTATAGTGAGCTGTCCAAAGGAGGACATGGAGGCTGCCGATGTGAAGACCTGGATGCTCCTCACAATGTACGGAGGTTTCCACCCCAAGTCCAACACCCAGAGACTGTACACCAGCCGGAAAGAAGGCGGGTGGGGTTTGGTGAGTGTCAAAGCCACTGTCCTGGATGAAACCCAGAGCATCCAGGAGTACATCAGTAAGATGGCACCCAAAGATGAGCTGCTGAGAGAATGCCTGAGGCAGCAGCAGACATGGGAGGAGGATCAAGCAGAAGAAGTGCCATGGCAAGACAAGACCCTGCATGGGATGTACCATCGACAGATAGCTGAGGTGGCTGACGTTGGGAAATCCTACCAGTGGCTGGAAAAAGCTGGACTAAAAGACAGCACTGAGGCACTGATCATAGCAGCACAAGAACAGGCACTGAGCACCAGATCCATTGAAGCAGGGGTCTACCACACTAGACAGGACCCAAGGTGCAGACTGTGCAGAGAGGCCTCAGAGACAGTCCAACACATAGTGGCAGGATGTAAGATGCAGGCAGGAACAGCATACACTGAACGGCATAACCAAGTAGCTGGCATTGTGTACAGGAACATCTGCACAGTGTATGGGCTAGACCCTCCCAAGACCAGATGGGAGATCCCACAGAAGGTAGTGGAGAACAACAGGGCTAAGATCCTGTGGGACTTCCAGATCCAGACAGACAGGCAGGTACTGGCCAATCAACCAGACATTGTGGTAATAGACAAGGACCAGAAGACAGCGGTAGTGATAGATGTAGCAGTGCCAAGTGACAGCAACATCAGGAAGAAGGAGTATGAGAAGCTGGAGAAGTACCAGGGCCTGAAAGAGGAACTAGAGCGGATGTGGAAAGTGAAGGCCAAAGTGATCCCGGTGGTGGTAGGAGCACTCGGGGCTGTGACTCCTAAGCTGGGAGAGTGGCTCCAACAGATCCCAGGAACAACATCAGAGCTCTCTGTCCAGAAGAGTGCAGTGCTAAGAACAGCTAAGATACTGCGCAGAACCCTCAAACTCCCAGACCTCTGGCAGAGGACCCGAGGTTGAGGAAGACACATACCACCCATAGGGGTGAGAGAGGAATTTTTTTTTTTAAATATATATAGACACATGTATTTGATCCCTCAAAAAGACGAGGGGAGCAACGGTCCTGGTGAAGCCAAGACGAGGAGAACAACGGTCCTGGTGAAGCCATTACCAGCATCATATGGAGATGACCCCATCGTTTTGAACCTCAGGTCCCCAAACCAGTGTAACGAGTTGCCGCACGGCCAAGGAGCAGTGCCCTGTCCAAGATATGTACAATTGAAAGGCTAGGTGGCCTAGGGTGGAACAAGTGCGAGCATCCCAGAAGGGGAGCCTCCATTTCTGGAGTGCAGCATTGTGCCTGGGCTTGTTGGGGGACTGGTGCCACGAAAGCGGAACGCTGGTGTGGGAGGCCCAAGAAAGGTTCTCCCACTGCTGTTCCCTTGCCTTGAGGAAGAGGCATTGTCTCTCTTTCTCTCCCCCTATGCTGCTTTACGGGTGGTGAGGATGGTTTCGCCACCACTTTCTGGTAGGGTGGGCCTAAGATAAGGACTCCCTGGATGGGGTGTCCTGATAATAACCAAGAGTGCCCGCAAGGGAAGGGAGGCTGTTACAATGCCTCAGCTTCTTTCAAGTAGGAAAGAGATAGGGTGGCAGGAGCTGAACCACTCTGCCTTGGCCTTCCCTGGAGCATAGGGTCCGCCATGATAAAAGTGAATCGCATCCCCACTTGACGGGTAGGGTGGTGGAGGGTCTCGTCTACCGCAAAGGTGTCTGAAGACCCAGTAGAGCTGGCCTAACCAGTGTGCCAACATGTATGTTAGCGAGGGGAAGGTGTGTCTCTCCCCAACCCAGGAACAAGAATGGATCCTACCTGATGTGGTACAGTCGGGTAGACAGGAGTGGTTCCACGTGTCCGGAGGAGCACCTGTGTCTGCGTGTGTCAGAGCCTCTGCAGCAGTGGCTGGAGCTACTACGAGACGTGCTTCTTGTCCCTGGCAAGGCCCATCTTGCTGCTTACAAGTGCAGGGGTCATTGGTCGAGGGGTATCTGAAGGGGGGGGGCTTTGTTCCATTTCTACAATAAGTGCCCGAAGTAGCAGCTGCTGAGGACATCTAGGAGTGGGCCTCGGTATAGGTGTCCCGATGGTTTAAAGGGGCTTGGGTGACATGGCCTGCATCCCCCCAAGACCGGGGGGGTAGGGCCAGAACTAGCTCACCCCTGTTCGCAGTGTCGAGGAGGGACTGGTCCCAATAAGTTGCCCGTTCCCCCCAAAGGTAGGGGAAGGGGTATCAGCTGCCCACTCCAATGGTGAACTGAAGTCCTGTCGTATCCCAGATGTCATGGCAATGGGGTGGCAGCCAATTGAGCAGGCACCTTCCTTACAGGTGAAGAGAAGAGGTTCCGAAACACTGTAGTAATGGGTTGACGGCGGTGGAAGAGGAAGGGTTTTAGTTCTCATCCCCACGGTCATATAGGAGAGTGGGATGGGGAGAGGAGGGCGGTTGTTGCCCCAGAAGGTTTATGTGGGGGGAAAAGACCCCAGTGGAAGGAGGCCAAAGTATTTGGCCTCTCCCCTAGGGTCCCACGTGGTGCCCACCACGTTAGCGTTTCGGGAGGGAACAAGATGTCCCCTCCAAAGGGCAGGTCAAGGACCGCCTGCTGTGCAGTAGGGGGCATCCTAGCTTCCCTGAGCCAGGCTACTCGCCGAATAGTCACCCCCGAGGCCATAGTGCCGGCAGCTGTATCAACTGCATCTCAGGCTGAGAGGAGGTGGTCTTGGGAGATTATTTTACTCTCCTCTAGAAATGCGTCATACTCCTCTTTGGCCACTGGTGGGAGCAAGCATCAGAACTCTGCAACCAACTCCCACACGTCCAGAAAATACCTGCTGGTTAGGGCCTGATTATTTGCCATCCTTAGTTGGAAGGTTGAGGAGGAGTAGACCTTACGGCCCAGGAGATCCAGTTCCCTGGCTTCCCTGGAAGTCGGGAGGGGGTTGCTAGAAGGCTTACCCGGGCCTAGCGCCATTTGCACCACGTCCCTTGGGGAGACTGGGTGATTGGCAAGGGAAGGGAAGTCTGACTCCGGGACCCTGTACTTAATACTCGCCATGTCTGAGACTGGGGCAGTAGAACTTGGACTCTGCCACCAGGAGAATGTTAAGTCCCAGCCACTCAGGTGAACTGGGACTGCCAGGGGCTCTGCCGAGGCAAAGGCCAGCTTGAACAGGGTATCCAGAGGGAGGCCGGAGGGCTGCCCCTCCATCCCTAGATGGGCCGTAGCTCAGCACAGCAAATCAAAATGCGCTGACAGGTTGCCCGTATAGGAACCTGGTGCCGGAGACCGGGCGGTACCGGGAGTTCGTTGTGGGGGAGAAAGGGCCTCCTGGGGGAACCATTCCTGTGGGTGAAAGTGGAAAGGCAATGGCACCGAAGTGTGGTGCTGGGGTCACTTAGAGGCCCTCAAAGGCCCTTCCTCTGGGCTTGAAGCAGGGGAAGGATTTCGAGACTCCATGGGCAGTACCGGCGACAGTAGAGTAATATGTTGCCGGGGGGACGGCCCTATGGTACCGGGACCCACTGGAGTAGAAGGTGGAGGGCTATATGGTGAGTGAGAGCAACGACACCCACAATGGACCCAGGCCTTGGAAATGAAGGCCGGCTTGACCCTTCTAACTGGGATCAGAGAAGGTGGTGTGGGGAGCAGGAGGAGAGCCTGAGCGGCCTCCACTGCTTCCAGAGTTGACGGCACCAGGATTGACTCTGAGCAGGCCCGAGGCAAGTCCTCTCTCAGGGTCAGGGGACTGCCTGGCTGGGAGGGCTCTTGCTCCATCAGTACCAGGCTGTACTGAGCCTGCAGTGCCGAGGGTGACTGTGGCCGGTGCTGGGGTGAATTTGGCACTGGCGACGCTGGGCTATAGCAGACCAACAGCACCGGAGATTAAGGTGATCGGCACCAGGGTGAGCTGGGCGCCAGTGGTAGCAGACTGTACCGGGATTGCTGTGCCGGGGGGTGACCTTGAACGGTGCCGAGGTGCCGGGTTGGCGCCGAGGTGCCGGGGTCAGCACCGAGGTTGTGCGGCGGTGGCCACCAGTGGCACAGTGCCGTGTGGGCTCCGGTGCCGAGCTGGGTCTCGGCGCCGGGTGGGAACCCGAAGCCTCGGGTGGAGAGTGCCGAGTCAGCTCAGAAGCTAGGGCACAGCGCTTTTGTTCCCTCTCCTTGATTGTCTGAGGTTTGAAGGAGAGACACGGGGAACAGGCTGAGACCAGATGGTCTTTGCCTAGGCACTGGAGGCACTTCCCATGGAGATCGTCCCGAGGGAAGGTCTTGCCGCACTAGGAGCAGGGTTTGAACCCTGGCATGTTCGGTGGTATGTGATGTTCCAGCCTGACGATGGAGGACTCCTGTGGTGGAACTATGTCCACGAAGAGGTGCTCCCAGTCGGGCGAAAAGCTCATAGAAGGACAGTTATATGCCTAAAGGCTGTAGGACCGAATTCCATGATTTCCACACGCCCTGAATGTCCAACCAGGATCCATCTCCCAATGGTTTCTAAAACCCCCTTCCCTTTTCCTTGGGAGGGTGCTCACCCTCCTTATGGTTACGTGAGGTTTTGGATGGTTCCCTACGCCGTACTTCTTGAAGGTTGGCCTTCTTTCCTTTCTAGAGATGCTACCTCCCCCATGCGGTTCACAAGTCCTGGGCACCGGACACTGACATTGTTCGTACCACAGTAATTCCCATCTGTTCAAAGGAATGATAATCATAAGAATTAAGGGAACAAAAACAATCCCTTCTGATTGGTCTATTGTCGGGCAGGCCTCGTGCCCACCTTTCCTCTCCTGGGTTGTTCATCTCGTTTCGCAAGGCCTCATCAACTTGGCTACACTTGGCCTTGGGATTTGACTCAACAGTTTGACAAGCCAGTAGCCTATGTTCATCCTAGTGGGTAATCCCTTGGGCCTCATAGGTTCACATCTCTCTGATGCAGTTATACCTCTCCTTCCCTGTTCAGGCAGTCCCCAGGGCCTTGTTCTAACACACTTTGAGGACTTTTTACTGCTGTGGAACTGATTGCTTGTTTTTCCCCCTCTTCTTTCCACCTAGAAGAGAAAACCTCAATTTCTCTGTTGGAATGAAACCTCCTTTGCTTCTCCAACTATGCAAACCCAAACTGCTGGTACAGGACAGGTTGTATATTGCTAGAGTGGATTGGGATAATCCGGAACAGCCAAGATCATTGGCTCCATTCTCCTAGTCCTCAAGAGGACATTTGAGAATTAAGGGAAGTGACCCAAGGGTCCCCAAAAGGGTCCCACATAAAGGTGCAGGAATGCACCTGTGAGCTAGCCCTGTTCCGTCCACTGACAGAACAGATTCAGTGACACTGGGGAGTCCTTCAGTTTTCCAAAATTAGACCTGGGTGATTCCTTAGCCAGCCTTCTATTTCTGACATAAGGACAGGTCACCATCTAACTACAGATTTGACCTTCCTCAAACTCACTCCAAACCATTTCGTGGTTCAGAGGGCCCCTGGGTTTTATACCGGCACCACCCTATTCATGTTTGCCCATAAGCATCAGTAGTAACCCATTGATTGATGGTGACTCAGGTTTCTACAGCCGGTGGCCTTTTTTCTCCCTACTTCTTTTTCCCATTCAGGGTTTTCCCTTTCCCCCAGGGTTTGTCCATCTCTGCTGTAGTTGGTCAACAGACCCTGGCGCCTTTTTCCCCCTCCCTTCGCTGGTAACCTCCCGTCCTTAACATACTCATACTGCTGGGTCACTCTCGGCTGCTTTCCTTCTCGCTCTGGGATATCTAATGGATAGAGTAACAAGTCTCCCACCAGACTCTTCACCCTTCAAGAGTCTTTTCCCCCAGGGCCAGAGATTCACTCACACTCCCAGCTCACCTTCCGTCACATGCTATGTGGGTACACATATGCCATATGTGTCTAGGGGATTTATGACCCTTGTCAATGGTTGCCTTCTCCTACTCCCTTCCCTAGTTGCTGCATCCCTGGTTTAAAAAAAGGGGGTGGGGTGCACCCTACCACAGTGACATACCCTTACCCCCAACCTTTATCTAGTGGAGCTGACCTCCCTTTTTTCCCTCTTTTCTTCCTACCTAGACCTTAAAGGTCTTCTTCCTGCTCTCACCCTAAGGTGGAAATTCAATCTCTTACCTTTTGACGCATTTGATTTTTGTGGTCCTGGGTTCCCTTACCTCTTCACCTGTTGATAACTACACCTACATATGGGCCTCTGAAGGAGCACCCTTGGCACCATATACCAACCCAGGTCGACCACCGAGGAACCATGCCTTACCGGGTGGTTGTTTATCGTCTTCATACTTCCCTGTAACTTGCCTCCTTGCCTGGTCCAGCAAGGGGCTTATTCCTTTTCTCTTTTCCCTTTCATTTCTGCCTTCATGTACTTGCCGCTAGTAGGTTGAGTTTTTCTCTGGGGTCACATTAGTTCCTCATCACCAGCTAAGGGATTTATTTATAGGCCTAAGGCCAGGGAACGTATCTGGTCCACAAGCCTTGACAGGTGCGTACCACCAATCGCTCATGTCCACACATGAAGGTGTCTCACCGATCATGCATTGGTAACTGCATTGTTGTTTTTGCCATGATAAGGTGACTTTAGACCACCACTGCTCCTGTTGTTTGAACACAGGGAGCACTCAAGAGACATAGGCCTTTACTTTCTCCTCGGCCAGGCTGGCCTACCTGACAGTTTCCCTTTACCTGGGCCACAGGTCCTTTATGGCGGTGCTTTTACATACTTCTTATGGATCTTCCTTTGCCTGGGTCACTGACCCTTGTGGGGGAGAGGCAGTGCTGAAGGTGGGAAAGAACCAAATCCGCCCACCATCCATCAACAGGGCTAGCAGTCACCTATTGTATCCAAGCAGCGCTCGAATCAAAATGGTAGGTTACTTACCAGTAACTGTCCTTCTTCAAGATGGGCTGCTCGGATTCATTCACAACCCTCCCACCATCCCCACAACTCGGAGTTGGCAAATTTTAGAGACTGAGGAGGGGCCATGAGGTGGCTACATTTATAGCCACAGGGTGGCCAGGGAGCAGTGGCCGCCAGCCCTCTTCTGACAGGCTAGGGCAAAAAGGTTTCTGACCAATCGTGCACTGTGGCACAGACACACCTATTACTGAATGAATCCGAGCAGCTCATCTTGAAGAAGGTCAGTTACTGGTGAGTAACCTACTGTTGCCACTCATTATGGAATAAGGGGCCATCTGGAATAGGTCTGGATTCAGTCTCTTCCTGTAGCACTGACCAGCAAGTTGCCTGCCTCCATTCAACCTGTCATTGCATTCCCATCCCAGGAAACGCCCCTGCAGCAGCAGCAAGATGCCATGTGGCAGGTACTCACAGCCCCAGGCTCTCAGGTGGGGTGAGGAGGCAATCACACACAGTCTGTCCTGGACTTGGCGTCTTACAAAGATGCCTTGGAGCTATAGGACCTCACCCAGTGATGGGAGAAGTCAGCTGTGAGATTCAGGCAGAAGCAAGGGAGAACACCCCAAGGCCTTCATCATACTCTTGCATGCAAAAAGATGGGTGCCTGAAAGCAGGAGAGGATTCAGAAGGGGAAGAAGGATGGTGAGCAGAGAAAGAGTGGAAAAGAGAAGAGGAAAGAATGAGCAGTTTTCTCTCCTCTCCTTCCCTTGCTGACAAACTCTCCTGGGCTCACCTCTACTCACACCACCCCTAACCCTAACCCTAGCCACCCTCCTCCCATGAGAGCAGTGGTATACTATGGGTCTCGTGCCTGGGGGCCAAGCCAGCATTTACATCTTCCCACAAGCCGCAGGGTAAGAGGGGACCCCGACTCCCACCAGACAGTGCCACTACCAGCAGGTGCAGCCCCAAAGAAAGAGGAGGGAGAGTAGGGTGCATCAAGCCATCTCTAGATCCTGGTATTTGGGCTGGCCAGCAGATCTTTTGTAGCAGCAGGTCTCAAGGGCTGTGTCCACACCAGGGTTTTATTTCAAAACAACAGCCGTTGTTTTGAAATAAAGCCTAACATGTCCAAATGAAGTTTCGTTATTTTGAAATGACAGGACCCTGTCATTTTGAAATAATGGCCGTCCTTTTGAAACAGTTAAACCTGGCATGCAATCAAAATAGCCCGTCAAAAGGGTTGTTTTGAAACACTACCGTTAGGATGCGTTGTTTTGAAACAACCCCTGTTTCAAAACACGGCTATTAACCTCCTCCCAGGGTGCATGGAACCCTGGGTGGAAGTCTCACCCCTCCTCAGCACCCTGGCCAGGGAGCCAATCAGCACCCTGGCCAGGGTGCCGAGGGGAGGTGCAGGGGGGTGCAGGAGTGCAACAGGTTCCCAGCCGGCTGGAGCGGCTGCCGCGACAAGCCAGCAGCCAGGGTGGGCAGAGGGTCTGCCAGCCGGCTGGATCCACTGCCCAGGCTCGGGGGCTGCTGGTGGGGGCAGAGCACTGGGGGTGCCCTGGACCCCCAGCCTGTGGCCTCTTCCAAGCAGCCAGGGGAGATACAGCTTCCCCAGTCCCAGGCAGGCTCCTCAGCTTGCTCAGTTTCACAGCCTTTGTGAAATTGACCAGGCTGCGGAGCCTGTCGGGCTGGGGGAGCCCGCACCCCCGCAAGCGGCCAAGGGCTGGGGGACCGGGGCACCTCCAGTGCTCTGCTCCCACTGCAGGCTCACTCCTCAGCCCAGGCTCTGGCGGCAGCTGGAGGGGCGGCCGGTTCGGGTGCTGGCTCTGCCTGCCACGCAAGGTGGGTGGCTGCCGGTGGGGCAGGGGCCCTGGGCAACAGCTGCCCAGCTTGGGCGGCGGACAGAGCCCGTGCTTGCGGTTCCTGCCCTGCCACCAGCCGCCCAGCTTGGGCAGCGGGCAGAGCCGGTGCCCGCGGCTCCTGCCCAGCCGGCAGCTGCCCGGCCCGGGCTGCTGGGGTCACCCCGCGGAAACTGGGGAGCCGACTTGGGGACCCTGCCCACCCCCATGGGGCTGGCAGCAGGCAAGCCCCACAAGCCGGCTCCGGGACCCTGGCCCAGCTGCCTCAACAGCAGCAGGGGAGTCACAGCAGGGGGATCCCTGCCCTGGGGGCAGTTTTCCCCTGCCTGGCTCTCCAGATGCTATGGAAACGGGGAGAGCTGCTGGCTACAGACTGGATGCCTGCCCCAGAGTTGCCTCGGGCCACTTCTGCTACCAGATGTTGCCCAGAATCCCTATAGTTATGTGTCATGGGGACCGTCAGTTGTGGCCCCAGTACTGCCCCTGGAATTCTCCTGCAGTGACTCAGGGGCTGTTACATCCAACTTGTTCTGTGCCCACCCCCGGGGAGGGGGAGATAGATTGTTGTCCATATTTTACAGATGTGGGACCTGAGGCACAGAGTGGTGAAGAGAAACATCGCCAGATTTGCGTGTGTAAAGTGAGGTGCCTTGATCAATAGCTGGGAACCTAAATACATAAAAGTGGGCTGATCTTCAGGGCAGAACCAACCCTGTCTTGGTTTGGAGCCGGGCCTTGAAGTCTAAGGGTGTGAACCTCCACTGCAGAGCAGATGACAGACCAGGTGAAACTACAAATGTCCCTCTCCCTCAGGGAAATGCTGGAGTGGGATAGGGGAAGTCTAGGCTGGCTCTGTAGTGCCTGAAGTGAGACAGACAATGCTGGACTATCCCCTTCCTGCCTGATGTGAACCAAGGGGACTTCTTGGGATAGGCCCCTCTCATCTGAAGTTGGACTGAGGGGATTCTGGGATAGCACCATCCTCTCTAACATGGTAGAGGGGATTCAGGGACAGCAACTTCCTGTTTGACAAGGGGCCAAGGTGACTGGGGGGTGCCACTCTTCTGTCCAACATGGAGCTGAGGAGTTCAGGGATATTTCCTCACCTACTGTGGGGCCAAGAGGTTTGGGGAGCAGTACCCTCCTGCACTGGGTTGGAGAGAGCAGCTGGGGGTGCTGTGGTAAGTGGCTAGGAGCAGCTGGACAAGGTGCAGGGGTGTGAGCTTTGGTGGCAGGAGGGGAGAGTGGGCAGCAATGAATCCCCTCTTTGTGGGTCATGTTGCCAAGGCAGCCAGTGAGCTGAGGGGAGAGGAAAGGAGATGAGTTCACTCAGCCAGCCCCCTCAGGGCAGCTGTGCAGAGGTACTTCCAGGGCCAGCCAGGGCAGCAGTGACAATCAGCAGTAAAGGAAAGGGGCAAAGTGGTGTGGGGCAGGAGAGGGAGGGCATGGTTAAGGGCAGGCAGCCTGCTTCCATGCAGTGGTGGCTTTAAGGGTAGGTGAAGCAGGCAGTCGCCTAGAGCAATAAGGGGCTCCGTCCTCAATTTGGTGAACAGAAATGAAAATATAGAAAAATATACAAATTGTTCCCATCTAGCAGGGGGCTAGAAACCTAAGCCCTTTTCAGTCTTCAAGGCAAACTATCATTAGGATCTCTGCTTTGCTTGAATTGCAGATTTCACCATTATCTGACCATCACATTCACACTGACATGCTAAAAAAGCAGGAGCAAGCTCTTTGTAACACCAATAGACAGCACAATAGCAGGACCTTTTCCAATGGCTCCTTCTTTTAGTTCCTCAGTGTGGCCATTTATTTGCCATTTTTGAAGCCCACTTGTGAAATTTTGCCTTTTTCTTTTCTTTTTTATCTGTTTTTCTTTTGCCTTTGCCTTTGTGACAATTTTTCCTTTGGCTTTGGTTAGCTCAGGTTACCAGGTAGGTCCATACAGGATGCTACGTATAATTGTAGTGCTGGCCTCAAGCAATCATTACAGCTGTTTGTTATGTCCGTGCTGTATGTCTTTCTTTTGGTAAGTAATTTTTTAGCTTCTTTTGTATGTACTATTTAATACTTCTGAGGGGGCCAGAGTCTTATAAAGTTGAATGCTTCAGAGCATTTCATTGAAATTTAGTGTTTTTCATTTATAGCTACATACTAGGAGCCTTCTTTTCACTTATTTTTATGTGTTATAATTATTTGCATTAAACTTCTAGGGCACATAAACCCAAGCCTATATGAAAAATTTGTAATATTTGACTGCTAAAATTTCAAATGTGATATTTTAGTTGTTTTTGAGCTATCATTAATTTTACCACGTTTTATTTGTTAATTAATACACATAGAGTATGTCTACACAATGTGTTATTTCAAAATAACCCATTTTGAAATAACTCATTTCGAAATAAAATCCTTATTTCAAAATAAGTTAATTCGAATTAACAGTTTGTTAATTCGAATTAAGGGAAAGCCTGCTTTTGAAATGGCTGTTATTTCGAGATGGTTATTTCGAAATAAGGCCGTTCAGACTTGTTGTTTCGAAACAATGATGTTTTTTCAAAACAACATGTCCAAACGCCGTTCTTTCAAAACAACCGTTTTGAAACAATGCCTATTTTGACATCGAAGCAGGTTTAACGGTTTCAAAACAATGCCCGTTGTTCTGAAACAATGGGTCCCATTGTTTTGAAACAACGGTACGTTGTGTGGACATAAGAATTCTTATTTCAAAACAATGGATGTTGTTTCGAAATAAAATTCTTGTGTGAACACAGCCATACTTCTTTAAAAATTTGTAAAAGTTCATTTTAACTTTGTAATTCAGCATTAGCTCATTTATGTTTAGTGAAAAATGATAAGCTTAAAAGCTTCATGATGGAAAGATCTTTAAAAATATCATACCTAAGAATAATTTATGAGTTCCAGAGGCATAGTCATGTTAGTCTGGTTCAGCAAAACAAATAGGGAGTCCTGAGGGGGTAGGGTGGTTAGGGCTGGAGAGGGGACAGGGGCCACAGAGAAGGTGGCAGTGAGGGCCTATATGAGGCCCTTTAGGGGGCCTCACAATGGGCCTTCACCTAGGACCCCCAATTGCCTAAGGCCACCTCTGCTTCCATGGCAACTGGGGCATTGCCTGGCAGCACCAGGGACAGTGAAAAGTGATGGTCTGTCCTTTCCAAAGGTTTCAGACAGTGGCTGCAGCCACCCATCACTGTGACCCAGTGGTTATTATGTTCATCTCAGGCAGGGGAAGGGCGACTGAGAGAGAAGCCAGGAGTCCTGGCTCCCACTGGATCTAACCACTAGATGAGACTCCCTTTCAGAGGTGGGATCAGATCCAGGCATCCGAGTTATCGCTAGCTACCTGACCTCAGAGCTGTGGGTCCCATTCCTGTGCTCTGACCTTCCCCAGGTGGGAACAGAGCGATTAGCCCCCATTCAGTTGGCTGCACTGGCATGGGGAGCTGCGGTAGGAGATGAGGCCACAGTGGGCTAAATCAAAGGAGCTGCCAGCCTGTAGAACTGACCAAAGCTGGGGAAGAGAAAGCGGGGGTCTCCATGCTACCCACCCAACTACCACAGGCCTCCCCACACAGGCTTAGGGGCGGCTCCACAGCCCAGAAAAGTCTGCACTCCAAACAATCTCGTCCTGAGCAGCCATTTTCTTTCCTGTTCCTCTGAGGCTTTGCTAGATCTCTGTGGGTATGTCTACACATCAGGGGCGTCACTGGTGCCAGGCACACGGTGAGGGGGCGGGGGTCTCCAGGTAGGGGGCGGGGCCTGGGCCAGTGCTCCAGGTCCTATCCCAGGGCAGTGACGCTCCTGCTACACATACATTTTAATTTGACCTGGTAGGGATTAGGTCGAATTAAAACAAAACATGTCCACACTAACTTTTATTAATTTGACCTAAGGATTTCCTGAGGTCAAATTGACCAGAGGATGCTTCGAAGTTGTAAAACCACCTATAACTTTGAAGCAACCATGAATTCAAACCGGCTAGTTTGAATTGATGCTCTGTAGCCACATACACGGGTTGACCTTCCTCTCAGGGTGCATGGCACCCTGGAAGGAAGGTGCCCCCCACCAGATCTGCGGTCAATGGGGCCCCAGTCCCCTGGCTGGGGGGTGGGCTGGTGAGGACACTGGACCCCCCACACCTGGCTCCAGCAGCACTGACAGAGCGTGGGGAAAAGGGATTCCTCCTGCACACAGCTGGAGCCGTGCTGCGGAGGTGGGGGGAGAAGGGATTCCCCCTGCCCAGCTCAAAGTGCGCTACCGAGGCAGGGGCAGAAGGGATTGCTCCTGCTCAGCTCCAGCAGCCCTGCCTGGCATGGGGAAGGGATCCCCACACCAGGCTGGAGCCCTGCTTGCTGGCATGGGGATCCCTTTTCCAAGCCAGCAAATGGGTCTCCATCTGGACACGGGGGTCCCATCCCCACGCCAGCAATCCGGGCTCCAGCTGGGTGCAGGGGTCCCTTCCCCACACCGGGCAGCGCTGTCAGAGCCAGGCAGGGGTGGGGGGTTGCCCTGACTCTACACAGCCTGACTGGGAAAACATCCCCTGTCCAGCTCTAGCAGAGGTACAACTAGAGGTGGGCAAGGGATGCTTTTCCCTGTGCTGGGCTCAGAGGGCTGGAGCCTGACAAGGGATTGGGTGGTCACATGGCCTTCTTGTGCACCGTGTTGCCACACCTCCCATGGTGCCCCTCTTCCAATTCGAACTAGCAAGTCCTGTCCATTGACATGCTAGATCGAATTGTTTTTCCTAGTGTGGCCATGTTAGTTCGAATTAACTGAATTTGAGCTAATAATTATTAGTTCAAATTGATCAGTTCAGATTCAGTTAATTCGAACTAACGTTCTAAATGTGGATATAGCCTATGCTGCAGCTGTGGGCAAGGTCTCTGAGGGGGCCGCACCACACACAGCACCTCCCACCCACCATGGCAAAAATTTCACTGGCCCTGAGCACTTTCTTGGGGGAACATTGCCAGGGTGAAGGTGCCAGGCTGATTAGTCCCTGAACCTGACTGCCCTGGGCACACATGCAGCTGATTCTCAGCACTCTAACCAGGAAGGGCTTGATGGCTCTTGCAGTGAGGAGTGGGAGCCTCTTGACTGGCAGAATGGCCAGAGATTTATGGAGCGCCTGCCAGGAAGTATATTGTCTGGTGAGATGCAGGCCAGTGAGGGAATGGCAGACCATGCTCAGTGAGGGTGAGAGCAGGGCAGGGAGACAGTGCTTTGTGCTCACCATGCCTTGTTGGGAGCTTTTGTTCACAACAGCTGATGTGCTGCACTCATGTAAGGCACTGGATGACTCTGCCACATTGCTGCTCAGCTGTGTGCCATGGGCTCTACGCAGCTGCTACCTGACGGCGTTTCAGTGTGCAGTAAGGGGGCTGTGTTTGAGCCTTGCTTCCGCTAGGCTGTGGTAGGTCTGGGGTGAAGTGCGGCAGTGGCTGTGAAATCCCCGGGTTTGGAATTGATGCCAGAATCATAAACCTGTCAGCTGGAAGGGACCTTGAGAGGTCATCTAGGCAAGTGGTCATCAAAGTTGGGGTCATGACCCAGTACTGGGTCTCAGGCCTGTAGGTACTGGGTTGCAGCAGAAGTGCTGCATAGGAAAGGAAGGGGGCTCCCCTGCTGGCAGACGCTGTTTTCTGGAGAGCCGGGGGAGGGGAAACATCGTAACATAGTATGAGCCTTCAGTGGAGAGCACTGAGATAAAAGCCAGGGATGTGAAAAGTGTCATTAGGATTAACAATGAAATGCTAATAGTCGTTCAAGGAATTGCTATCCCTCCTTCTCTCTGACTCACTGTGTCCCTTTGGAGGCTTCTCTCAAGTGATTGAGGGACTGAGGGCTATTCACAGATCACAGATGAAAGGCACACTTTAGCTTCCAGCTTGCATCCCCTGATCACATGAGGAGAACTGAGGCCACTGGCAAGCAACCTTTGAGCTTTTTAACAATAGACCCAATGAAGAAATGAAAAATACTTTGGACACCCCCTTATACCACCAGTTCTGGGAGCTTTCGGCGGGGGGGGGGGGTGCAGTTATTTTTACAAATTAGGTCTTGCCTCTTTTTTTCAGTGGGTTGACATCCCTTGCTTGCAAAAAAAAAGTTATAACGTGTAGATTTTGATAAAAATACTGTACTTTTTAACACAGGCTCCTGCTAGAGTTTGCTTTTCTTTTCCCTTTTTAATTATCAGTCTTAATGGTCCCACCCTGATATTCATGGTCTCACAGGGCCCTAAAGGCAATGAGGCCATTGTGGTTCTGCTGTGCAAAGGAGCAAAACAAAGTGGGAAGGTTAACACTTTGGCTGTGTTCACACACAGATGGTTGTTTCGAGACAAGTTGTATCGAAACAACTTGTTTCAAAACAACGCCTTATTTCGAAATGACTTACTTTGAATTAGCAAAAAGTCATTCCAAAATAGGGGGAAAAGCGGGAAACGAAATAGCATGTTCACAGTGTGAACATACTATTTCGTTACCTGCTGCAGGGGGCTGCAGCCCCCTGGGGGTGAGCCGCTGCTGCGGCTCACCGTGCAGCCCAGAAAGGGGGCTCCCCCCAACTCCGCCAGCGGGTCGGGGGCGCCGGGCTCAGCCGAAACAAAAATGCTGTGTGAACACAGCCTTTGAGTGCTATAGAGCTGTTGCTGATGGTATATCATGATAAGTGAAGCTGTAGTCATGTTCCTTAAAGAAACTGCTATGGATGGGGCATTGAGGGAACTTGGGGAGTTAGACTGAAAGAAATTGAGCCACACAGGCAGAACATTGCACAGGGTTTAATAAAGCTCCACTTGTTCAGCTTAACCTGCATTCAGCTTTGCTGTTTGTGGGTGAAACATGGCAGTAGTGTCTGAGCTGTGAGTTTTCTGCAGCACAGCAGCCGGCAGTGTGAGCCATAGAATTCAATTGGAAGCCTGAGCCCAAGATTTTGCAGAATAAAATCCAACTCAGGGATGGATCTACTGGAAGGAGAAGTTTAAGTTGTACAGAGACCCCGGTCTTGCAGGAGGATGACTTAACCTAACTGGGGAACAAGGTAGAGAGAGGTCTGTAGTGCACTAAAGCTCACCACTCCCTCAAATCTCACAGCAGTCCTGGGAAATTACTGTGCCCCACAGTGAAACCGTGAAGCAACACAGGTTGTAACAATATCCCAATCTGAAGGGGAGTGTGGATAGCCGCATTGTGTTGCTGCCTTATGCACACTGCCAGCAACAGAGGTCACTAGACCAAGTAGGGAGGGCTAGCAGCCCTTCAATCACAATATTGTGAATAACTGTATGTTCGTGGAAACTCATGCAGAGTCAGGGACCAGATGAAGAGCAGAGCTGACAGTGGAACCCAGAGGGGTTGCTTCAGTTCCTGGGATTGGGCAGTGGATAAGGGAGCAGTACCTGGAGTAACTTGGACAGGCAGCTCAGCAGCAGATAGGAACTTCCAGGACTTTTCTTTCCAGCCTGGCATTGTCTCCCTCCTCCTTCCCCTGTCTCAGCACTTCCATCTCATTTCTCCGCCCAGTCTTCCCTCCATTTGCCAGGAGTTCCCACACATTCATTCCAGGGTACTACATGCAATTTTAGAAACATGGCATACTTCCTGATTTGAGATAGGAGCATTGCATGTGGGGTCACCCTTTGTATGTTCTATGATCAGTGGTCATCAAAGTTACAAAGGTACCTATTCTCCCCCAGCCATGGTCACCATTCAGTTGTCTAGCAGCGGCCGCCTTTTTTCAGTGAAGGGTCACCACATGGCAGAGGGGTCCAGAACTGGGTCCCAAGGAAAAAAGTTTGACAACCACTTGTGACCTGGGCCCCCTGGGATAACCCTCTGAATGTGCCAAAATCAGGGCAAGCTGCAAAAACCAGGGTCCAAACCCCTAAACCACTGATGGGTGGTACTTAAATCAGTCTCCCAGTCAATAGCAAAACATGCTTCTGATTCCCCACTCTGGTCATCATAGGGTTAGCAGACGTCCAGCAAAAGGAGGACATGTCCTCCTTTTTTCCTTCGTGTCCTCTGTCCTCCAGGCATTTTAAAAAATAAGTGCTTTTGTCCTGCTTTTTACTGATCAGGTATAGACTGTTAAATACTGTACCCCTCTAACAGCCAAGTTACAGAGCAGGGGATCTTCCCCCAACCGCTGGAGGTCGGAGGTGGTCATATGCGCACACAACTGAATAACAGTATGTATAAACCAGGCTTTTTCAATGAGAGCTCAGATATTTCTTGACTCTGGAGAATACTTTTCTAAAGCCACTTGGATGGCTCAGTTAGTGCACAAGACATCTTTTAACCTTGGGGTTGTGAGTTCAAGATCTGATAAAAGTACTTTTATTTATGGCCCTTGCTCCCTACAAAACAGCTAAATTTGGGCGGGGGGGGATAAGGATGCTAATAAAATGAAGGAAAATAAAAAGTCTACCATAAATAAAATTACTAATGGGAACCAATTAAATAAATTAAATAAAACCACTAAAGGGGCAGGTTTGAACCAGACAGAAACCATTCAGGACATTTTTTTTTCACTGTAAAAATGGGCTGCTGTGGGAAATTAAAAATGAGAAATAAGTTAACTGGGTTTCTTTTCTTTTTTTTTTTTAAACTTTTTTTAGGTATTTTTCAAGTTTATATTTGAAAGTTTACTATTGGAACTTTATCTCATGAACATTAATGAAAGGATCATGAAAAACTTTCATTTAATGAAAAAATACAGTTTTCAGTAAAAGAAAGCATTTTGGTAATTTTCTTTCCTTTAAAATAATTTAAAAACACATGATACCGTGCAGTTTTAATGCTGCATTCATCAATTATTGCCCATTTTCCATGACAATTTGGTAATAACAGTTATAGGGTATGGCCACACACACTTCTTATTTCAAAACAACAGAGTTTGTTTCGAAATAAGAAGTGCCATGGCCACACGACGCACGGCCATTTCAAAACAAGCAAACAGCTTGTTTCGAAATGGCCGTGGTTGTTTCGAAATAGCTTAAACCTCGTTGCGTGTTGAAACAGGGTTGTTTCGAAACCAGAGGTCTCGAAACAGCCCTGTTCGGACATGTTGTTTCGGAACAAAGTGTTCCGAAACAACGTCACCTTCCTCCCAGGGTGCTAAGCACCCTGGGAGGAAGGGCAGCCCCCCCTCAGCACCCTGGCCAGGGTGCTGAGGGTTCTCCACTGGGGTTGGCGGGGGCAGGGCTGCGCCCCACGCCACCGGTGCCTGCAGGGGACTGCAGGCACCAGCGGAGTGCCACGCAGCCCCCTGCCTCACCTGGCTGGTGCCTCCAGCCCCTGCAGGCAACGGCGGGGTAAAGTGCGGCTGGGCGCTTTACCCCACCGGTGCCTGCAGGGGCTGCAGGCACCCGCCAGAAGAGGGGCGGCGGGGCGCCTCACCCCGGGGGCTTTAAAGCCCCCACTGCCCCCAAACGTGGGGGCGCAGCCCCGGCACGCGGCTGGAGACCGCTGCTGCTGGGGCCGGAGTGAGCGCCGGCGTGGGGGATTCCGGGGGCAGGGCCCCGGCGGCAGCCCCAGCCCCATCCCCGGCAGGAGCGTCACGCGGGGGATTCCACGCCGGCGCTCACTCCGGCCCCGGCAGCAGCGGTCTCCAGCCGCGCGCCGGGGCCACGCCCCCAGGTTTGGGGGCAGTGGGGGCTTTAAAGCCCCCGGGGGTGAGGCGCCCCACTGCCCCTCTCCTGGCGGGTGCCTGCAGCCCCTGCAGGCACCGCCGGGGTAAAGCACCCAGCCACGCTTTACCCCGCCGGTGCCTGCAATCCTCTCCACTGGCAAAATAGCATGTCCACACTGGACATGCTATTTCGCTGCCTTATTTCGAGGACAAAGATTTTTGTCCTCAAAATAAGGTGTTTCGAAATAATATGTTATTTCGAAACAGCTTGTTTCAAAACGTCTTGTTTCGAAACAAGCATACCCTGTGTGAACATAGCCATATTAATACTACATTTTCTCCACGTCCTCCAATGTCTTCCTTTTCAAACCTCCCTGGCCTCCTTTCCTTGCTTTGGTATCTGGTAACCCTAGGTCATCACCAAGCATACCAAAATAGAAACAGCTCCCTTTATTGCACATCAGCTCCTACGGTCCCCACCTGGCCACTGGGTCTCTTAAGGAAATAGGTTCTCCTGATTCCAAAGGGTCAGCCACATGCCCCAGAACAATATAGACTTGGATCTTACCCAAAATACCATGCTGCCAGCCAGTCCTTTAGTAGCCACAACTAAAGGTTTAATATAAAAAGAAAAACAAAATATGAGCGATGTTAAAAGGTCAAAGTGAATCACATACATACAAATGGTTTAGAGTCCGTAGAAAGCAAATCCTTGAAGAATCTGTAGTTTACAGATTAGTCCCATTCCTATGATATGCACCCAGCACCTGGGTGGGCCTCAGTCCTTTGTTCAGTTCCAGGAGAATAGTTCCAGAGGAGAGTGTTTGTTTCAGGCAGACTGAAGACTAAAGACAAATTGGAGATGGGGCTATTGCCTTTATCACCTTTTGCTCTCCCACGCTCTCATTGTCCTTGCCGAATCAAAATGGAGTTTGAGTCACATTGTCTGTCTGGGTGACTGGCTGAACAGGTGTCTTTCTAGGCCCACTTCATCAGAAATTTCACTTCTTCAAACTATCAGACTCATGCAATAAATATATTCTTTTGTCTTGAAGTGCCACAGGGCTCCTTCTTTGTTGTATTAAGTGCTCTGAAAGTATTCTAGAAACAGAGACGCCTAGGGCCTGATCCTCTCTCACTGCCCTCCCCCATGCTACCTTGGGAGCTGGAGCAGCCCCAGGCTGTAAGCAGGGCCGTCCTTAAGGGGAGGCAGGAGGGACAACCTCTGTAGGCCCCGCGCTTTGGGGGCCTCACGCTTTTGGGGGATCCCATGCAGCCGGCTGGAGTAAGGAAGCAGGGAGCTTATTCAAGCTGTGGGACTAGGGAGCAGCTCCTGCTGGTCAGGGAAGGGGGAAGGGAATTCAGACAGGCAGCGTTTGTTTACAGTAACTCTTAAGTAGCCACCTTCCCACAATTGCTCCCTGAGGGGAAGAGAAAGGGCAAGTGTTGAGATAAAACTTATGGAGTCAGCCTCAGTCAAGCAAACGGGGACAAAGCCAGGAGAATGTCACATCCGCAACCTTTACAAAACAGGACCTCCTCTTTGAATTTACATCAGCATCTCCAGAAAGTGTTCGAGATATTAAAGAACTTTTTTCCTTCTACATTTAACAAGACTTTTCAGACTTCAAGGATGTCTTTTTGAGCAAGCTTCTCTGTGCAGATAATGATCTATTATACTTGAGAGAGAAGACCCCAGGCTAGCGCTCATATGGAAATAGTGGGGTTTTAGGGTTAATGGCCATCAATCAACACATTAAAGAAGGTTTTTGTCCTTCCTTCTGCACTGTAAATAAGCCCCATTGTCATTGATTGCAGTCAGACCACCAGTCCCAAAGCATGGCAAAGAGGAAAGCAATTGTGGCCCTGTGGGTATAGTTTAATGAAACAAACAAGGAATCCTGTGGCACTTTTAAAGACTAACAAATTTATTTATTTGTTAGCTTTTAAAAGTGCCACAAGACTCCTTGTTTGTTTTACATCAGGGTATCTGAGAGGAAAACAAAGGTCCCTTGTTTCGTCCTCTCATCCTCAAACAATACCTGAGTTTCATTACTTAGATCACCTGCAAAGCAATGAGGAATGTATGAATACATATATTAAAATAAGATGGAAAAGGAGAGAGTCAGGCAGCATAAAGGAAATAACATACATTAGACAATTGGAATCCAGTGCTTTAAGGTGAGAGAGGACCTGAATTTATTTCTTGATATCATCCAAAAATAGCGTCTCTCTCTCTGAATTTTCAATTTAACAAAAACTTGATCTAAGAAATTATTAAACTTGTAAAATTGTGTGCCCGTCTTGAACAGAAAACCAGAACCACAAAGAAGAGTACCTCCAGATGCTCCTGTCCACTTGGCTGTGAGGTTGATGAAACATCACCATGACACATTCAGTATAGCCTACCCTAAACATTAAAAATAGTCACAAGTCTGGCTTAAATATATCTTTAAAACTCACTTAAAAATAAAGAGATGTTTAAAGAAGTAATAAATGGGGGGGAGCTATTTTGTTTGACTTCTGGGTTTTGAGCCTTTAGGATAAAGTCAGGTCATTTTTCTGCTTCTCTCTGCAACTTTTTAGTCTGAGGGCTAGAAATTTATGATTTTATTAAAGAAAATTTGACACTGTGCAAAGTTTAAAATGGGGGGGCCCCGCACAAACTGATTCACCCTGGGCCCCGCTCCCTCCTAGGGACGGCCCTGGCTGTAAGAGAAGGGTGAAGCATTGCCAGAGCTTACCCAGCAAGATAGTGAGACTCAAAAATAAATCCTAAAGCTTCTGGATTGCAGCTCACTCAGGGATTTAAGTGCCACAAGACTCCGTGTTTGTTTGTTCTCCGCCATCTAGAGGAAGAGTCCCTCTGCCATCAGCATTATGTTCTGAATGGTTCTTGGACCTTCAAGTACGGTCATTGCAAGGATTTGCTCAACATTGTTTGGTAGCTCCCAAGCTGATAGTGGCTTAAACCAGGGACTAAGAAATGAAATAAAAAATTAAAAGTGCCACAGGACTCCTTGTTTGTTTTGCTGAACTAGACTAACGTGGCTGCCTTTTTAGAATTTCAAAATATTCCATGTACTCATGATCCATCATCATCATCCAGGGAAAACAGCAGAATTTGAACGTGTACAAAAAATATGCATTTCATGAGAAGCCAAAGAAATGACTCTTATACCTCTCCAAGCAAACAGAACAGTCCTATATGCAGCTCCCCCAATCAACTTAAAAAAAAAATAAAATCTTCTTTAAGCAACATTTTCTTGTCACTAAAAAGAAAAACTAAAATCAGAGGCAGAAGTAAAATCTATGGTATGTTTACAATGCTTGGGTTCCCAACCTTAGTAGGGGAAATACTTTAATTAAACTTTGCTAAGCCTCAGCCATTCTTTTGTGATTTACTTCAGCTGTACATTGCATGTCCCTAAAGAGGCTGCTTTATTTACAATAGGAGGATCAGTTGGTTTCCATTTTGGGGCCCAAGGTAGGAAAGAATTTTCTTCTTTGTGAACCGTCTCTGCAGAACCAGCTTTATCATTCAGTTAAGGATGGGGGCAATGTGCTTAGTATATGTCAGTCTTGCCTCTCAATAAAAGATATGAATCACCTAAGCCTGGTCTTGGCAGAATAGTAGGACAGCTGAAAAGCTATGAATAACAGACCACATCTTTTTTCTCTGTCTACATATTTGTAAGGCCATTGGACCAGATTCTGGTATGGTCCTGAAGCACTCAAGCTCAAACGACCTCTGAGATAAGGCCTGGTTCAAGAAGAGAGATTATACAATAAACTCTCTTGTGTATAAATGTGCACTAGTTACTTTTAAAGATGGTAGAGCTGCATCTATAAAACTGTTCTCTTTGGCTATGTCTACATTGTAAAAGCTAAGTCGACCTAGTGAGTCCACACTACATTAAGTTGACTTTATAAAGTCGACTTTAAATGGGTGCCCTGGCTTAAGTCGACTTTATAGAGGCAACTTAATGGCCCCACTGCACTAAACTGACTTTATTAAGTTGACTTAGTGAGTCCACATTGCCTTAAGTCAACTTGGTAAAGTCGACTTTATAAGTGGACCTTATAAAGTCGACTTTACTGGACCCTAAATTTGACTTTATTGCCCTGCAGCATAGACAGGGCTCTGTTTAAGTCAACTTAAGGGCCCTTAAGTTGACTTAAACATATAGGGTACATCTACACTGGAGCCTTAAGTTGACTTAACCTCCCTTAAGTCGACTTAAGGAAAGACATGTCCACAGTGGACTTTTCTTAAGTCAACTTAAATACTTGCTTAAGTTGACTTAATAATTCCAGCCCTTAAACTCAACTTAAGCATTAAAGTTGACTTTATTAAGTCGACTTAACACATTGTAGATAAGGTTGTCTACACTATAGACTTTGTCAAATCAACTTAACAAAGTCAACTTAACAGAGCCCTCCTGTGTGGGCGTAGACTTTGTTAAGTCGACTTAACTTTTAAGTCAACTTTGTTAAGTCAACTTAAAGTCAACCTTATTAAGTCAACTTAACTGAGCCCTCTAGTGTGGACATAGCCATTGTGATTGCTCCTCCACTGGCATGAAAATATTAAATTTGGCCTTGCACCTGATGGTGGTGATTTTGGGGGTTCCAAATAAGAGCAGTCCTCTTTACCAGCTAACAGCATGGTAGATCTGGTGCAAAATTTGGCTACTTCAGGTTTCCCAACAGAGAAGTCAGTGGCTTCAGCCCTCCTCATTCTGTCGTAGAAGAAAAATATATTTATTACTCCGCTCTTAAATGGGAGTTAAGGAAGATGACTGCTTGTCAGCTGCTGGTCTGATGTGCTGAGTGTGGGATGCCAACAAGAACGTCATTTGCCTGGTCTCAGGTGAGATCCTTGAGCTTTTGTTGGATCACAGCTCAGATGCATCCAGGATAAATGTGACAGTGGTTAAGCTCCATGACCTGCTAAGAAGGGGAACTGTATGGGGAAATTTTAATCATATTTGTTGCCAACAACAGTCCAAATCAGTAGGTTTTTCTGCAGGCCTGTGCAGCTACAGCATAACAAAGCCAGGGGAGGATGGGAGCCTCTTACTCAACATTTGCCTGACTCTGCACCCCTCCCTGATGCTCTGCTAAATGTGCTGCCATCTATATTTAAGCCAATCACCAATAAGCTAATTTATGTTGTCCTTATGGAATGGTCATCCACAGCCACAAATACATTGTGTGTAATGGTCCACCCATTCATAATTATTTCACTACCAAGCTGTTTATGCCTTAAAATACTGTCCTGTATGTGCTGTTGGATAAAAGTAAGTTGTGATCCATTCAATGCATCCGAACTGAAGGGTCAAAAGGTGATAATGTGGAAAACAAACAGATAATGTAGGGGGACAGACAGATAATGAATTACATTTACCTTTAAAGTATACATTAGATAATGTTGTGTATATGTCCTTCAGTGTCATAAGTAAAATAATTCTGTAACCCTGTGAAATAGACATTATAACCAATGTCCAACAAGACTCCATGTTGTCAGTTTGGAACTCCTGCTTAAACAGTGAACTCTATTTTGGATACTTGGTGAAACCTGGTTTAGGTGAATGCTGTGTATGTTCATTTAAATGTGTGAACAAGGTGTGTGAATGAAGGGTGTATGTGTGAAGGGGTGTGTGTCAAGGGGCCAGTCTCAACTGCCAGCCTGTCCTGATGAAGCACCAGTACCATCTAACTGGCTGAACAATGCAGACATCTCTGATTAAAGGAAACAGAAGGAGCCACCCCAGAAAAGAAAAGAACAAAACACAATCAAGTCTGCAAGTGACTGGTGACCAATGATCTCACAGGAACCCTGAGGCAACATCACACAGCAAATACCATAGGGTATGTCTACACTATAAACGCAAAGTCGACTTTATTAAGTCGACTTTAAATGGGTGCCCTGGCTTAATTCGACTTTATAAAGTCTACTTAGTGGCCCCACTGCACTAAGTTCATTTTATTAAGTCGACTTAGTAAATCCACATTGCCTTAAGTCAACTTAATAAAGTCAACTTAACTGTAAAGTCGACTTTATAAGTGGAAGTAATAAAGTCGACCACCTGATGCTAAAGTCGGCTTTATTGCCCTGCAATATAGACAGAGCTTTGTTTAAGTCAACTTAAGGATCCTTAAGTCGACTTAAACATACAGTGTAGATGTACCGATAGACTTACCTGAGGGCCAGCAAGTATAAAAGATGGGTGAGAACACGAAAACTTTGGATCTCATTCTGCACCTGTCATCTTGGAGCATCGGATCATGACTGACAGAGGCCTGGCTCCCTCCTTGTGCCCAGCCTCGTTGGCCACGAGGCTGGCTCAAGCAACCCATGGCTATCTCTACATTGTAAAAGCTAAGTCGATTTTATTAAGTCGATATAATAAAGTCTACTTAAAATCGAATTTAAGTAGACCTTAGTAAGTCAACTTAGTGAGTCCACATTGCCTTAAGTCGTCTTAATAAAGTTGACTTAATGGTAAAGGCGACTTTATAAGTGGACCTTATCAAGTTGGCTTTACTGGACCGTAAAGTCGACTTTATTGCCCTGCAGTGTAGACAGGGCTCTATTTAAGTCAACTTAAGGGCCCTTAAGTCAACTTAAACACATAGGGCTCAGTTAAGTTGACTTAACAAGGTTGACTTTAAGTTGACTTAACAAAGTTGACTTAAAAGTTGTCAACTTAACAAAGTCGACTTAAAGGCTGTGTCCACACTGGAGGGCTCTGTTAAGGTGACTTTGTTAAGTTGATTTAACAAAGCCTACAGTGTAGACAACCTTATCTACAATGTGTTAAGTTGACTTAATAAAGTCAACTTTAATGCTTAAGTTGAGTTTAAGGGCTGGAGTTATTAACTCAACTTAAGCAAGTGCTTAAGTTGACTTAAGAAAAGTCCACTGTGGACATGTCTTTCCTTAAGTTGACTTAAGGGAGGTTAAGTTGACTTAAGGCTCCAGCGTAGACATACTGTTTGCTTGGAAAGGTATTAGAGTCATTTCTTTGGCTTATCATGAAGTGTGTGTGTGTTTGTGTTTGTGTTTACAAGTTCAAATCCTGTGATTTCCCCTGGACGATGATGATAGATCATAAGTACATTGCATATTGTGAAGTTCCATAGGGGTAGCCGTGCCAGTCTAGTGCGGCAAAACAGAGCCCTGTGGCACTTTTAAAAATTAACAAATTGATTTATTGGATGAGCTTTTGTGGGAGAAAATCCCACTTTGTCAGATGTTTTGAAGATGGGGGAACCTACAGGATGGGAGGAAAATAAATACAGGGAAGTGTAAATCATAGGATTAGGCCCAATGTTCCCTCTAAGCTGATGATGAAGCTGTGCAAGGTATGGATGTGCTTTGGGAGCCAGCAGGCAGTGGGGAAGGGGCCCGGTATGGCTCAGGGAACTTGCTGAGCTGCATCCATAACTCGCTCAGCTGGATCCGCAATTTGCTTAGCTGCATCATGACCTTAGAGGAAGCATTGCCTGGAATGCTCCCGCACTGGTGGGTCCCCCTCCCACACCAGTGGGCCCCCCCAGACTCCAGCTTCTCCCCTCCCCCCCCCCCCATGCTCACTGGCAGCGGTGCAGCTGAGGAGGTGGGTGCAGTAGGCCCTGGGTCGGGACAGCAATGTAGCTGGAGTGGAGGCAGCAGGCCCCAGGTTGGGGGCGGGGCATGGAAGGGAGGGGTTTGGGGCAGGTTTCGAGCCGCTCTGTAACACCCCTGGCCCCTGCCCCTGCCCACTGCAATGCTGCAGAATGCCTCTCCAGGGCCTGCAATTTTTAGAGGCCAAGCTTTTGGACCCCTAAAAATAGAACATGGAGCCAGAAAGCTGCATTCCGGGGCCTGCTATTTTTAAATGGTGGGCCCTGGAACTCAGCATTCCGATTCCATGTTATATTTCTAGGGGCCCTGGAAAGCTAAGCCCCTTAAAATAGCGGGCCCCAGAACAGCATTCTGGGGCAATGTTCCCTCTGCACAGGCCCAGGCGCAGCCTTGCACAGGGAACACTGCCAGCCACGCAAGGCTGGCAGCTGCAGTCCCTGCCCGGAGAGCTCCTCTGAGCTGGGAGTTTTTAAAACTCCCAGCTCAGAGTAAGCTCCCACTGAGCATGCGTAGACTATCTGCGCATGCTCAGTGAGAGCTCCTCCAGCCAGAGAAGTGGCTGGGGGCCAGGCCAAACAGCTCCGGTGGCCAGGTAAGGGGGCCCTAACTGCCCCCCTTCCAACTCCAGGGGGGGTGGGAGACGGGAAGGGCTGTGGACTTTTGGGGCTGGAGGCTGCTCCGCCTGCCTGCCCGCCCGGCCTCACTTCAGTGAGGCGGAGCAGCCAGCCCAGCCTATCCACACCCAGCCATGCCTCCCTGCGGGGCAGAGGGGGCCGGCGCTGAGCTCCAGTGTGCAGGTTCGGGGCCCTGGAGCGGCCCGCTCCCAAAGAGTTTGGGCTGCTTCATCCCCGCCCCCCCCCCCCCACCCGGAAGGGGCCCTGCCCCGGGGCCGGGGGGGGCCAGGACCAAAGCACCCCAAACTCTTTGGGAGCGGGCCACTCTAGGGCCCTGACTCTGCATGCTGGCGCTCAGCACCAGCACCCTCCACCCCCCAGGGGGTGTGGCTGGCTGGGGGTAAGCTGGGTTGGCTGGTCTGCTGTGCTGCCAGGAGGCCTGGTAGGCAGCAGAGCTTGTGGCCCTGGTGGTCTGCAGCACCCCACTCCCCTGTAGCGGGGAGAGTGAGGGGGCAGGATCGGGCCATCGGGGGGTAGGATTGGGCCCACATGGTGTGGGCTGTGCAGCAAGCAGCCAGTGTTGCTCAGCTGCATTCGGGCCTTAGAAGGAACATTCTTCTGGGACAATCCGTCTTTAAACCCTGCTCCTGCCCCCTTCCCTGTTGTTGCAGCACAGAGCTGAGAGCAGTATGCATGGCCTTTGGGGGGGGGGATGGGAGGAGCCAGTCCGGCAGCGCTGAACTGGGCCACCCTTTTGCTGGATCACACCATCCCAGCATTGGACGACCAGTACAGGGGCCTGCCCTTCCCCTGGGCCAGCCGGCCCTGCCCCCCAGTGCCAGGGGGGCGTGAGTGGGGACCCTGCAGAGGCCAATTCGCCTGGGGCCCTGCAGCCCCCTAGGGACAGCCCTGCTGGTGTGAGTTGTTCTTTCAGCCCTACAGCACCTTGCTTCCTCCACAGGGACTGGGGAATCATTAAGTTGTTTAACCACCAGCTGCTCAGGGCGCTGTGTGGTTTGGGTGCATGGGGAGAACTGTGAGCCACACCTGCCCTCATGGCTGATCATGGCACCCCTACCATACCCCCCTGTTGCCAGCTGACAGGTGCTACGAGGGGTTTGGGGGTAACTTGAGCTGGCATTGTCCTGGTGGAGCTGGGTGTGTACAATCTCCTTCCCGGGCAGGACAGGATGGGGGAACCCTGCACATTTCCCTGATCAGACCCCCTCCATAATGCTCCTCGGCTGGCTGGTCTCAGGGTCTCTGCCATTGCTGGGCTGCCCTGCTCCCTGTTGGCCGTGAATGGAGCTCTGGTGTGGTAGGCCTGAGTCCCACGCCTCTGGCTTGGCCTGTAAGGTGGATTGAGACTTCCTGGCGGCATGCCAACAGCCCTCTCCCTGACCCAGCAACCAGGATGGGTGCACAGGCTGTGTGCTGCCTCCATGATCCCTGGGTTTGAGGTCCCTGGAGAACTCCTACCCTGGTAGCGCGTCAGCTCTGCATGCTGGCAGCTAAGCTTGGTGCAGCGAGAGGTTTGCACTGAGCAGCTTACAATGGAAGCGTTGCCCTCCGGGTTTGACTGCCCGTCTGTCCTGAGCCTCCTCCTGTGCCCACCTACTCCTCTCCACATGCTGTTCCCTGCTGCCAATTTAAGAGACATTTCCAGGAGGCCACCATGTGAATGGGCTGGATCCTGGACTGCAGAGCTGTCTGCTCTCGGCCCTAAGAGCTGGCCCAGCACCTCGCATTTATCCTGATAGGTCCCCCAAAGCCAGAGCTCCCTGCTGCTTTTTTGGCTTTGTACCCTGTATGCTGAGCCAGCAGAGCAGGGCTGCACGCAGAGCACTCTGCAGGTGGACAAGTTGGTCTGGTTCTGGGGCAGTGCCTGCAGATGCACTCTTCCAGATGGAAAGGCCAATCCAGTATCATGTGTATCACTTGGACAGACATCTGGCCCACAGTAGCCCAACTCACCTTCCCCTGTGCCTGACTCAGATGCACACCCCACCCATCCACTTGCAGCTGTGGTGAGAAGGTGGACCCAGAGTGCAGTGGTGTATGGCTGCAGGTGACCCAGTGAATGATGAAGCTTTTTTCTACCGGCAGGTGCCACACGAGATATTGGCTCGGCACTGACTCGGATGTGTATGCGGCACCGCAGCATTGAGGCCAAGCTGAGGCAGTTCACCAAGTAAGTTGCCTGAGCAGCAATGACATGAGTTTTCCAGCCTCAGCCTCTGTCTCTAACAATGACAGAAGTGGTCGGCACCCAGAGAGTCTTGTGGCTGCTGGAGCCTGATCCAGGCAGGTGCTGTGCACCCAGTGCATCCTGTGGCTGTTGCTGGGAGGGCAGCATTGCTGAAGGCCAGGGTGGTGACTCAGGCCCATTGCTATAAGTGTGCAGGGCCAGCACCTGGCTCTGCAAAGGTCCTATAGGCACTGCTGCCCCAAGACACTAACCTTGCTCTCCTCTCTCCCCTGTGCAGTGCCCTGATGGAGAGTCTCATTAACCCCCTGCAGGACAGGATTGAGGACTGGAAGAAAACCGCCAACCAGCTGGACAAGGACCATGCAAAAGGTGACACCCAGGTGACAGGTGGTAGGGGATGCTGTTCTGAAGGAAGCTGGTGTGACCTGGACCTCCTGGGATAACCTGAATGTGCCAAAATTAGGGCAAGCTGCAGAACCAGGGGTCAGACCCCCAGACCACTGACAGGTGGTGCTTAAACCAGTCATCACCAACCATAACAAAAGAGAAACAGCCCCCTTACTGCACATCAGTTCCTATGGTCCTCTCTAGCCACTTCGTCTCTTTAAGAAATAGGTTCTCCTGACCCCAAAGGGCCACCCACATCACCCAGAACAATACGGGCTTGGATCTTACCCAAAATACCATGCTGCCAGCCAATCCTTTAGTAACTACTACAAAAGGTTTAATATAAAAAGAAAGCAATCAAAACGTGAGAGATGTTAAAGGGTCAAAGTGAAACACATACATACAAATGGTTTAGAGTCCATAGAAAACAAGTCCTGAAGATCTTGTAATTTGCAGGTTAGTCCCATTCCTCTGATATGCACCCAGCACCTGGGTGGATCTCACTCTTTTGGTCAGTCCCAGAAGAATAGTTCCAGAGGAGGGTGTTTGTTGTAGACAGGCTGAAGACTGAAGACTAAAGACAAAATGGAGATGGGTCCCCTGCCTTTTATCTCAGAGTCCTTGCCAGATCAAAATGGAGTTGGGCCACGTGGTCAGTGTGAGTAAGTGGTTGTACAGGATTCTTTTTGGGTCCACTGCAGCTGGGAGCCCCCCTGATGGGGGCCATCAAGAGGAAGAATAGTTCTTCTTCAGCTGCTCCTTAGATACATTCAGTATTAGGTATCTATGTACCACAGCGCACAATGGGCCAGAACTTCTTTTAGCCTTAGCCTGTCAGGACAGGGCCGGCAGCCACTGCCTCCTGGTCATATATATGGCCCCAGCCCTGCTCCTCCCCAGTTCCTTTTTTTCCGCCCTCAGCGACGGTTGTGGAACAGCCTGTTCTTGCTTTACCCAAGTGCCTGTCTCTTTGCTCTGTTTCACGTGTATTTTTCTGGAAGATCTGTTTGTGGACTTCACCAGTGTTCCTACCGCATCCTTCCAACAGAAACCTGAAGCCAAGGGACAACTCCCACGGGAGGTTTCTTAATGCCTGTGTGAGCTTCACCGGGTGGATTATGCTCTATTTGCAGGTCTTTTAAATGAAGGACTCGGGGAGACAGGGAGTGAAGGCTGCATAATGCGCCCAGGAATAGGCCCTGCAGCAGACTTCGGGTATGTCTGCCACACCCAAGGATTCACCGGCTCCGCTTGCTGAACGGGCACTACAGCCCTCTTGGCATCGCTCTCTGGCTATGAATAAAAGCTGTGACCAGCCTCTAACTCAGCACTGTGTGCTCAGCCAGCATCAGAGCCCTTTTGGCACCGGCTCTCCAGCTATGAATGCAGCCACAATCAGCCTCTAACCTGGCACCTTGTGGTCGGTCGGCACTGGAGCCCTCTCAGCACCACTCTCCGGCTACAAATAAAAGCCACGATTGGCCTCTAACCCAGCACCATGTGCTCGGTCAGCACCGGAGCCCTCTTGGCACCATTCTCTGGCTACAAATAAAAGCCGTGATCAGCCTCTAAATCGGCACCAGGAGCTCCGCGGGCCCTGGAGCCCTGTCGGCACCACTCTACAGCTATGAATGAAAGCCCTGATTGGCTTCTAATTTGGCACTGCGTGCTCGGTTGGCACCAGAGCCTCTCAGCGCTGTTCTCCAGCTATGAATAAAAGCTGTGACTGGCCCCTAACTCGGCACCATGTGCTTGGTTAGCACTGGAGCCCTCTCGGTGCCGCTGTCCGGCTATGAATAAAAGCCGTGGTCGGCCTTTAACTCAGTACTGTGTGCTTGGTTGGCACCGGAGCCTTTTCATTGCTGCTCTCTGGCTATCATTAAAAGCCACAGTCGGCCTCTAACACGGCACCCTGTGCTCGATTGGCCCGGGACCCCTCTCGGCACTGCTCTCCAGCTACAAATAAAGAGCCATGATCAGCATCATACTTGGCAAAGAGAGGGCTGGAGCATCTGAGCTCCGCGCTTTGACAGCAGCTCCACTTGCCAGTCGGCACCAAGGCCCTCTCAACGCCACTCCCCAGCAGAGCTCAGGTAAGCGCACTCAGGGCCAACTCCGGCACCGAAGTGCCAGCGCCATGTCTGGCCCTCCCCTCCCAGGTAAGCACCTGGAGCCTATCATGGTGGCACCCACACCGGGGGCCTTTAAGCGGCAGAGGCCCTTCGGCTACTGAAAATGCCACCAGGCCGCCAAAGCAATTGGTAAGTCTGTCTTCCTTCCTTGTTCCACTTTGCACAATACCGGGGGAGCTGCTCACTACTTGGGCCCATACCACTGCAAAACTGCGGGCTTCATCCCCTACAGTGCCGACACCCTTGCTTCGGCAACACAAGAGATCCAAGAGTGCATTACTCAGGCCCGGCCCCTTACAGAAGGGTCCGCAACACCAGGTTCTCCCCAGCACTGCATTCAAAACCGGCTACCTC
This sequence comes from Podocnemis expansa, assembly GCA_007922195.1. Lineage (NCBI taxonomy): Eukaryota > Metazoa > Chordata > Testudines > Podocnemididae > Podocnemis > Podocnemis expansa. Next base: position 1,663,454 of record ML682104.1, read on the forward strand.
CTACTGACGGCCCGGAAGGGGAATCCCCACTCAGTGCTGTGGCCTCAGTGAGTCACCCCAGAACTGGGGCTGTCCCTTCTCCCAACTACAGCCACAAACAGGGGCCAGGGTCTTACAGAGAAGACCCTACCATACTTGAACCCCTTCACCAGGCCACTGCCTACCTGGGTCAGGGTCACACCCCTCGAGGGAGACCAGGACCCCCTATTTGACCTGGGGTTCGAAAGCTCTCCAGTCGCCATTGTGATTCTTCCCTTTCCTACTCGTCTCCTTGACATTGCTGGGACACACTGGCCTGAGCTGCAGTGTTTCATCCTGGGTCCTCTAGGAGTCACAGAAGGTTTGACCTCTGCATTAAAAAAAAAAAAAAAGCCTATTCGGTTTTCAGCTTTTTAGCTGTGGGGTCCTAGCCATCAGGCCTTGTTTAAAAGATTCCCTAGACCCGTGGGATGCTATGAAGAGTTTCAGCAGCTTCCTCCCACAAGAACACTTGGAGGATTTGAATGCCTTCATCAAGGAAAGTGCCTTGGCCTCTCGCCATGCCTTTACAGTGGCATTTGATGCCTCGAACATGGCCAGCTGTGGCATTGCTATAGCCGTGGTTAAGCTCCGAGCTGCCTGGTTCCAGGATTTTGACCTCTCTCAGGACTTACAGTAGGCCATATTAGACTTCCCTTTAGAGGGACAGTCTCTCTCTTTATCCGCCCACTGACTCCCTGATCCGTGACGACTGTGTCCATAGATCAGCCCTCAGAGCCCTGGGTATGCTTAGTCCCCAGGTACCACAACATTCCCAGTCTAACGCGACCCCTTGAACGCATGGGGGAGGAGTCCCTGTTGTATCCCCCTGACACACAACCGAAATGGCTACCTTTAGGAGCCTTTGGACCGTGGGATGATGGTCCTCTTTCCTCATTATAGGTGATCAGCTCCAACAGGGTCGTTTCTCCCTCCATCAAACCCTTGAACGTCAGAGCAGAACTCTAAACGCTTTTGCTAAACTCCCCGTCACAACTGGCCTCGGGGCACCTCTTCCTCCTCTCCAGTAACAATTTGCCTCTCTCTTCCCTTCCAATACCCTTCGGGTCAAGTAATGGCCTGGCCACCAGAGAATTCTCCTCACATGCACTTGGTTCCAGCTGCATACGTCCTTGGAGCCTTGGTGGGAATCCGGAGGTCATAGAGCTATGCAAAATGGGCACATAATGGCCTGCCAAAAAAAAAAAAAAACACTATAGCCCTCTGGGACAAGGGCAGGATGCCTACACCTCTGCCAACTCCTTCCCAGTCGGGCACACTGAAAATGGTACGCTCCCTTGTCGCTATCCCAAGACCACTCCTTACCATGTCATCCTGCAGTGGACTGGGGGGAAGCTATTGTGGGATGATGCACCCAGCCCCCTAGGTGACGGGTAAGAGGGCAAGCTCATACCCCTTTGTCCTCTATCTTCTACCACCTTGCCTCCCCAGGCAGTGCCCCCTTTAATATCAGGGCCATGCTCTTCAGACTTGTATTAGGCTTTTGCCTGAGGGATCCTTGAATCTCATCGTAGGGGATTTTACCTTTTCAGCTCCTACCACTCCTCCCCAACGACCTTCACCACATTACACTGGTCCTTCTGTCCATGGGCAGACCTCGCTTTAGCCCTCGACTGGAACCTCCTCTGCTCTGGTGCCTCCCTCTAACCCAGGCAAGGGTCACTTTTCCTTGAAAACCCTAGACATCCATCTAAGAGCTCCCTTGATCCTTCTATTGCACCCCTCTCCTCCCTAGAATTGCAACGAAGAGAGATAGTAGGGGATAGAACTCCTAACCATCATCAGTATTCATATACCTGAGTGAGCCATTTGAGGACCTGTGGTCTTCAGCTCAGGGTAGTTCCCTTGCAGAACTCTGGTCCAGGGAAACTTACAGACTCTAGTAGGCTGGAGAGCCTGATGCCTTATGGGTGATGATTTCATAACGTCCCCTCTTGCCCCTCTGTGTTCTTTAAAGGACACAGCAGTTCTTCCTTGTTTTCCCTAAATAGGGGTTGTCTTATGCTTTCCTCTTCTTCCCGAGATCTCTCCCTCTTCCCTCCTCCCACCCGGGACCTGCCCAACCCTTAACCCTTCCAATACGTGGGGTGGCGCACCAATAACACTCCTTCCCCTCAGAGCAACCGTTGTAAACCACGTCCAACTTGTGTCTTGCCTAAGATGTTGTCTTCTCATCAGGATCTATGCAAGATTCCTCATAGTTGGCCCGTTGTAGCTGGGACCCAACACTTGCACTCACCACTAAAGATTAGTCATCCAGCTATGTTATGAAGGTTGACTGCCTCTCCATAGAAGTGAGAGGTGAGAATATCTTCAGAGCCGTGTGCCCCCCTCCAAACACTCTGATTCTGGAGCTTGGAGGCACGACTCTCGAGGTGGACCTGACCCATCTACAGAGACAGCCGGATACCCCTTCCCTCGATTCAACACACCTCGCCCTACGCGGGTATGCATACCAGGAGAGTAGAGTGCAGGGGCATGGGACAGAAACGTGCACCCAGCTCTGAAGTTGCATAAGCCCCCCCACCCCAAACCCCATGATGGGGTGATACCACCCCCGCCGGGGGGGGGGGGCCCCCCCGGGGGGGTTGGGGGCAACCTAATATGGGGAATTCAATCACTTATCTCCTAGTTTCTCTCCTGATATTAGGATGGGTGTACCTAAGGGTTCCCCTATTTTACTACTATAACCTGCTCAAGGGTTACCACTAAAGAAAGGCCCTTCTGAGATGTCCACTTCTCTCTTCATGACAACCTCCCTGAAGTAGTGTCTCTGACGCTTCTGGGGTCCAGAGATGGGTCTGCCAAGCATCCAGGCCTTATTCCGGGGCCCTCCTTCCAGGCCCTCCATTCCCGTGCATCAACAGATACAGAGGCAGGAGTCTCTACCCACTCCTTCCTTGTTATCCTTCTTTCTGCATCAGCTTACATATGGAGCCAGGATGCCTCAGTTTAGAGCACCCCTTATCAATCCTGGGGAAAGGCATCTTGCCTATCCCCTGTTTGGTCAAGGGGCGATGTGTTCCCTGCCCCAGTCTTGGTTAGTAACTTAACCCAATTGACCTTCCCCTTTTGGGGTTGAGGTGGCAAGGGCAGCAGTTATTCCACCCTTTCCCTTCGCCTGCAGCTGTGGGAGTCTGTTGCCCTGGATCACGACTGCCTTTCTCAGGAGTTGATTCTTCTAGAAAGGGGCAACTTACCTACACTAGATGGTCTTGCTGGTGACAAGGATGTTCTTTGCCATTATGATGTAGCAAATTCCCTGACAATGAACCGGGGACTGCCCCTATTGGGGTTATAGTCTCCTGACAGAGTGGCAAATGACTCCTCTGCACTCTTATGCACACCTTCCCATGAAGATCTTGCACTTGGTGGCGTGCCCGTAGGTGTTTGCCTTTCAGCTTCTTCACCCAATTTTGGATGCTGTGCTGTTTGCAGGTAGCTGTGCTGATGGTGGATAAAGTTCTAACTCTGCCTACTTTCCACAATACGGCTAGCAGTCACCTAATAATGAATGTATCTGAGCAGCGCTCAAAGAAGAAAGGTGGCTTTCTTACCAGTAGCTGTCCTTCTTCGAGATGGGCTGCTCAGATTCATTCAGAGCCTTCCCACCTTCCCCGCTACTTGGAGTTAGCAATAAATGGGAACTGGGGAGGAGCAGGGGGGGGCATATATATGTCCGGGGGTGGTGGCTGCCAGCCCTGTCCTGACAGCCTAAGGCTAAAAGAAGTTCCGGCCAATCATGCGCTGTGGCACGTAGACACCTAATACAAAATGAATCTGAGCAGCCCACCTCGAAGAAGGACAGTTACTAGTAAGTAGCCCACCATTTTGCAGACACCCAGTCTGGGATTACCTTAAGAACACATCACTTGGAACACACACAAATCAAATAGATTTCTGTTTTCTAATACAGGCATGATACCTACATATAAACCATATAATCATTCTTAGCAGATTGCAGCCTTTCTACTGACATCAAACATGGTATATCACATATGGATTATTGCAAATATGAAATATTAGTATGAAAAATAACAATAAACAGTCCCCTAGACCCAGACAGCATCACAGCTGAGATACCCCATTGTGGGGGAACATGCTGGCCCAGGAGATGGATATGCCATACCCACAAGGGTACATGGTCCCTAGAGTTTGGGGGAGATGCGCAGGGTAGCCATGAGCAGAGGTTGGGGTGTTCCTGTACTCAGGGGAGGGGGTGGGTGGGATGGGATGTGTCCAGGGAGAGGGAATGGCCGTATCTGCAGGAGGTGGTGTGCCTAGTGAGGGGGGAGACCAGCCTGTAGCCTGGTAGAGAGCTTTATACTTAGACAGGAAGGTCATGGAGAGGGTGGGAGGGAGAGTGTACCATGCCATACCATAGGCTGGGGGGATCCTGCCATACCTGGCAATGCAGGGCAGACCATGCCATCCTGAAGGCAGGGGCGTGCCATACCAGGGAGGGTAGGCAGGGCGGACCTTGACATACTGAGGGCAGGCAGGTCAGGGCAGTGTACCAGGTCAGGAAAAGTCATGTGCTGACTGGGGGGAGGAGGCTAAGCAGGGGCTGGGAGTCCAGCCCCATGGCCGCGGCATGTCTCATGGCCTGTTCCATGTGCCCAGAGTACAAGCGAGCCCGGCACGAGATAAAGAAGAAATCTTCTGACACGCTGAAGCTGCAGAAGAAGGCCCGCAAAGGTAAGAACCCCCGGCCCTCTCCATGAGCTCACAGGCCTCCCCCTTGTGCTGGGCTCACCTCTGTTCTCACACCCAGTAGGGTGGGGGCTGGGGCTGCATGTGGACAGGGATGTCCTGGCACCCCCAGTGCTGCAGGGAGCTGGTAGATGGGTGACTCCAGAGAGTTCGGGACAGTCAGCACCCAGACACACTACTCTGCTAGGGCCCCCATCTGAGGTCTTCCCTCCAAGGCAGCAGAGAGCAGGTGATCTTGTTCTGCTGGCCACATTCCAGCACAGATCTTGACACCTGCCTGCTTCAGGATTCTTTGTTCTCCCCACCCCCACACCAGCCCTTAGGTGCTGCGGTATATGGACTGTAAATGGATCACCTACTCCACCCTGCCCTGTCCCCAGAGCTGGCTGCATTCTCCATGGTGGGCATGCTGCTTTCTGTTCGAGGGAGGTGTCATTAGCCTTCCAGGGGGAGAGGGCCAGAAGAGCAGCATAGTTCTTCACCCCCTGAGGCTGGGAAGGTGGGTTTGATGCTGATAATGGGCATCTGACTTGTGGGGATCAGCAGCAAGTGGGGATCAGCAGCAATGTTCAGTGGGAGGGGAGAACAAGCCTGCGGCATTCGTATGAGCCCAGCACAGCCTCTGTCCCACAGCTTCCTCAGAGTTCAGCTGTGGAGAGGTGCCCATGGAGAAGTTAAAAAAGAAATAAGGAGCTAGTCCTTGTGCCAAATCCAATCCCACCATCTTGTGCAAGAGGCGAGAGGGTCACAGCTGGCCCAGGGAGGGTAGGGAGTGGGGCAGGCTTACGGCGCTGGGGACTGAGCTGACCTGGGGTTCATGTGGTGGAGTGGCAGGACACTTAAGAGAGCACTATGATGAGAAATTTGCTGGGCACAGCAGGGTTTCAATAGTGGAGCAGTGACACTGAGCATACTCTTTCGAGCCAAGGGCTGGGGGCTGGGGCCCACTCCCAGCTGAAGCCTGGAGGCCTTCTTACTGCAATACTAAGAATAATCAGCCCCCTAAAATGCCCTCCTCAAAGGTGCTTCCTTCAGGAAGAGGCCTCAAGTCCTTCTGTGCAGAGGACTTCCTTTACCCTGAGTGACACAGTGAGGGCTGCCCTTTTTGGGGCTCTTCACACTACAGCCCAGCACCCAAGGAGTTAACCCTTGCAGCATAGGATGTTCTAGGGCCATGTCAGGGAGCAGCTCTGGGTGAACCAGGGTGTGGGGATGAGAGGTAACTGGCCGTGGTGGGGGGTGGTGGAGTGGAGCCCAATCTGAACGATGGCTCTCCGTACATCAACCTGTCTTTCACTCATTCTCTGTCTCTTTCTCTCTCCTCTTTCCTCTCCTCCACATCCTTCCTGTAGAGCTACTTGGTAAGTCAAACGTCAGCCGCTCCATCCAGCCCCTGTCCCGCCCTGTGAGCTTCGCTTTATTTCTCTGTCTCCCCCAGGTGGGGCTGGAACTGAATCCCAGGATCATACTGCGCTGTCAGGAAGGGTGTCACTGGCAGCTGCCACACCTTCAGTTGGCCTGTGGTACCAGAATGGCCTGTTGCCTGATCCCCATGGGCAGGAGAACCAAGCCAAATTAGCATCACGCACCACAGGGTTGCAGCAAGGGTGTGTGCTCTGCTCGTCCGGGGTGGCCCAAATGTTTGACTCTGGTTCCTGGCCACTTTCTTCCTGCAGCATGCCAGCCACACTGAGCTCATCCCCTGCTGGCAGCCTGTGCCCTCTTGGACTGGCAGCAGCTGTGGAGCTCTGACTGACTAGCAGCTGGGGGCTGTCAGGGAATCCCCACCCCCACATCCCAGCTACACAGCCCCAGAGGCTGTGGAGACGAGGGGCAGCACCCAGAGATGGTGAGTTCACCTCACTCCCAGCTGGTGGAGACTCCCCCCTCTGTGTGATACAGCCCCATTGGCAGGTACATCCTTTGCCTGGTGACCACCTTGTGGGGCACTGAAGAGGGAGGACAGAGCAGGCTCTCTAGAGCAGGCGTGGCCAAACTGCGGCTTGGGAGCCGCATATGGCTCTTGAATGAAAAAGTGTAGCTCACAGAAGAATGTTAGCAATTCAATTTAGTAGGTAAAAGTATATGGCTATATGCCTCAGTGTGGCTCTTGAAGGTTTAATAATCAGCTTGTGTGGCTCTTGAGTTCCATAAGTTTGGCCACCCCTGCTCTGGAGTGTCAGAGCCCACTACCCACACACACCTTCTGCAAACCTGGGTTTTATTTTAAGCTTCCCACCCTGGCTTTCTCCTCTTTCTGTCTCTCTCAACCCTGTTCCTCCAGGGTTTGCATGCGGTAAGCCATGTGGTGAATGCTGAGTGCTCCCTGCCTTGGAGGCCCGGAGAGTGACAAGGATTTCCAGCCCCAGACATTTCCTCTTGTCCTGCAATCCAGCTCTCATCTGGCTCATCAGCAGTGTCTCTGACTGCTACCTCTTCCCTCTCATCTGGCCCACTGGCAGTCTCTCTGACTGCTCCTGTGAAGGAAGCAAGAGCTCCCCATTAGCACCTAATGAGTTCAAGTGCCCCTGGCCTGCGTGCTTTGTGCCCTTTATTGCCTGAGTCCTTCCCCCCCAACTGGAGACAGGACACCTGGAAACCACTGTGTGACACATAACCCCTCACCTCCCCTGCCCTTCAAACCATGGGCTGCTCCAGGACTCCCATTCCCAGCGATCCTGCCCGGCTCTTCACCCAGGCCCAGGCCACACACGCTCCTGTCCAGTTGTGGGCACCCTGTGCCTCTCAGCTCTGGGATTGTGGCCAGGCCAGATGGGACTTTGCGACTGTGGTGGGGGCCCGGGTTCCAGAGTGCGCAGAAGGGGCAGGGGGCTGGTGCCTGTCCATCAGCCACCCAAGGGTCCCTTTGTCAGCAGGCTCAGCATTTTCCCACTGCCAGATTGGGCCCGCATCTCCCCCCCAGCCCTACCCCTGCCTCTTTATTGTGCTGTCCTGAGAGGTAATCCCTTATGTCACATCTTTCTCTATCTTCCTTTGTGGTCTGCCCCAGCTTTACCAGCTCCTCAAAGGTGTGGGGGGGAGGTGTGTTAGAAACATGTGGAGTTCAAGTCCTTGGGCCCTGAAGACTGCCCTGGGGCCCTTATGTCAAAGATTGGGGTGGGGGGCAGACCAGAGCCCCACATCCAGTGCTCAGCTCCAAATGCTGCGATTTGGCATCCCCACAGGCTGCCTCTCCAGAGTGAGGCCGGGGCAGCTGCCAGCTGCTATGTTTCATGCAGGTGCACAATGGGAAGTGGGAGACACCCCTCATCTGACAGCACACGCCTCCACCCCCTTTGCTTTGCTTGCCCCACCCATGCACATGTGTTTCCTTCCTGCCATGGCCATGGCCTGGCACACTACTGCCACTGCATGCTTCGCCTTCACCCCATCTGATTCATCCAGCCTCTCAACCATCCCTGCTACATTCACCCAGGCCTTTCTCCAGCCACACAGCCAAATTAATCCCCTTGGGCTGCATTCATCCCTAGCACATCTCTAGAGCTTTGATGTGGCTGCCCCAGGGATGAATTGAGCCCCATGTTGGTACCTGAGGTGGGGAGGGGGTGGATCCAGGAAGGGAAACTCCTGCAAGGTGAGTGTAAAACTGACAGGAGCCAGGTGGGCTGGGTGGGGGTGGGAAGGAGGACCACTGAGCCCTTGGCCCCTGCGTGCCTGGCTGCAGCACTGTTCTAGTTGCCGTGTCCAGCTGACCAGGCTGGCTCTCACTCTGCTGTCCAGTAGCAGTCTCTGGGTGGAGAAGGTCCGACCACACAGCCCGAAGTGACATTCAGACCCAGCAGATGAGGCTGGGGTGCTATCACTTGCATCGCCCTCTGAGTCAGCTTGACAGACCACAGCCAGGGCCCACAGAGGGAGAGCTTGGCATGCTGAGCTGCAAGGCTAGCAGCTGTCACAACTGAGAAGCCCCAACCAAGAGATGGCAATGGAGGGTCATGAAACAGGAGAGCTCTGAGCCCAGCAGCTGCAAAAGGGCCCCTTTCGCCATGCGTCCCTCCCGCAACCCTTTTAGAGCTCCATAGCTGGGCACACTTCCCTGGAGCAGCCCCACGGACTGTGGAACGGCCCAGGGACACTAGGTTGCCAGCTCTGTCATGTGGCCAATTAGCCCTAGCTCTAACCTGCAGTCTTCCTTCAGTACTCATAGCTTGGGCAGACTGCCTCTTCCATAGGCCTCGGGATGGACCTGGTCTGCCATGCTCTGTGGGGATCCAGAGCACAGCCAGCAACTGGGTTTCTTCTGGACTGAGTCCCCCACCACGTGGACAGTTCTGGCTTTCCTCAGCAAGCCCAGTGCATCCCCACAGAAGAGGACTCTCATGGCAGTCCCAGTCTCATGCTATGCCAGCAGGGGGGGCTTGTAGAAGGCATGTTACACTCAGATCTCAGAGGTCCCATCCCACAAAGCCACCTGGAGTTGTGTCTTAGCAATTCCGCACTGGGGACTGGGGACCTGGGAGCTGGTGGGGATCACATGGCAGGCCCAGACTGACACCCTTCTGCCTGTTGCTGGCAATCAGTTTCTCGGGAGCAGAGCATGGGACATATGGCCACAGAGGGGAGATCTCTCAAAGATAGCAGGTTCAAGATTGGTGAGTGAGAAGGAGATGATCTCCATGACCTTCTCTCCTTTCAGGGAAGGGGGACCTACAGCCCCAGCTAGACAATGCCCTCCAAGATGTCAATGACATGTACCTCCTTCTGGAAGAGACTGAGAAACAGGCTGTCCGCAAGGCCCTCATCGAGGAGCGGGGCCGCTTCTGCACATTCATCACCTTCCTGCAGCCAGTGGTGGTAGGTGCTGCTGCCCCAGGCCCTCCTGGGAGGGTTCAGCAATCAACCAGCCAAGCAGATCACAAGGCAACCATGGTCCCCTCCCTCTGCCCTGAACCCCCTACCCTTTCCTCAGCAGCAAACCCACACACATAGGTGGTGCAGACTCTTGCTCTCATCCTAGGAATCAGAGAGGAGGTTTCTCTATAGCTGAGGCCCACCTCTGAAGTGGATAAAGCAGAAACCTTGCATTTGGCCCATCTACCCCTCTAGTGGAGAGGCAGCCAAGTCTGGTACAAAGCAGTTTGGCCCTAAGCGCCAGGCTGTGACCCTGCTCAGTCTGAGGGGGCTCTCACATGAGGTCCCAGGACAAACTGCCCAGGACTGGAATCTTTGGGGGCTGACAGCAGGATAGGCCTGTCAGACTTGGGATTGTGGAGAGGGATGATCTAAGGTTAGGGTGACCAGATAGCAAGTGTGAAAACTTGGGCTGAGGGGCATGAAAGATGCAGGGTCCATTTCACTGTCCTGGCCCTTTTCAGTAGTAGTTATGTCCTCCCTTCCAGAAGTTACTAGGGGCTTTAAGGTGAACTAGCCATGCTCTTCATTTTCCCTCACGGCCCCATACTGCTGCTCAGTGTTGCTGGCACTGTTACAGTGGTTCTCAACCAGTATGTCGCAACATGCAGCCAAGTGTGTTGCTGGACCTGGAGCTAGCCCTATGAGAAGCTGCAGTGAGGCAGCAGTTTCCTGCAGCTGGGTCTGGGTGACTGCGGTTGTGACAGGCTTTTCGGCAATTTTGTGGGGCTTTGCCATGGGCTTTTCTGTGCTGGTGGGTAGGGGCTTTGCCACAGTGGCAGGGGGCACTATGTCACACATGATTGTGCGTGCCACCAACCATGTTGCAACACAAAAAACTTGGAGAACCCCTGGATTAGCACATATAATGCGTTCATTCTCTCTCTATGCTGACCAACCACTGTGTTGAATATGTGATTGACTGATCAAGCTATCAGTCGATTCATTGAACCCCTCTTTATCAAATTTGCCTGTAAACTTGAGGTATGCTCATTTATTACAGTTACTTTCCTTGGGTCGGGGGGGTTGTAATTCTATTAACATACTGCTTGTGTCACTTGCATGTCTATATGGAGCTCAATTCTCCCTTCTGCAAATCCCCTCCCAATGGAGCTACCCTTGCAGGACTTAAATTTCCCAGTACTGGTTTCCTCCAGCCCCAAATTCAAATAACCACACGCATATACACATTCACCAATTAACAAAGTGCATCTGAGCAGACCAGGTCTATCAGCACTCTCAGCTGAACTCTTATGTATCCCTGAACCCAGCGGGCTGGGTTACACAGCACTTCCCTGCTGCTAGCCTTATAAGCCACAGGTTCAGCATGTTGGTAACCCCCTTAATGAGCAAATCTTACAGGATTTTGGGGCATTACAGAGATCTTTGGCTAGGTAAAAGAAGTGTTCCTGCATATATAAGGAAGTCAAAAACACAGAGAAGTAAATGAAGTTTGTAGAGAGTCTGGAAACCAACTTGATTACAAATGTTACTTTGTTGCCAGCTATATACAACTTATAATACTAATAGTAATAATTATAGTTATAAAAAAGAAAAATACCAAAACAGTTAGAATATTGATAACCACATAAAGAGAGAAAAACAGTTATAGTATTACCTGGTTTCAATTGTCATACTAAAACCAGGTTTAGAGACTTATATTTGGACTGAAGGGGGGTGTCTCACCACTCAGTGCAGCGTAAAGGTTTCCAGAAAACAGGCTGTTCAATTTTGGGTCTGGAGTGCTGGAGGCAGGCAGAGCTCCCCACAGTAATCAGTCATGAAAAGTATCCGTGGAACTGATGCAGCTTTTGGACCCAGATATCAGAACAGAATTTTGAACTTGAACTTGAGTTTTTCTAGGGACTAGGGTTGTTTTGAGGTAAATAATGACTTAAGGGACTATCACAGAATCATACGGTTGGAAGGGACCTTATGAGGTCATCTAGTCCAACTCCCTGCTAAAAGCAGGTATACCAGAGTTGTTTTGTTTAGGTGGACAATAAGAACTGATCAGTCCTGGCTATGGGTGGTATTCTTTCAAGGCACCTCACAATGCAATCAGACAGATTCAGTATTTTGGATGTCAATGAAGAATCTATAACTAGAATTGGTCTGATCCTTGCTGAGCTTGGTGTGTGTGAACATGAAGTTCATTAGCCGTAGTAGCAGTCAGAGATCCATCTTGCAGTGCTTTGCTTTGTCAGGCCCAGAGTTCAATTGGTTCCTGCCTTGGAGCTTGGCTCTCCATCCTTGATGCAACTGAAGTTTTCTGCTGTCCTGTCAGTGTGCTAATGGCTCACATCTTCCATGTGGATGAAACTAGAATTGCCCAAAGTTTTTTAAAGGGATTTAGGTGCATCTCCCACAGCTTTTCTTTGGTTTTGGTTTCTGGTTCAAACGGACTGGAAGTGATGGGGGTTGGGGGTGAGTCACAGAGGCTGGATTCTATGCTCTGGTTCCCCAGAAACACAGAGCTAACAAGTAACACGTCTTCACAAGTTGCAGGGCTCCAAGCCAGCATGCCAAGAAAAAGAATGCTGGTGGGTTTGAAGTTAGCCCCTCCCCCCCCAGGTGACAGTTGCAGGGAGCCATGTTGCAGACCTCCTGAAGTGTGATGCTGGGGGTTTCTTGTGATGGGGGGAAAGGACAGTGGCTCCATGGCATGACTGAGAATTTGCCAATGCACAGCCCTGGGTGTCCCTGCTTCTGTGTAGGAGGCTTTTGGATCCTACTTTGCAGTTGAAGGTGTGGGAGTCTAAGCAGGGCCTTGCAGGACTTCTGCTCTGCAGATGAGCAGGACCATCAGAACTGTTTGGCAGGCAGAGAAGATCCCCCTGCCCCAGCAAGGCTCTACTGACTTGGAGGAAGCTGCGCTGGAGAAAGCTCTGGTTTCCTAGGCCCCCAGTGCTGATGCCTCCTCTTTCTTCTGCCACTCAGAATGGCGAGATCACCATGCTGGGGGAGATCACCCACTTGCAGGGCATCATTGAGGACCTCGTGGTGCTGACCGCAGAACCGCACAAGCTGCCCCCAGCTAGTGAGCAGGTGAGAGAGGGGGTGCATGGGAATGGGGAGGAGAGGGCTGTGTCCACTGGCAGCAGAGCCCACCTCGCCTAGCGAGGGCTATCCCTGATGTCCCTAGAGCATAGGGTTATCAGATACCACAGCATGGAAAGGAGGACAGGGAAGTAAGAAAAGGAGGACATTGGAGGACATGGAGAAAATGTAGTATTAATAAACTGTCATTACCATATTATGCCATGGAAAATGGGTAATGATTAATGAATACATGGCAGCATGAAAAAATGGAGAACAAGTTGAACAACAGAAATATTCTTCCAGGCGTCCTTCACCCACCCCAGCTGCTGCCTGCCAAATGCTTGCCCCCCCATCAGATCCCTCTTTTTTCCCCATGTCCATACTCCAGCCTCACCCCCCCAAGGCCCAGCTCTCCATCTTCACTTCTTCACTGCCCCTTCACCCCCCAAGACCAAGCCCCAACCCCTTTACACCTTCCCAGCCAGCCCACCATCCTGACCCCTTCTTCCCAACTCACTCCCACTCCTTGCGCCCTTCCCCTGGCTGCCCTACCTTCCCCAATGCTTCCCAGGCCTCCTTACCATTGGGGCAGGGAAGGGAACAGCTGCACTGGAGGCTACAAATATGGCACCGGCCTGGCAAGATTAGAAAGAGAGGGGTCACGCACTGCTTGGGCTGTTAGGAGAGGGGCCTTCCCAGGCGCTGGGAAAGGAGGGGAGGGAACAGCTGGCTGAGCTCGTTCCTGCCTGCAGCTGAGCCGGCAGGGGAGGACACCGGAACACCACATTCCAGCACGCTCCTCTGTTTTTAGGGGGCCCTGCCAGAATGCTTCCCCCACCATTCAGGCACCCCTAAAGTAAAAAGCTAGACAAAATTCTAGTTTTTCAAAATGCCTGCCAGATGGAGGATGCGAAGGTAAAAAGGAGGACATGTCCTCCTTTTGCCAGATGTCTGATAACCCTACTAGAGCAGGGGTCTCAAATTCAAATCACCACAAGGGCCACATGAGGACTAGTGCATGAGCCTGAGGGCCACACCACTGATACCTTTTCGTACAATGATATAAAGTATAATCAAAACGAAAAAATGAAGAGTAACATATATATGCCAGTAAAAGTCAATTTATTATATTTAAGAAACTGTACTGCAAAAAGCTAGAGTAAGTAAGTAAATACACTTCAAAATTTGCATTATCAACTAAGTGCCATTGTGGGCCTCAGGAAATAGCTTTAGTTATTAGCTGAGTTTGAGACCTCTGCCCTAGAGCATCAGTTCTTGTTCGATTGCTGCTTGGATACATACAGTAATAGGTGTATCCGTGCTGCAGTGCACGATTGGTCGGAAACCTTTTGCACTAGCCTGTCAGGAGAGGACTGGTGGCCACCACCCCCTTGCCACCCCATGGCTATATATGTGGCCACCACCCAGCCCCTCCTCAGTTCCATTTTTTCCTCCCTCAGTTATGGTTCTCGGAGCAGCCCACTCCTTACAATCATGCAAGCAGCCTTTCTTCTGCCTTGTATGAGCCACCTGCTTGACTGGGAACACCTTTTCGTGGCTGTTGTTCCATAGAAGAGCACTTCTCCTTTTGAGCATGCAGCTTTGGAGCAGGAACACTGCTTTCTTCTGCTGCCTGCAATGCCAGGGTTCAAATGTTGTGTGGCCTGAGGCAAGGCCTTCCTGTGGGACAACCCCACAAGAAGTGCCTTCGGTGCCTGGGCAAAGCCCACTTGGTCACCACGTGCTCTATCTGTCAGTCCTTTAAACCTTGGACAATTAATGACAGAGAGCAAATGCAGCGTGCATTGGCCTCAGGGCAAGTGCGGCAGCCTACCCCTAAAGTTTCGGGGCATCCTTCGGCACCGCGTGCCTATTCAGCACTGGAGCTTTCTCGGTGCTGCTCTCCCAGAGAGCTTAAGAAGACCAACTAGGTACCAGTGTTGGTCACACAGCGTCAGCTTCGATCGGGGTCCCCCACTTGGGGGTCGCCGCAGGACCGGGTGGAGTCAGTGCCCATCCCTGCCACTCCAGAGGCCTTTGAGGCAGCAAAAATGCTCATCCTCCTGCCAACACCTCCCACCCTGGTACCTCCCAAGAAAAGGGGTAAACAAACCCTTGCTTCAGGAGCCTGGTTGCCCTGGAAGCGGCGCCAGACACCGTCTCCAATCTCAGTACCGAGTTCCCCAATGCATGAGGGCCCCATTACCACTGAATCCTCTCCTCAGCACTGTATTACTCTGCCTTCACCGGCTCAGCTGTCGCAGTCCTGAGAGGCCTCCCGATCTTTAAGCCCAGAGGAGGGTGTCTTGAGGGGGAGTAAACAGCCCTGCCCTTGGCCTTCGGCACCGTCCCCTTATAGGTACCAGCTTTATGTATGGTCCCATCAAGAGACCACGATGGGCCCCCGCGGTACTGCTTTGCCCAGCTCGGGACTGGTTCCTTCAGCACCGGACAGAGCCTTAAACCCATCCCCCTTTCCTACACCAGTGATCTCACGGCACATTTTGACCTTCTTTGCCATGTTTCTGCTCATGTTGGGTTGGAGAGTCAGTCCCACCGGCATTTTATTCAGGCCAGTGTTCGCAGCTGCTGAGCCCATCACAATTCCCCTTTACCCTAGTGTATGGGACCTTGCCACGTCAAGCTGGCAAGCCCCTGGCTCCATTGCCCCAGTATCTGACACAGCAGGCTTAAAATACCGGGTCCCAGAGGTGGAGTTTCCCTCTCTCACCCACCACCCAGTACCATCTCAAGAGGTGGTAGAAGCAACACTAGGCCTGGGGCAGGTTTCCCATGACCCCCTCCAGGCATCAAAGAAGGCTAGGGAATTAGATCTCCTCAGGCAGAAAGTTTATTCTTCCTGCACCGTCCACCTAAGGGTAGCCAATAACCAGGCCCTAGTGAGTAGATATATAATGGACGTGTGAGAGTCCATGAATAAATTTAGACGCCTACTCCCCCAGGAGAAAAGGAAGGATTATGATGCATTCCTAGAGGAGGGCAAGATAGCGTCCCAAGACCTTTTGTTATCGGCTTGGGATGCCATAGACCGGGGTCTCAAACTCAACTCACCACGAGGGCCACATGAGGACTAGTAGAGAGCTGCATGAGGATTAGTACATTAGCCTGGGGCCGCACCACTGAAAGCTTTCCATACAATGATATTGCAAATCTTGGTAGCGATTGTGTCATTGCAGGCTGCAGGAAATAGCTTTAGGGGCCACATGCAGCCCATGGGCTGCGTGTTTGAGACCCCTGCCGTAGACACAGCTTCCCACACCATGGCCTCGGCCGTGACCCTGCGGCGCGTGGCCTGGCTCAGAGAGGTGAGGGTGCACCCCACTTCCCAGCAGGTTATACTCGACCTGCCTTTTGAAAGCAAGTCTCTTTTTGTGGCCAAGATGGACACCGTGCTCCGTAGTGTCCAGGAGCCCGGGGGGGGGAGGGTAAAGTACTTGGGCCTTCTGCCCTCAGGGCCTCTTGCCCGGCCCCCGCCACACAACACCTTTTCTTATGCCTTCCAAAACCTGCTCCACCAGGTGCAGTGAAATTCAAAATTTATTCTCCCTTTGTTGATGGGCGACTGGCCCTATCATCAAGCAGGGGTTACCAACTATTCCCTGCCTCGACGCAACCTCATCTAGACCCTTGGGAGTACCAGGAGGAACACACCCGCCCTGTGCAGGGGGGCTGATCCTGACATAAGATCCCAGTGCAGGGCATTACCTTCCCCCCTTAAGAGTTACCTGGTGTTTACACCAGGGTACCTAAGGATTCCTATCAGCAGGGGATGCCCCCCTCCCGGTCCTCCACAGTCGGTGCCACCTCTTGCTCTTCTTTTGAGGATATATGGGGCAAACACTGGGTAGCCTTCCTCTTATTGGGAAGGTGCTGCATTCTGTTTAAATCTCTCTGGGGTCAGGGCTGGAGGGTCCCTTCCCCCACCTTCTCTTTCCTGCCCCATGAGAGAACGCACTATCAGGTTATATCCACAAGGGCTGTAGCTCCGGGTTGCTTGCACCCCCACACACCCTGGATATCCAGATGGGGTCCATCTCCCAATAGTTTCTAAAACTCCCTCCCCTTTCCTTGGAGGGTACTTCCCCTCCTTATGGTTATGTGGAGTTTTCAGGATGCTTTCCTTCGCACTACTTCAAAGGTTGTTTCCTTTCCTTTCAGTAGATAATTTTCCCCCCACGGGGTTCACGATTCATAGGCACTGAACACTGACTTTGTCCATGCTTTGGGTGATTCCCACTGTTTTCAAACTAACAAGAATAGGCAGTAAGGGATACAACACAACCCTCTGATCGGCCTATTGTTGGGGCAGGTTTGGTGCCCTACCTTCCCAGACCAATCTAAATCATCCCTTGGTTCTTGAGGACCATTAATTTGGCTATGTCAGGTCTTAGGATTCGAATCGAGCCAATAGCTTATGTTCACCTTATGGGTAACCCCCTCGGAGCACATGCCCCTTTATCCTCTGACCAGAGGCCCCAGGGGGTTGTCAACCCTCTGCTGTGGTCATATCTATCCCTCTCTCATCAGACTGTCCCCAGTCCCTGAGGCTAGCATGCTTTGAGAACTTCTCACTGCCGTAGAACCGCTGGTTTGGCTTTCCTCTTCCCTTTTCCCTCCACTTAGAAGAGAAATTCTCAATCTCTTAGTGGAAATGAAACCCTTCTTACTTTGCTGATTACAAAACCCGGATCTCTGGGTGGGTCCTGGGCTGTATATTATTAGAGCAGATTGGGATATTCCGGAGCTGCCACGGTCACCGTCTCTCTTCTCCTAATCCTCAGAAGGACATTTTGGGGATTGAAGGGAGTAACCCAGAGACTTTCAGAGGGCACTTTTATAGGTGCGGGAATGCACCTATGAGCTAGCCCGTTCCGTCCACTGACAGAAGAGGTTTGGCGACACCCGGGAGTCTGCCCGGTTCCTCATAATTGGCTTGGATAGTCCCTTAAACGACCCCCTTTTCCCTGATCTGGGATGAATCCCCATCTAACTCTAGATTTGACCTGTCCCTATCTCACTCCGAAACCATCTCGTGGTCCTAGGGTTCCCTTGGCCCAACACCGCCACAACATCCACTATTTTCACGGGGGTTATTTGTAACTCAGTTTTAAGTTATTGATTCTTCATCCCAGCTCATGCGGTGCTTTCCCTTTTCTCCTGGGGTTTGCTCATCCTTCGTGGCGCTGGTCAATAGACCCTTTGTCCTTAAGGTACTTGTAGTGCCGCGGTCACCCCCGGATGCTTCCTGATTGCTCCGGGGACCTACGAGGGGAATAACCTCTATTCCACTAGACTTCCCCACCCCAGTCACATGTTATGTCGACACACTTATGCCGTCTGTGTCAGGGGGTTATGACCTTCACCAGTGGTCGTCCTTCTACTTCCCTCCCTAGTGGCTGTGCCCCTGGTTTAAAAAAAAAAAAAAAAAGAGAAGGGGGAGGTGAGGATGCACCCTTACACGGTGACATACCCTTACTCCTTTTTTGTCTAATGGAGCTAACCTCCCACTTTTTCCCCTGAACCTAGAACCTTAAGGTCTTCTCTCTGTTCCTGCTCCACAGTGGGGATTCAATCTCTTACACCAGGGGCCACAGACTCTGCTCACCACAAGGACTCATGTGTTGACCTGAGGGCCACACCACTGAAATCTTTGCATGCATTGAAATTGCAAATATCAGTAACAAGTGTGTCATCATGGGCTACAGGGAATAGCTTCAGGGGCCACACAAGGCCCACGAACCCATGTTTCAGACCCGTCTTACACTGTGGCACTTTGTTTTTTCGTAGTCCCGAACTTCCTTGCCTCTGTGCCTGTGGCAAACTATGCCCACACGCGGGCCTCAGGAAAGGTAACCTCGGCTTCATACTCTGAGATATCGCGTCTTACTAGGTGGTCATCTTTCGTCTTATGCCTCCCTGTAATTTGCCTTAGCAGACAAGCAAAGAGTTCTATTCCCTTCTCTTCCATTCTTTTCCCCTTGCATCTTCCGGCTTCATGTATTCACCACTAGTAGACTGAGCTGTCTCCGGGGTCACATTAATTCCCTATCACCAGCTATTGGGCTTATTATAGACTTAAGGCCAGAATGCATCTGGCTCATTCGCGTCAGCAGATGCGTACTACCAACTGCTCAGGTCCATGCTTGAAGATGCCTCTCTGATCATGATTTTGTAATTGTGTCTTTGTTTTTACATCTTATAGTAAGGTGACCTTAGGCTGTCACTGCTTTTCTGCAGGTCAGGGAGCACACGAGTGAAGTAGGCCTTTTATCTTCCCCTCTTAGGTCAGACCATTCTACTTCATAGTTTTCCCTCACCTGTGCCACGGTCCTCATGTCAATACTTTAGACACTTCCTACAGACTTTGTTGCCTGGGTCACTGACCCTTGTGGGGGAGAGGCAGTGCCAAAAGTGGGAAAGAACCAACTCCACCCACCATCTGTCAGCATGGCTAGCAATCACCTGTTACTGAATGTATCCGAGCAGCACTTGAAGAAGAACAGTGGGTTACATACCAGTAACTGTCCTTCTTTAAGATGGGCTGCTCAGATTCATTCACAACCCTCCCGCCATCCCTGCAACTCAAAGTTGGCAACTTTTAGGGACTTAGGAGGAGCAGGGCAGTGGCCACATATATAGCCATGGAGTGGCAAGGGGGCAGTGGCTGCCCCCCCCCTCTCCTGACAGGCTGGGACAAAAGGTTTCTGACCAATCATGCGTTGTGCCACAGATACACCTATTACTGAATGAATCCGAGCAGCCCATCTCGAAGAAGAACATTTACTAGTAAGTAACACACCATTTTCAAACCATGGATAGGGGCTCAGTTACTGGGTCCCAGTGCCCCCTCTACTGCCCCCAAAAGACTGGCATGCATTGCTCAAAGATGTCATTGTTGGGTTGTGGGCATACATGATTTTTCCCATTGGGTCCCAAGAAGAAATGTTTGAAAACCCCTGCTCTAAAGGATCTGCTGGAGGCAGGGATGGGAGGGAGACAGACACCCTTGTTTACAAAGCAGTACTTTCACAGATCACTGGCTAGCCCTGGTGTGACTGTCCAATCCACTGGCCTGCACTGCACAGGCCAGAGAGCTGCCCCACCCTTCCTGAGCAGAGCTGTGAGAAAAATG
The DNA here is from genome assembly GCA_007922195.1 of Podocnemis expansa. Classification (NCBI taxonomy): domain Eukaryota; kingdom Metazoa; phylum Chordata; order Testudines; family Podocnemididae; genus Podocnemis; species Podocnemis expansa. The sequence goes on from ML682104.1 coordinate 1,683,273, forward strand.
GCCCATCTGGACGAAAAAATGCCCAGTGATTCTCCAATCCACACTACCCTTGGAAGTTGGTCCAATAGCTAGTCACCTTCCCCCTTAGAAAGTCTATACCTCCTTTCCAGGCTTTTTATTTTGCTGCCAGCCATTGGATGGGGATGGCCCTTTCTTTACTAGACGTTTATTCCCCATGAAGATACTTACAGACTGTGATCAAGTCAGCCGTCGGCCCTCTCTTAGCTAAGCTAGAGTAGTGCTAACGTGATCCTGGCTCCTTTCTTCTCCAGGTGATCAAAGACCTGAAAGGCTCTGACTACAACTGGTCCTACCAGACGCCACCATCCTCCCCCAGCAGCTCCAGCTCTCGCAAGTCCAGCATGTGCAGGTACGTACAGACTGTAGCCAGGACTGTACCTAAGCAAGAGGGCTGGAGCAAAGGTGAAGCTGCTCTAAACCAAGGTTCCAAGGGTAGCATCTGAGACATTCAGCTGAATCTATTGAGTCCTGTGCTGATACAGATATGTGGATCTGCATCCTATTTGCATCTGCAACAAATGATCAGCAGGTAGCCGCATCACATTTGTGGATATAATGCGGATATCTGTGTATATGCAGGCAGGCCCGTAACTAGGGTTATGGGCACCCTCTTCCCCCACACCTGGGCCCCAATGTGGGGACCATTCATGCCCTTCCACCCCTGTGGTTGGCGGGGGTAGTCCCTAACCCACCACTGCCAGAGCAAGGAGTCTGTTCCCTGCCGTGGCCGGAGCCAGGTGTGACCCAAGCCTCCTGGAATAACCTTCTGAATGTGCCAAAATCAGGGCAAGCTACAAAACCAGGGGCCAAACCCCCAAATCATTGATGGGTGGTACTTAAACCAGTCTCCCAGTCAGTAATGAAACATGCTCCTGATTCCCCCATTCTGGTCATCATTAAGCATAACAAAGCAGAAACAGCCCCCTTACTGCACATCAGTTCCTATGGTCTTTTCTGGCCACTGGGTCTCTTAAAGAAATAGGTTCTCCTGACCCCAAAGGGCCAGCCACATCACCCAGAATAATATAGGCTTGGATCTTACCCAAAATGCCACGCTGCCAGCCAATTCTCTAGTAACTACAACTAAAGGTTTTATATAAAAGGAAAAGAAACAAAATATGAGAGATGTTAAAGTGGATCAGATACATACAAATGATTTAGAGTCCATAGAAAGCAAATCCTTGAAGATCCTGTAGGTTGCAGATTAGTCCCACTCCTCTGGTGTACACTGCAGCTGGGTGGGTCTCAGTTCTTTGTTCAGTCCCAGGAGAATAGTCCCAGAGGAGGATGTCCATTGCAGACAGGCTGAAGCTGGAAGACAAAATGGAGAATGGGCTATGGCCTTCTATCTCAGAGCCCTTGCCAGATCAAAATGGAGGTGGGCCACATGGGCAGTCTGGGTAACTGGTCAAACCAGTTTTCTCTTGGGCCCACTGTAGCTGGGAGCCCCCTTCTGATGGGCCATCAATATGACAATAGTTTGGACGCAGCCAGTCTGGATTGCCTTAGCTCAAACAACTTGGAACACACATAAAAAACAAATAGATTTCTAATCTCCAGTACAGGCATGATACCTACATACAAATCATATAATCGTTCCTAGCAAATTAGAGCCTTTCTATTGATACCACACATGGCATATCACAGATGGATCATTGTAAATATGAAATATCAATATGAAAAATAATCATAAACAGTCCCCTAGACCCAGACAGCATCACACCAGGGGTTCCCTTCCCCCGCTGCAGCCAGGACCAGGTGGCAAGTCTTTTCCCCCACCACGGCCAGAGCCAGGCAGAGTGTTCTCTTCCTCCGCCATGGCAAGAGCTGGGTGGGGAGTGCCCTGGCAGCTCTGAGCTGAGCAGCGGGGAAGGCATCCCCCACTTCCTGGCTCAGGTGGGGCATGCCTTCCCTGGCTTCAAGAGGCCAGGAAGGGTCTGGCATGGCACCCTCTTTAACTTGTGCCTGGGGCTTTGCCCCATTCTTCCCACTGTAGTTACAGACCTGTTTGAAGGGCTCTGTGGAGCTATACATTCAGAGTGTGGAGAGCTTTCCTTGTTAGTGCTGTCTGCAGGAGCGTGAATGGGAAACCTGCCCTGGGCCCTGCAGTTCTGTGGGAGCCCTCTGCTGTGCTGCCCCCTCCCTCTGCTATGGTAGTAGGTGGGGCAGGAGCTTGAGGGTGGCCCAGAGGCAGAGTGGGTGCATGGAGCCCAGCCTCTGGGCTGGCCTGCCCTGCCCCCCAGCACAGGGGTGGGGGAGGCACAGGTCGATTGGCCCACCCACGGATGGCCCTGGTTCCTGTTCCAGCCCTCCCCATCAGTATCTATGGCATGAGGCTCAAGCCTTGGTCAAACAAATGGCCTTTTCCATCAGTGCCTTCCATCCCTATGCCATTCTGGTATAACCCCACAGGAGATGCTTAGGTGAGAATCTTAATGCTCATTAATTCTTAATATGACAGGCCTGGGTGGAGGACGAATTTTGTGGATGCACTGGGTTCAAAAAATGAGTTAAAAATTAATTGAACAACTCTTTTCTTGTCTTCCTCCCGGAGTGTGTGGCTGGTCCTGACTCATGTATATACCTGCCTGCCTGCGGCACCCACGTAAAGAGCCCTTAGAAGAAGTGTGAGGGTCAGGCCCATGTATTCTGCTATTTTGCAGCAAAGGATTTTCCCTGGAGTTCACCCTCTGCCACCAAATTGAGCCACAGAAACTCAGTTCCCTTAAAAATCAATGTGCTGCTAGCTTTGGTGGTTGCAAAGATCAGCTTGAAAACATGAACTGAGTGACCTGAAACAATAGCTCTGGCAGGTGGGACCTGGCCCCAGTCTTGACAGACTGTTGTCCCTGAAGCCTAAGGATGATCACCTGTGCCCCACGGAAAACTGAAAATGTGGGGCCAGCCTACGATAAAGGGAACAGACTCTCCCATCTAGGAATCTAGGGCTCCTGGACACCAAATGTCTTACTCATCTTAATCTTTTATGCAGTACAAAGCCGCATTTTAAGAATGTATCTGCGGGGGGCTGCAGGATTTTCTCCGCAGCACCACCAAATGAGAGGGGGAATAGGGGAGAGTGTGTAGGGCCTTCACTAGAGTCCTTCACACAGATGAGTCCAAATACTGCCCCTTCAGAGCTAGGTCTGGCCAATCCTCAAGTCTTTGAAGTCATGGACTGGAGCCATCTGCTCCTTTGGAAGCAGCAAGTGTGAAGAAAGTGCTCAGAGGCTGCTGGACCCATAACCCCCACCCAGTTTGCACAGATATGCTGCATGTGTTTTAAGAACATCTCTGGCTGGGATGTGTCCCTGTGCCTCAGTTTCCCCAGCTTTAATTATGGGGATAATAATACCAACCTCCCTTCTCATTCATGGAGACAAAGGCTGCAACCATGTTGGCTGGCCTACTGTATAGCACAGATCACAGACCTGCTCTGAAAAGGTCCCTCCAGCAGATCTAGGACACTCAGGAGAGTACTGGAAGACATAGGGTGTGTCCACACACAGGTTTTAGATCGAAATAACACTGGTTATTTCAATTTAAAAGATGGCAGGTCTGCACGACGTTTTCTTATTTCAAAATAAGAAAATTCATTTTGATATAATAAAACCTAGTATTACATCAAAATGAGGGTTATCTCGAAATCGACATTTCGAAATAACCCAATGTGGCTGTGTTATATCAATATGACCCACATGTCAATATAACAGTTTGACCTTCCTCCCCCCTCCATCAGCACCCTGGCCAGGGAGAGGATCAAGACCCTGGCAGGGTGTCGCCCCGGGGGTCCACCCCTTACTCCCCGCTGGCTGGCTTCTGTGGGGAAAGTGCCCCATGCCGGACTCCCAGCACCCTAGGGGGGGCCATGAGGAACACCCCAAGGCCAGCTCCAGGCAGCTGGGGAAAGGAACCCCTGTGCCCTGCTAGAGGGGTGCTAGCCAGGAGACTGGGAAAGGATTGCACTCTGCACCAGCTCCCAGGACACTCACCAGGCGCTGAGAGAAGACAGCCTCACGCTGGACTCCTGGGGTGCTAGCCAGGCACGGGGAGGAAGGCCCCCCCACCATGCCCAACTTTAGGCACAGTGCCTGGGCACCCAGGGAATGGGAGCCCCATGTCAGGCTACTGGCGTGCAAGCCAAGCGCAGTGGCAACTGGATCCCTGCACCCCGCTTCGGAAGCACTCGTCAGGCGGCAGGGGATCGGACCCCTGTGCCTAACACCTAAAGCCAAGTGCAGGGGTCCAATCCCCTGCTGCCTGGTGAGCACTTCCAAAGTGGGGTGCAGAGGTCCAGTTTCCGCTGCATCCAGCTTGTGCACTGGTAGCCCGACACGGGGCTCCCATTCCCTGGCTGCCCAGGCACCGTACCTAAAGCCAGGCGCAGGAGGGTGTCCGTTCCCCAGGCCCGGCTAGCACCCCAGGAGCTGGGCATGGGGCTGTCTTCTCCCTGCGCCTGGCAAGCATGCTGGGAGCTGGCATTGGGTGCGATCCTTCCCCCGTCTCCCAGCTAGTGCCCCTGGAGCTGGGTGGGGGGTGTTCTCCCCCACAGCCCAGCTACCCCATGCGGGGTGCATTCCCTGCTGCTGGGCTGGCAGCCCAGCACAGGGGGTCTCTTCTCCCCACAACAGGCTACTGCGTGGGAAGCCTGACAAAGGAGGGCTGACCCCCCACCACCACCTAGCACCCAGGAGCCCACCCCCTGCCAGCACTGAGGGATCCTGGCACAGGGATCACTTGGCCCCCGCTATCTGGCTGAGCCAAGGCTGCAGCTGGGCAGAGGGATGTCTTCACCCCCACTGAGATTCTTTTCTTCTGCTACTGGGCTCTCCTTGTGACAGCCGGGCAGGAGATTGGGTGGCAGCATGGCCCATCTTGGGGGCAATGTTGCCACACCTCCCATAGTGCCCCTCTCCTAAATCGAACTAGCAAGTCCTGTCACTGGACATGCTAGTTCAATTTGGGTTTCTAGTGGGGACATGTTAACTCGATATAACTTAAATTGCTTTAATGACTGTTAGATCGATTTAGATTACATCAAGTTAATTTAAATCAAGTTAACCTCCTTAGTGTGGACATAGCCATGGGGACCTATGACTCCCTGACTATTTTGGTGCCCATCTTAACTGAGCCTTAGCCTTTCCATAGCTCCTCTATTGCTGACTCTTTCCTGTGCCTCCAGAATGTGCTTTGGTGCCGATCCCAGCTCTGCCTCAGCGAGGGGGCAGTGTGTGCTGGGGCCAGAAACTGGACCTGTCCCAGAGATAGACATGCAGGAACATGACTCCCTCCCTCCTTCTCCCCCCTTCTCCCCCAATACTCTGGTCTGTAACTTGAGTCCCCTTGTGTATAAATCTGTGTGGCAGCCTTTGTCTGAAACTGTCTTTTCCTTCCTTTGCCCTCCTCGTAACCCCTCACCCTGATAACTTGTATCCACCTTTCCTGACTGCTAACCCTCTGTCCTTCTCCCCCTCCTCTGGCATCCTTCCTCCCCCCACTTTGCCCCTCCCCTGCGACTCCCACAGCAGTGTTAACAGTACAAAGGGTGGCACCGCTTGGCCTAGCGGGTCTCAAACATACTCACCTGGTTCCACCTATCGCTACCGCAGCCTGGCACAGCCAGTTAATGCCAACACCCGCCTGTCCAGCGTCTCCTCCCACGACTCTGGCTTCATCTCCCAGGATGCCATATACTCCAAGCCGCCTTCGCCGATGCCATCTGACATCACCAGTCAGGTAAGGGGGCAGCAGCTAGCCTGAAAGGTTGAGATGTAATCGTTGAGTTGATGCATGTGAATGTCCTCTGAATCTACACACCCCCTTCCAAGAGAAAAGGGAGAGCCAGCATATCTGTGATCCATGGCAGATCCATGGTCATGCCTCATGAGAGAGGCAGCAATGTGTAATGGTTAGAGCATGGGACCTAGAAATTCCTGGCTTCTAATCCTGCCCTGCCACTGATTTGCAGTGTAATCCTGGGCAAACTACACCTGCTGGTCTGGGCCTCAGTTTTCTCCATCTGCCACAGAGATACAACATTTGCACATATGCCCATATGTGGGCTGCAGAGACGGTTATTGGCCAGAGGATGTGGCTGTAATTCACATTGACTAGTTTCCACTAGGGTTTTCCAGCCTCAGGTGGTGAGTGCTTACAGTATGAGAGTGAATTCATTTGGAATAACTGAGCAGATTTGTCCACCATCTCTTCACCCCTGGAGCCTTTTGTGCCAGCTGGCCAAACAAGCCATTTCCAAGCCCCAGCAGTCAAGAGATGTAGGTGGGAAATGCACTTTTGTATAATCTAGGGGTATGCCTTAAGTCAACCTAAGGAACATCCTGGCCAAATTTAGAATGTATTAAGTCGACTTAAGCACTTGCTTAAGTCAACTTAATAACACCTGCCCTGAAAGTTGACTTAAGTTGATTTTCCAGGGCAAGAAGGGCCTGAATGCCACATCCCACCCTGCCCCAGGTCCCGATCTGGCTCTGGGGACCTGATCCAGCCCCAGCCACCACTGGCAAGTGGCTGGGAACCCAATCCCAAGCCACCTGCCGGCAGCAGCAGGAACCAGCTCTGAGCCCCTTGCTGCTTGCAGCAAATGGCTCAGGGTCGGATCAGGCTCAAAGCTGCCTGCCGGCAGTGGCTGGGGCTGGATTGAGCCCCTGCAGCTGGATCGGGACCCCAGAGTCGGATCAAGACCTGGGGCAGGGTGGGGCGTGAGGTATGTCTACACTGTCTATAGTGTAGACATACCCTTAAGCTGACTTAACAAAATCGACTTTAAGTTGACTTAAAGTCAGTCTTGTTAAGTCGACTTAAAAAGAGCCCCCCCGGTGTAGACATAGACTAGGTGCCTTGGGGAGGGGAAATCAAAGGACAGAGATGTAACTAAAAGTTTCAGTTCCTGGGGCAAGCAGCCCCAGAGACACCCCCCACCAGCCCTGATCCAGGAAGGATCCGGATCCCCCCAGCCAGCCATTGGCTGGGGACAGATCTTGATCCCGCCAGCCTGCCGGCAGCAGCAAAAGCTTCCCAGCTACCACCAAAGATGGCAGGAAGTTTCCGCCGCCAGCAGCAGGCCAGGGGTATCCGGATCCATCCCCAGCCACTGCCAGAGGCAGCAGAAAGCTTCTGCCACTGCTGGCAGACTGGGGGGATCCGGATCCATTCCCAGCCAGGCAGTGGCAGCTGGGGACAGATCAGGATCCCCCCAGTCTGCTGCAGCGGCGGCGGCGGCGGCAGCGGCGTCTTCCGGCAGCAAGCCCCGGCAGCACCAGATGCCCCAGAAGCAGAATTTTAAAGGGCGCAGGGGGTGGATCCGGCTCCGCATGGAGGCTAGGGACGGATTCAGATCCATCCCCAGCCACTGCCAGGAGTCAGATCTATCCCCTGTGCCCTTTAAAATTCCATGCCTGGGGCATTGACCCGTTTGCGCCAGCCTAGTTACAGACCTCTCGAGGGACTCACACTTGCATTATGGTCAGAAAAATTAGCCCCTTCATGTTTCCTAAATCAGTTCTTGGGTGTGTCCCAGGCCGGTCTGCTCCCCTTAGTGAGGACACGAGCCATTGGTGCTGACCTTCTGCACCATCCCCAGGCTCAGTGCCCACCACAGGCAGAATTATTGCTGAGGATGGTGTCCTGCTTGGCTTCTGGGCCCAGGGGAACCAGCAGGGCAGGTCAACAAGTTGAGCTCAGGTATGTTATGCAACTGATTCAGGTGTGAAGGGCTGGCTGGATGCTCTTATTTCATTCAAAACCAGGCCTATTTCTGTTGAGTACAAGTCACCTAGAAACAAGTTTAGGCTGAACCTAAACCAGCATGAAACCAAAGTAAAGGTGTCCATGCAAGGAAGTGCACTGCTTTAACTGAACCTTGGCAAATTTGAAGTATCTTGTTATGATTATTTACATAAGGGAGAGAGAGGAAACCTGCAGCTGCAGGTCTCAGGGCCATGCGCTGAAATCGCAGCATGGCACAATATGCCACTGCTTCCTGCTTTTAGAGTGGAGCTGCAAAGGACTCCTAAAGCCGGCAGCAGGGAAGGGGGAGATGGCTTCACGTCTACCCCCTGCTCTGCCTTGAGGCTCAGAGCTCTCAGTCCAGCACCTTTCACCAACATGGGCCTGGAGATGCAATATAGCTCCTTGGGGTTTGGGGGGGTGGGCACTGCTGGCATTAGGAGCAGCCCCTCGGAAGCTGAGCTTATCCTCCACTACGTGTGGCCTGGTTTGTGGGGCTAATCCCCATCCACTTTGGTGCACTACCTGGACAACACAGAGTGCCTTGCTGAGCTGTGCTGCACCCACCAAAGGGTGTCTTTGACCATGGACCTGCGCTAGGCTGACCACACCGCTCTGGTGCTGGTTTCCATGTGGCCATTGTTCAGTCCGCTCTCAGCATGCTGTAGCTGTGGCCAGGCTCCCTAGTGTGTGCTGGGCATAACTGCCCCAGGTTGATATGGGGTACAGTGGGCAAAGGGGAAGGTGCCAACCAGTCTACTGGTACGTTTCAGTGGCAACTCACAATGGATGTGCTGTGTTGTCCTGGTAACATGTGATGTGGATGTGCCAAGCCAGTCTCCCTAATGCCAGGCAGTTTTGCTGCTGGTCTGGCTCAAGGGGCTGGCCTTCATTCCTCAGGGTCAACTCTCAGCTCAGGCCCAGCCATCACGATGGGTAGCAACTCTAATGAAATACCCCGCACTGATGGCAAACGTGGCCTACTAGCTTTTCCCTTGGGAGGCCCAGTGATGGCAGCCGGCATGCCACTGGGATAGAAGAAGGGCCAAGATGAGTGGGAAGCGCTTAGCACCCTACATGCTATTTCTAACACCTGGGGTAAGGGCCTGGGCTCCTGCTAGAGCAGGGTGGGATCACAGGTGTTTTCCTGGAGGTGATTCTGGAGTGGCAGCCTGACTGCTCTGGCCCTCCCTTCCATGTAAGGGCATAGGAGGGGCTCACAGGAAGTGACCCAACATCCAGGGCTGGGATGGGCCATTGTGTCTAGGCCTTGATGTTATGCAGCAATAGGGGTGGAGCAGTGCATATGGTGTGTTTGCCAGTGTTTGCGTCACAGAGGGGAGAGCATGGGTGTGTCTGGGGCGTGTGTCCAGGGGATGCGTATGTGGGTATGATGTGTGCTAGGGAAGTGTGCAAGCATGTGGCTAGCATATGTGTGTGTGGTGTGGTATTGGACGGGTATGTAGGAGAAGGGAGTGATCCTGTATATGTCTGAGCAAAGTGCATGGAGAGTGGGTGAGTACATGTGCAGGAGTGTGTTTGTGGAGCGTGTGTGTGTTTGTGGTGTATGTGTGTGTGTGCGTGGCATGCGATGGTTGAAGATGCATGAGCAGAGCACATGGCAGTATGTATGTGTGCAACATGCAGCATGTGGGGTGCATGAAGAGAGCACACAGCATAGTACTCAGGGCTACAAGATACCAAAGCCTGGAAAGGAAAGTATGAAAAGGAGGACACTGGAGGACACATTGAGAAAATGTAGTATTAATGTAATATTCTTCTGGTTTTAGGGGGCCCTGGAATGCTTTCCCCTAAAAATAAGGTATTCCATGGCATTCCAGCATACTTTAATCCCTATAAGCAAAAAGCCAGACAAAATCATGTATTTTAAACTGGCTGCTGGACAAAGGATGTGAAAATAAAGAGGACATGAAGGTAAAAAGGAAGACATTCCCTCCTTTTGCCTGACATCTGGTACCCTGAGTACTTATGACTTTAACTGTGCGCGTGCTTTGTACAATGGAAGCCTGGTGGAGGCTCCAGAGAGCCTCGTCACGGCAGCCCCAGGGAGTGCCTGGCCATGCCCCAGGACAGAGCCTGCCAAAGTAAACAACAGAGCAGGCTGGAGCCAGGGTGCATCTGGGATGGTGGTACCCCCTACCCCCAGCTCTCACTTTGTCAGCAAGCTTTGCAGCACCTTAGTGGGGATGGATGATGGGAGTGTGTGTAACACCTGTGTGATGTGGGCCTCCTGGGATAACCTTCTGAATGCGCCAAAATCAGGGCAAGCTGCAAAACCAGGGGCCAAACCCCCAAACCACTGATAGGTGGTACTTAAACCAGTCTCCCGGTCAGTAATAAAACATGCTTTTGATTCCCCACACTGGTCATCACCAAGCATAACAAAATAGAAACAGACCCCTTACTGTACATCAGTTCCTATGGTCCCCCCAGCCACTGGGTCTCATAAAGAAATAGGTTCTCTTGACCCCAAAGGGCCACCCACATCACCCAGAACAATATACACAAAATACCCAAAATGGCATGCTGCCAGCCAATCCTTTAGTAACTACAACTAAAGGTTTAATATAAAAAGAAAACAATCAAAACATGAGAGATGTTAAAAGGTCAAAGTGAATCACATACATACAAATGACTTAGAGGCCATAGAAAGCAAATCCTTGAAGTATCTGTAGTTTGCAGGTTAGTCCAATTCCTCTGCTAGACACCCAGCAGCTGGGTGGGTTTTAGTCCTTTGTTCAGTCCCAGAAGAACAGTTCCAGAGGAGGGTGTTGGTTGCAGACAGATTAAAGATAAGATGGAGATGGGGCTCCAGCCTTTTATCACCCTTTGGCCCTCCCCATGCTCCCAGGGTCCTTGCCAAATCAAAATAGATTTGAGTCACATGGTCAGTCTGGGTGACTGGCTGAACAGGTTTTCTCATAGGCCCACTTCGACTGGGAGTTCCCTTGATGGGCCATCAGTAGGACATAGTTTTTGCAGACACCCAATCTGGGAATGCCTTAAAATCAAATCACTTGGAACACACATAAAAACAAATAGATTTCTAATTTCTGACACTGGCATGTTACCTACATATAAACCATACAACCCTTCTTAGCAGATTACAGCCTTTCTATTGACACCAAACATGGTATATCACATATGGATTATTGCAGATATGAAATATTAATATGAAAGATAACCATAAACAGTCCCCTAGACCCAGACAATGTCACAACCTCAGAATGCAGCTAGGCACTATATAGTGGGGTGTAAAATGCACAGCAGTGGTTCCCAACCTTTTTGGCTCAAGGGCCACGATATCATTTTTACCCACCACTCTCTGCCCCAGGCATCCCTTCTGCAGCCAAACAAAAGGAGTTCAGCAAGGAGACTGCCTCGTCCCTGATCTCCCATCTCTCTTGCTGCAGCAGGAAAACCACACGTCCTGTAGCGCCATGTGCTCTACCTGAGAGTGGCTCCCTTCTGCAGCCACGGTGACAGAAGATCAGTGGTCCTCTCCCCATGGCTCCAACAGGGACACCAACACATATGGACACAAGTGGAGCACTTTGCTGTGCTCCCAGCTACAGCCAGAAGGAGGGCGGCACTTATCTCCCATCTCTTTGGCTTGCGCAAGGAGCCTGCACTGGTCTTTTAGCCCCACAGAAACATGTTCCACCTGGGTCCTTGGGCATGGCTTGCTTCTGCAGCCAGCAAGAGGAGAGCAGCAGGCAACCTTGAAAGCCCTCATGGGCCACTTTTGACCCTCAGGCCACAGGTTGGGAATTTACAAAGGGGTAGCCATGTAGTCTGGTCCAGCAAAAAAAACAAGGAGTCATGTGGCACTTAAAGACTAACAGATTTATTTTTCACATGAGCTTTCATGGTGATACAGTAACAGCAAATCAGAGCAGTTGTTAGGTTCAAACCCTGGGAAGGTTGACGTCAAATTACCTTTTGAAATGGGAAAAGAACCCATAGTCTCAATTCAATCCTGCTTTCCGCACAATTTAATTTGCATATTAATTCCAGTTCAGCTGTTTCTCTTTGAAGTCTTGATGTCCTAATCACATCTCTGACGACGGTCATTAACAAATTATTTAGTGAGTGATTAGGAAGTCTGCCCACATATCTGCACAATAGATACCAACATAGATCCTAATCAAGCCTGCTACTCCATCAAAGGCTCATTTACCTGCTCATCTACTAATGTGGCCTATGCTATCATGTGCCAGAAATGCCCCAACACCTTATACAGTGGACAAACAGGACAATCCCTGCACAAAAGAATAAAGGAACATAGAACTGATATCAGAAATCACAAAACAAAAAACCCAATTGCTGAGCAGTTCCATCTTTCTAACAACTGCCCTGATTTGCTGTTACTGTATGACCTGATCCTATGTTTTACACTCCCTTGCATTTATTTTCATTCCATTCTATAAGTTCACCCATCTTCGAAGCATCTGACAAAGTGGGATTTTCTCCCACGAAAACTCATGCGAAAAATAAATCTGTTAATCTTTAAATGCCATATGACTCCTTGTTTTTTTCCACAGGTTGGGAACCTTTGATGTATTGATGGATAGATGGTACAGCGTGTGTGTGCACATGCAGCGATGCAGTATGAGATGTGTGTGTGTGTGTGCGTGTGCAAAGAGGGAGTGTGCACATGTGGATGTGCGCTGTCTGTAGCTAACACTAGCTGGAGGGCACTCTGTGTCTCGAAGGCTGGCCGCGGTCTGGGCAGTTGCTTTTGTGCTTACGATGGGGTCTCTGTCCTGGCTGCATGCTTTTAGCTTTTAACCAGGTTTCTTGTCTTCCTTCTCTGTGTGTCTTTTTGCCTTGCTCCCACTGACGGCCGGCATGGCAGAAGTCCTCCAGCTCAGCATCCTCGGAGGCCTCGGAAACCTGCCAGTCAGTTAGTGAATGCAGCTCCCCCACCTCGGTTAGTTCTAGCTCCACTACCGGGGCGTGGTCATGCGCTGAAAAGGTGAAGCCTTCATCAGCAACTCACCCCTCTGCCTCCCTCTGTCTGTCTGCCTCCGTCTGTCCATCTGCCTCGCTCGTTCGGTTAAGTTTCCCATGCAGATCCACACTGGCAGCTTGCAAACAATGCACAGCACCTGTGGACCTCTTGAGAGACGGAGCCATGCATCACATTAACTACCCTCCATCTTCACCCCAGGTCTCTTGCCTGGCTTTCTGCTTTGTCACTGGCTCTGGAGCCCTGGAGGGGGGAGAATCTTGTCCCACCCCACCCCCCGGCCTGCCATGCTGTTCGGCTCCCTGCTGGCTAGCATGGGGTGTCATGTCGTGTGTGTGTCTGGGGGACACGTGCAGGTCGGTTCATGTGGGTGCAGGGTTTCTTCACCCTGGTTTCTTGCTGTTTCAGTTGAAACCTAGGAATGTAGCTTACTGGGCCAGCACTGAAGGAAGCTCCCGAAGAAGCCTGAGCCTGGTGTGTATATCCCAGCAGCATGTCCCTTGGCAGGGCCTGTCAGAGCTGCAGAGATGGGAGACCTTGGGTCATGTCTCAGACCTCCCCCATGCATTGTATGTGGAGGTGTGACTTGGCAGCTATGGGCTGGCATTGGAGCTGGGCTGTGCTGAGACAAGGTTGGCAGACTAGGGGATGGAGTGGGGTTCCCCCCGCTGTGTGGCCTGTGGCCTAGCAGCCAGCCAACAGGTTTATAGCAAAGCAGGGCCATGTGCAGCTGCGTTTACATTGCCATAGCTGAGCAGGGAAGTCTCCCAGCCTGCTGGGGGCTGCATGGCTCCTGTGCTGGCTGGGAACTGGGGGAGCAGCGATAGATGAGGTGTTGATTATTGGCTTGATACAGCAGGTTTGTCTCTCCCACTCCCTGAGCTGCCCCAGCTCTCATTGAGCAGCTGGGGATCTCCAGGTCGAGGGACCCACTGCCTGGCCCCTGGCTCATCGGCTGAGACATCTGAACTGGCTCCCTAGCTTCCTTCCCGTCTGACAGGAGATCGGGGTGCTCCCAGCTCTGACTGCCTTCTCCATGGTGGGGTTGGCACTCTCCAGCTCAGGTCCAGGCACCCAGAGCCCTTGGGAGATGGGCAATGCTCTTCACGGTTTCTCCAGATGCATGGGGCAAAGCCACTGTTGACTGCGGTTAGGGTGTGGCTGCACCTCATGGTCTAGTCTAGGAAACAGGCTGGCTTTAAGGGAGCTATCCAGGTACATCTACACAGCCAAGCTCCCAAAGCAGTGTGGCAGCCTGCGGCTGCAGCCACAGCCTTGCGTTTCAGCACTGATAGTAGCTGTGTAGACATTTGAGCCGGGGCTGGGGTTGGGCTTTCAAATCCACCCCTCCATCCAGACCGCATATCAACAGCTTGTTGCAGAGCCACAGAGCCAGCTCCAAGACATGCCACCATGGGGGGACCAGGTGTTTACCAGGAGCTTCGTCAGGAGCAGTCTTTTGCAGTCCCCTGCCAGCACAACCCCTCACTGCCAGTCAGAACCCTTCCTGCCAGCCACAAGGGCCTTCCCTCCCACATGCCTCCCTGCTTCTCACCTCAGCCCCACAACCCATGATCTTAAGAGATTGTGGCAAGGTGTCCCATGGCATTCCACAAGCCAGCCACAGAGGGGAGCGCAAGCTGCAAGGGCACTGAGCTAGTCCTGGTGGGGGCTGGACACAGAAGAGACGATGTGTTAGGTGCAGAGCTGGTAACTTGTCTGGCAGTTTGGCAGGTGGAAGAGAGGCTGGAAAATGGTGTTGGAAGGGCCCATGGTACAGTATCTGGCAAGAAGGGTGTGTGGGGACATGCAAGTGGGGATAGAGGGTGAGGCAGACAGTGAGATGCAGGGGAAGGGAAGGAGGATGGGGTGGGAAGGGCAGAGATGAAGAGGATATATGGGGCAACTGTGGGCTGTGATTGTGGCTGAAGTGTATTACTGGGCATCAAGGCGCATGGGCCAGGCTAAACTGCCTTCAGCACCCAGGTGCGCATGTGTGCACACACAAACACATGCGTGTGCAGAGACACACACACGTTCATGACCTTCATACACTAAACATGGCTACGGCCAGAGGCCTTCGGCAGCTAGGGCAGCACAGCCCCAATGCACTAGCTAACCGTTCGGAGCTGGGCGGGACAGGTCACACACCCGCTGCCTGTGTTCATTCAGTTTCCTCCTTATTAGGGAGTGGCCATAGAGTCCGTCCAAGGCAGCCAGTCATTCGTTCCTCTGTCTCCCGCAGGACCCACCCCTCACTGCCCCATCCCCTCACCCTCTCCTCTGTCCATGCTCACTCACCTTTTGCTCTGTCCTGTCTATCCCTGTGTCACCATCCCTGCCTGACTTGGCCTGACTTGCCTTTTGCAGGATTGGTCCAAGGCCAGTCCTTATGACCAGCCGGTAGTCAGCACGCTGCAGCGGAGGAAGGATCGTGTGGAGCATTTGCGGGAGGCTGAGATGGGCTCTGCCACCATGGCATACCCAGGAGTTAATGTGGAGGATGTGCCGAGGCCTCGGATGTCCCCAGCAATCATCGCTGCTAAGGTAAACTAAGGAGAAGCAGAGGGCACAGGGCCCTCAGAGGCAGCTTGTAGGTTCTAGTGCTGCACCTGGCCTAGGATTGCCATATGCATCCCTGCCCAGTGCCTTGCAGCCAGACTGTAACATGTCCGGCTGTTCTCCAACAGCACGGCGAGGAGGTGTCCCCTGCTGCCAGCGACCTGGCCATGGTGCTGACCCGCGGCCTGAGCCTCGATCACCAGAAGAGCAGCCGGGACTCCCTGCAGTACTCCAGCGGCTACAGCACACAGACAACTACACCATCCTGCTCAGAGGACACCATCCCCTCGCAAGGTATCCCTGGGTGGCCAGGATAGCAAGGAGGCTAGGGAGGGAGCTGGTAGCACCCATCCTGCTGTGGGACACATTTCCAGCTAGTTTTATAGACCCATCAACCTGTCGGGTGGGAAGGGACCCCGAGAGGCCATGTAGTGCATCTCCCATCTGCCAAAGCAGGGCTGGTACACCTAGACCAGCCCGAACAGGTGTTTGTCCAGCCCCTCCAGTGCTGGGGATCCCATGTCCTCTGCCAATGGCCGTGGTGTTGAAGAACTGACAAATGGTCCAGGTCACAGTCTGGAGAAGGAAAACGACATCAACATGTTCAACCTGTTGCAAAATATGTTTTTCTATTTGTCCGTGGGCTGTCGCATGTGCCTGGCGACTGTGGTGTGCCTGTTGTGGTGCGTTCTGTGTGATTATTGTGTTGTGCTTTGTTGGACATTTTTCTGTGTTGTGATGTGTTTGTGTTTCATGCAGTCTGGCTGTTGGGCCACACTGTGTATAGTGTGATGTTTTCATTATGTTGCAAGTAGTCTGGTTATGCTTGTTTCAGGTGTATTTGTAATCTGTAGTGGATGTCTTGTGTTGCTGTAATACAGCTGGTGTGACTGGTGGGGGAGAGCTGTTGTGTTGCCATAGTGTGCTCATACTGTGGTCCATTGTGTAGTGTTTTGACTGTGTTGTGAGTGATGCCTGTGTTGGGTTAATGTGACATGACTGTGTTGTGTGTTATGCTTGTTGTGTTGCTCATGGTGTATGTCTGTGATAATTGTAGTCATAGAATCGGAAGGGACCCCATGAGATCATGTGGGCTGATGTTTTGACTGTGTTGTATTGATTGTGTTGTGTGTATTGTGTGTGGTTTGGTTTTGTTGCATGTAGCATGGTTGTGATCACACTGCATTTTAGCTGCTAATGTTTTGTCTATAGGGGACGGTTGTGTTATATGTGGTTACTGATGTTGAATGGTGTGTTTATATTGTGGTGAATTGTTATGATTATGCTGTGTATATGTTGTGCTGATTTTAGGCACTGCTACTTTGGTGGTGTTGTGCAGAATATGGAGCAGTTGTGCTTGCGTATATTTTGGCTCTGGTATTGTTGTGTTGCAGGTATTGTGGTTGTGCTTGTATGGGGTGTGGATAGTGCAGATTGTGGGTGCTGATTTTGTAGCTCTCTGGTGTGGTTGTACTGGGGGTGATCTTTATGTGGAGAATGTTTGTACTGGTGGTTCTGCTGTGTGTGTGTTTCAGTTGTGGTTGTCTTGCTGGTGGCTGCATGGCATCTTTCATGGTTGTGCTGTGCATGCAGTCACTGTGGCTGTGTAGCTGGAGGTTTTGGTTTGTGTGTCATGCTGGTGTTATTGGTAACTGTGTGCATGCATTGTGACTGTGGTTGTGTTGCTGCCAGTGGTGTTGCTGGGGATTGCAGTGCCTGTGTCCCGCTGACACTGTGGGTTGCCCCCAGGCTCAGATTACGACTGCTATTCAGTGAATGGTGACGTGGAGTGTGACAGCCAGAGTGAGTTTGACAAATCCTCCACCATCCCGCGCAACAGCAACATCGCACAGAACTACCGACGCATGATCCAGACCAAGCGCCCAGCCTCCACTGCTGGGCTGCCCACCGGGACCACCGTACCGACCAGTGCCACCCCTGGCGTGGCCACCATCCGCCGCACACCTTCTACCAAGCCCTCAGTGCGCCGCACCCTCTCTAATGCCGGGCCTATCCCCATTCGGCCCCCCATCGTCCCAGTGAAGACCCCCACAGTGCCCGACTCCCCTGGCTACATTGGGCCCACCCGGGTGGGCAGTGAAGAGTGTGTGTTCTATGCTGACGACACCTCTCCAAACACCATGGACTTCACCAAAGCCTCACCCAAGAGGCTTAGCCTCCCCAACACGGCCTGGAGCAGCAGCACCACAGAGATCTCAGTGTACCCAGGCACAGGGCAGCACCTCTCTGCCGAGGAAGAAGAGGACCAACAACTGGCTGCCAACAGGCACAGCCTGGTGGAGAAGATTGGTGAGCTGGTGGCCAGTGCACAGGCTCTGGGCGAGGGTCAGTTCCCCTTCCCCACTGCTCTTTCTGTCCCAGGTCCTGGAGAGGAGACACCAACTCCACCCCCAGCCACCTCCAATGACCCCCCTGCTGAAGACATGCTGGTAGCCATCCGGCGCGGGGTGCGCCTGCGCAAAACCATCACCAATGACAGATCTGCCCCACGGATATTGTGATAAAACTCCCTCCCTCTGCCACCTCTCCCCGAACCCTGCAGGAAGTGATTGAACACAGGGTCCAGACTGCACATAGAAGAGAAATCAGTCTAGTAAAGTATCACAGAGGCAAAGCCACTTTATGGAGATAGAGACAGAGTCTAGATTTAAATGGAAACTAAAAGTCTTCATTAACAAACTTGAAAGGCACCGCCTAGGAGGCACTGAACTGATTTTGCAGCTTATTTTATACTTCATTTCTCACATCTTCCTGATCCTGCTCATTTTCCAGCCCCACCGCACACCTTGCTCTTCACCCTTAAAGACTTCATTGCCTCCAGTGCAAGGGGGGGGGCCACCCCACTGTGTGCAGGGGAGGGGCATCCATCTGGCCTGTGAAGAGCAGCACCGTTATAAATATTAAAAAAAAAAAACCACACCCAAGTAGACACACACACAACGCCAAGGAACGCTGGCTGCTTCCCCCACAAGCCACCTTCCTTCTCCTCCTCTGGATGGAAGACATCCTGTGCTGTGCATCCTACCCATCCCTTTTCTTTCTTTCTTTCTTTCTTTCTTTCTTTCTTTCTTTCTTTCTTTCTTTCTGTCTTTCTTGTTGTACCAGCTGAATTGGAAAGATTCACCAAAGCGTCAGAGAACTAGGTTGGTTTGCGACTTGATCACAGAGTGGCTCTGAGTTACTTTGGCATATGCCCCCTACCCCCAACATGCCTGTGCAAGGGGGGAGCAGCTGTCCATACATGTGCTTCTTGCCCTTCATGAGCTCCTGTTGAAAACTAGGCACTGTCCAAGAGCTGGACTCTCCTTCCGTCTCCTTAGCTCCAATGTGGGAGGACCCTTCTGGTTCTGTCTAGCATGGGCTGCTGCCAGCATGAGGCCATTGGTTAGACTGCTTATGTGGGTCTCTTGCTGTGAAACGACATGGGCAGGATGTCCAGCATTCACATGCAGCAGCAGTAGCAGCTGATGGGAACCAGCCTTTACCCAGGGCTGCTAACAATTGCAGAGTAAAGTGGTTGCCAGGTAGCTACAAGTGAGTGGGAGGTGGTAGCCCCCAAGGGAAAGACCATGCATGTATGCACAAGGAAATCAGTGTGTGTTTTTGCAGTGTGGACCCCAGTCTGCGTATTTGTCTAGACAAGAACGTGCCAAGCTGGGGGGGGGAAAACGTGGCCATGTGCCTGGCTGTGATGTATGCAGGGTTTTGCAGCCTGAGGATGCACATTGGTCCACGCTTCCGCTTGCCACTGACAGTCAGAGTCGCCAGAGCAGTAAACACATGAAACACTGACATCATGGTGCTGCAGCTGCACCCTGCTGTGACTGCCACAGGTGCCAAGACCCCATTGTTGTTGGACTGTGCCCTACAGGCTACCAACGACTGTGTCCCATAGTTACAGGCTACCACCAGCTGTGCTGCCTGTGTCCACACCTCTCATGTCCCAGTAACATGCTGTCACATGATGCCCTGCTGGGACTTGCTTGGGGTTCATGCTCCTCTCCCCCTCCTCCACCAGCTAGTAGCAGGGGCCTGTTTACCCAGTAAGATGCTGGGGGGGTGGGGGAGGTAAAGTTGGCAGAGCCAGCACTGCCCTTTCAGCTCAGTGGCAGCTGCCTGAGGAAGGAGTGAGCAGAACTGGCAGGCTGGGGGTCCAAGAACCCCACAAGGGTTCATCTGAGAAAGACCATGCAGCTCTCACTGGGGCCAAGGTCACTGGACTGTAATAGTACATTTAGCCCAAGTTCACTGAGGGTTGAGGGTCACAAGCTGCCGAATAGTTCTGGTCAGTTGGTATCACCCAGCACTAGTTTTCTGGGTTCCCACTGATGGGTGCTGGAGCTGTGTCAGAAGTTCTGGCAAAAGCTGCAGGCCCTGGCCCCAGCACTACTCTGAGACCTGTTTTTTGACAGAGACATTGGAGCCAGCCACAGCAGGGTTCATTGTGGTCGACAGATTTAGGTGTGACGGTCCAGTTTCAGGTAACAGCTGCTCCTGAGATGCTCTTCTTCCTCATTGCATCTCAGTTGGAAAGTGCCAGGTGACAGCACGCGTCACTTGCCGGCCCCAATGGCCTTGTGGCAGCCATGCCCACGGATGAACTTGCTAATTCAGTGTGATCTGGGTCACTCCCTGTGCGAGGCGCAAGTAAGCAATGGGCATGTGAATAGGGCAAAGAATGTAGGCCAGGCTCATGGAGTGGAGGAACCCAGGCTAGCTGAAAGTGAGCACTCAGCACAATGCTAGGACCAAAGAGGCTAGCGCAACCTGGGATGCATCAGCAGGAGAATTTTGAGTAGGGGCACAGAGGTTATTTTTAAGCTCTGTGCTTGATGCTGGTGTATCTACTGCTGGTAACCTGGGTCCAGGTCTGGTGCCCACCGTTCAGGAAGGATGTTGAGGGTTGGAGAAGGTTTAGCGGAGAGCCACGAGAATGATTTAAGGGTTAGAAAAACCTGCCTGTTAGTGACAGATTCAAGGAGCTCAGTCTGTGTAGCCTAACAAAGAACTGGGCAAGGAACAGCCACAGCCTAATGTAGGGGTCTCAAACTTGAAGCCCCTAAAGTTATTTCTTGTGGCATGTAACAACACTAGCACTATCAATATATGCAAGATTGCATAGGAAAGGCTTCAGTGGTGTGGCCCTTGGGCTAACACACTAGTCCTCATGCAACCCTCATGGTGATTGAAGTTGAGACCCCCTGGCCTGTTGGGTGTGCCACTCTCACAGAGAAAGGTGTTGCATGGATAGTGGCTGGACACATTCACACTGGAAATGAAGCAGCACTGTGTAATGGTGATAGTCACGAGCCATTGAACCAGTTCTGTCACTGGCAGTTTGAACTTCTGGATTGGCTGTGTGCTGACAGCACGGCACTGGGGTTAGGCGTGGTGCTCTGTTGTGTGTGTGGGGGGGGGGGTGTCAGATGAGATGATCCCGGCATCTGCCTGCCCTCTTCCAAGACCCCTGCCATGCACATGGAGTGTAAAGGGCTCAATTTGCTGTCTGCTTCTTTCCCCTCCCCCCAGCCCACAGCATCTGTGCTAACAGAAGGTGTCATTGGGAAGACAACAGGATTTGCGATGAGTAGGTTGGGGGGGGGGGGGAATAGGGCAGGGCTGGCCTGGCTGAAGGGCAGTGCCCATGTGATTTGTAAGGTTTGGGTTTGGACTGGGAAAGCTGGTCTTTCCCTGCATCTGCTTGGTTAGGAATGAATGGTACTCAACCTATTTGCCAGCAAAATGAGGCCTTCAGATTGGTTGAGAGCTGATTTAACCCATCTCCTCCTTTCACCTTGGGAAGCCAAATTCACCAGGTTGTGCTAGGAGAAGATTGGCTTTATCCCTGGAACCCTGGGAACGCGCAGTCTCTCAGAGGGTATCATCCCCAGGTGGCTTACAGCTGCAAGATGGGAACACAGAGAATTGCCCTTTGGCTATGGTAGAAGGGCCGGTATCTTGTAGCAAACAATAGTTTGGCAGAGAGGATACTAGTATGATGGCAGCTGTGTAAGGCCCTGGATACCAGGCCTGACCTTGTAGTACCATAATGGCCCACATGAGTTTGGAGGAATGCGAGGCGTTCAGTGGCATTGCAGAGGAGAGTGTATGGTTCATTGCACCCAGTGACGTTTCATTGGGGATCATTCCCATGATTTTCATTGTGCTGTCATTCACCTCTCCCAGTCACCACCAACATGCCAGGGGAGCACATCCGCCATCCCTTGTGTTCTTTGCGAAACAGCAGCCAAGCTCAGCAACAGAAGTGGAGTGATGGGTGGGGCTGGAGAGGGGAATGCAATCCAGCTCTGATAAGAACAGCCAAAGCCCTGACATACATCCCAGGAGCAGCTTCCCTGGGCTCCAAAGGCCTCAGTCAGCCTTTGGAGATATAACAGGACTTTAAAAAAGCACAGCCTCTCCTTCCTTCCTCTCCTGCCTTCCTTTCTTCTTCATCCCATGCCTCATGTGTCGCAAAGCACAGCTGATCATGACAATGTACATTGCTCCAAATGGGAGACACCTGCCCTCCAGCCCAGGCGTGCGTGCGTGTGTGCGTCGCATCGCAATCTTGTTATTCCTCTACTGTCTTAGTAATAAAGATTTAGTTATAACCGCTCTCCGTCCTGTGTCTCCCACCCTTCTTATTGTGACCAGAGATGATGATGCCATGTGACAAATGTTTGGGGTTTTTTGTTTCATTTTTCATTTTGTACAGAGAAAAAAAATTTCCTTTAAAAAAAAAGTCTTTCAACTGATGTAACTTTTCTGGTGCTGTTGTTAACCTGTTCCTTTTTTAATTTATTTTCCCCTGTGCTCCTGTCTCTCTCCCTCTGCTATCCTTCCTCGCCCTCAGATTTTCTTTTTCTTTTCGGATAATAACCCTGTTCCCCACGACACCCTCAATTTAAATAGTCACTGCTACAAGTAACAAATGCACTGTGAAGATTCCAGTATTAATAAAAGTTGTACTGTAATTAATAAAAACAACTCAATAGTGTGTTCATACAGCTCGCCTCTTCTGCCTGCCCATCTTCCTTGTTCCATGGTATGTGGCTGATTCTCCTTAGCTCCTAGCACTTGACTGTGAAGCACTTGACTGTGCTTCACAGACCTGACTGTGCTCTTAGCAGGTGTGCCTGCTAACTGGTTTTAGCATATGGGGAATGTGACCTGGGCATCCTGGGATAACTCCTGAATGTGCAAAAATCAGGGCAAGCTGCAAAAGCAGGGCCAAACCCCCAAACCACTCACAGGTGGTACCTGAACCAGTCTCCCAGTCAGTAATAAAACATACTTCTGATTCCCCACACCGGTCATCATGAAGCATAACAAAATAGGAACAGCCCCCTTTATTGCATACCAGCTCCCCAGATCCCCATCTGGCCTCTGGGTCTCTTAAAGAAATAGGTTCTCCTGACCCCAAAGGGTCAGCCATATCACCCAGAACAATATAGACTTGGATCTTACCCAAAATACCATGCTGCCAGCCAGTCCTTTAGCAACTACAACTAAAGGTTTAATATAAAAACAAAACAAATTGAGAGATGTTGAAGAGTCAAAGTGAATCTCATGCATACAAATGATTTAGAGCCCATAGAAAGTAAGTCCTTGTAGCATTTGTAGTTTGCAAGTTAGTCCAATTCCCTTGGTAGACACCCAGCACCAGGCTGCGTGTCAGTCCTTTGTTCAATTGCAGCAGAATAGTTTCAGAGATGCATGTTGACTGGAGACCAAATGGAGCAGGGGCTGCTACCTTTTATCACCTCTGGTCTTCCCCATGCTGTGCAGAGTTCTTGCAAATCAAAATGGAGTCACATCACACAGGCAAGTCCTAGTTGCTTGACAGATTGGTCCCTTGGCCCTCTATACCTGAGAGCTTCTCTAATGGGCCATTAAAGCACCAGTGGAGGTGAGGCAGGCATCCATTCTGGGAGTGTCTCAGAATCAAATAACTTGGAACAGAAATAGAACAAACATACTCCTAACTTCTAATACAGAGATGACACCTACATATACACTGTGGAATCATTCTTAGCAGATTACAACCTTTCTATCAGTACCACACATGGCATATCACATTTGGATTATTGCAAATATGACATTTTAGTGTGAATAATACTAATGGGTGGGTTCCTAAAGCCAGACAGTGTCGCTCTCTCACGCACACACACCCCCATGCAAAAATCAGTGCAGAAAGGGGTGTCACCTAGACACTGCTGAATGCATCACAAAATGATTCACAATGGTTTAAACATTGCATTTTACAGCACAGCTTGAAGTTGCTACAAAATACCAGGCACATGGCTTCGTTCAGATAGGCTGAGATTGGGAACAGCCTGTGACGCCATGTCAGCGCAATGCAGACCCAGGAGGGGTCACAATGGCGCAACACCACCTAGCAAGGGGCTGGGGGGAAGGATGGTAGAGGGGGCCTGAAATGAGGGTTGTTCAACCCAGACAGGGGAAATTAAGGTGACCCCTGGATTATAACTGGGGATGGGGGCTAAGTATGAGACCATGAGTATGACGCAGCAGTGTTAGGGGGGCGGGGGAGAAGTATTTGGAGGGTGCACTGAGGAGAACTCAGAAGGGAGACACCTCAAATTCAGGATATGTGACCCAGAGGCTCAACAAGAGGTGCTCTTGCCCCCCAAAATAAGGGCTGTGAAAGCAAGAAAAGTGGGGGCCCATGGGTAGTCCCATGGCACAGGATATACATCTGTGTACCTAGGGTTTGATCTGCAGAATTTTTCTGTTCATTTTGGAAGGTAACTGTGATTTGATGCCAGATGTGCCCAGCAGGGTTCCTTTATGAATGCTCATAGCATATTCTATATAATTACCATGGTGCCACACTTCCTGCAGCATCATGTGTATGTATATCAGTGAAGCAGGTCACATGGCTCAGGAAGGAGGGGACAAATGGAGTTTTTTGCCAGCAGCATGTAAGCAGCCAAAACAGCAAGCAAGTACTTGAAAGAGAGAAGACAGACAGTGCAAATTGAGGGCGTTGGCTCAGACAGTACAAAAGGATCACCTCAGCCCAGGAAGGCGATGGGGGTGGGGGGTGAAAACAAAGACAGGCATATGGAGCTGCTCCAAGCTTTCGGCTAGAGACTCTCCATCTTGAAACATCTACAAGGACTGTGCCCTGCCTAAAATAGGCAGGCACAGTTCCAAACTATCACAGCCACACTTGAGGGGTGAGATGTGCATAATTGTAGTGGTGTTAGTAGATTAGCATGTATTTTACAGCTTTTATTTACTCAAGGAAACTGTTGATTCCTCTATTAAATAATTGTCTCTTAAAATCATATCCATTCACTTAACAGTATTTTTTTTAATCTAAAGCTGTGTGAAGTTTAGAATGTGAATCAGAGAGGCTAAACCAATCCATCTCAGTGTCAAATGGATGGACATGTGAGTATGGCAATTGGGTTGGTCTCAATCTCTGAAGGATAGGGTTTCCCAGTGAGGTGTGTAGGGGTGTTTGCTGGGAGACCATCCTATAGGTACCTAGTGTGTGCACACCCACTGCCTGGGACTGATAACACACAAGGAGGCTGGTGTGGACTGACTCAGGAGTGAGTGGTCACCTGGCAAAGTGGGATAAGTGGAGGAGTCAGGAATGGAGGTTGGGGCAGTCATGATGGAACACAGGACCAGAACCAGGGAGCAGCCTAAAACAGGGGAATCCCTATGAGGGCAATGCTTTCAGTGAGATAATGCTCAAAATTTGGGATCTCTGAAGGGCTCTCCCTGGGATGAGCTTCAGACCAGGGAGACCTCTGGAGTGCAATAACCAGTCTATGCCTCTTGCAGTGTTAGCAGCTGAGACAGACACACAACAGGTTCTTATTCCCCTTGTCCAGATAGGAATCCAGGCCCAGTGGGAGTTGGATTTCAACAAATACCAAGTCAGATTTGTGCATTTAAGTCCTAAAACCATTTGCAACACTGGACCAAGCCCCAGAGCTGGGAATTGAACCTGAGATCCTGGACCTCAAGGTTGATGTGCAAGCTCATCCATTCTCTCTCGCCTGGTGCAATCCAATCACTACTCCCTGTCTTGAGGTTCAGCAGATCAGTTCAGTACCTGGGAAAATGACATGTTAAGTATGAAACTTTATTTGGAGTCAGACAAAGTGTAACCCATGGGCTTAAATGAGGAGTGGCTCTTTAAGAGATTTGCTGGGGTCTGGGTTGCTCTTACTGGGTCACTGTTGCTGGCCAGATTTACCTGCCTACACCCAGAAGTTTCTAGCATATACTGTGTAGCTTTGAGCATGCTCCACAAGGTTCTCTGCTACTGCAATGGTCAGATGTCTGAGATCAAGCAGCCAGCCCAGGGCAGTTGCATCAAGGAGAGCACTTGTGCTCTGTGCAAGGGGAGAAGCTGAGCCAGGAGCAGACAGCAGGCTGTTTTCCCCTACTCTGAGGCATTTTGCTTAAGGTCAATAGCCTTGATAACCTTCCAGCAGGGAAGGCTGGAGGCAGTGGTCACAGAGAAGAGACCATTGGGAAAGAGGGGTGGTTTCTTTTAACTTTATACTTTGGGTTGCGGGCTTAACTACAGTTCTTCACTGTAATAAGGGGAAAGAGGCAATTATAGTTTGTTATTGTCAGAGATGTATTTTTCTTTTGTAACAGGATTTTTATATGTGTGTATGTCAATGAGTGTTGGCTGAGCGGACAGCAGTGCTTACAACAGAGGAAGGAAAGTCTTCAAGGACTCATACTGAGGATTTCTGCTGCCAAAGAGGAGGGAGCTGCTGCTTCTAACACAAGCCTTTGGACTTGGTGATTTGAGACTATAATAGACTCATGTGGATATTGCTAAATAGCCACTACATATTATAGATCTGTATATTAATTATTTTGTTTTCTTTCATCATAAGGTTATAAAGTTAATGTTTAATATAGTTCATTGCTTTTGTTTTATTAATTATGAACAGTTTTTGCTGTGAGTCCATTTAGGACTGAATCTTGGTCTCCAGGTGCTTCACTGTAGGAGTTTGGGTTTATTTCTGCTGGGCACTGGAGAAAGGCACTAGAGGTAAACTCTAGCCCACCTCAAGGTTACAAAAGCAGGACCTGGAAAGATTCAGCATATATGGTTGGACATGCAGGTGATGGAACAAAGATCATTCTGGTAGAGGGAGAGCTCACAGCTGGCCGGACTGGCAGTTTGTTAGTTTCTTTTGAACATTAGTAACTTTCAGTCCATCCTTCCTTCTACAATATCCATTTGTTTGTCCTCTTACCTTCCACACCCATCCAACCTCCTGCAACATTTATCCATCTTCAGTCCAGCAAAATCTGGAAAATTCTACAAAATCTTTCCATCTGCAATGGTCATCCATCCACTCACTGTTCTGCAGTATCTATTTGTCACTGGGCCATCCATCCTTTAGCAATACCCATAAGTCATGCATCTTCCTTTTCCATTTACCTGTCCAGCCAGTGGCCAACCTACCATTGCTCTGCGATACCCTTCTATCTCTACAGTTACACTAGAGGAGGTAGACTATCACCTCTAAAGCTTCAGCTTGTGCAGTTTTCTTGATCCAGGACACATATTTGTAGACTTTGATGAACACACCTGAGGGTTGAACCATCAGCTTTCCCATAGGAGATGATGCCCTGGGCCTTCCCATCAAAGACCAGGGAGCCCTCATTCACCCTGAGAAGTAAACATCAGGTGCAAGTGTTACATGATGCACAATGGACTAGGATCTATATAATTTTTCTGTTCATTTTTGCACTCTAATTGTATTTGATGCCAATTATACTATTCAAGATTCTCTTTTGAATGTGCTTTCTGCAGCATCATGTATGTGTACAGACGTAACATACAGAGCACAGACCCTCAGGACTATCTACCACTGAGGCTGAAAATTTACATGACAAAGACCATGCAAATTATGTCTCTGGCTCAGGCAGAAGAAAGGAAATCACTGCAGCCCAAGAGGAAGTGGGTGGGGGGCAAGGGAGAAATGAAAGGAATTCAGACACTTTGTGAGAAGGAAAGGCTTTTAAGACTTTTACCAGAGAAACACCAGCTTGAAAACAACTTCAAGGGACTGGGCCTATCCAGATGGCCAGGAGGGCCTAGAATGGCTGACCACCACCAACAGTCAGTCTTGTGGGTAAGAATGAGACAAATAGACCAATGAGTAATTTTGAAATAGTGTTAATAGTTTAGCAAGCATTTTATACCTATTATTTGCTTAGGGTAATTCCTAACTCCTTTATTAAATTATTGTGCTTCTATTTGCTATATACTTACTTAAAATCATACTCTAATCAATAAACTAGTGTTTGTTTTTAATCAAAAGCTGTGTGTACTTAAGAGGGTGTACATCAGAAAGGTTGGGCACATCCATTTCAGGGCCAAATGGATTAATGAGGTTCTATGAGGTCACTGGTGATTGGAGAAGGTTCCTAATCCCCTGTAGCAAGAGGTTCACAGAGTAGTGTCTGGGGGTTGAAGGTGCCCACTTGGGGACTGACCCTCAAGTAGCCAGAGGGCAAACACCCACTGCCTGGGGCCAGTTACATTCAAGAAGCTGGTGTGAACTGACTCAGGAGTGAATGGGCTCCTGAAATAGCAGGGAAGTCAGGGTTCAAGAGTGGAGATAAGGGGGTCACAGCAGCACACTGACAGGGGTGGATTACCCACTGAGCCAATGGGGGCCCAGCAGCCCAGCACTGGAAAAGGGAACGGGGCAGGCCAGCCTGAAGCCGAGCTCTGAGCTCCTGGGCCAGCTGATCTGCCCCAAGGGATGGGGTGAGCCAGCCAATAGGCCAAGCACTGCTGTTCTCATCCTGTCCTGGGCCGGTCACTCTGCCCCTAGGGGCAGGGCGGGCCATCCCTGGCCTGGCTTGTCATCCACAGGGGTGGGGGAGGGTGAACTGTATGCCATGTATGGTCTCAGGTGGTGCCCAAAGCCACACCATGCACAGCAGTCAGGCCCTCCCCCTGCCCCAGGAGCCAACCAGCCATGCATGGTCAGCCTATAGCCCTACTCACCCCACCAGTGCTGGCCCACTGGTGGCTCTCCAGTGTGGGGGCCCAGGGACCCTGTGTCTCCCAATCCACCACTCCACACTGAACCAGATAGTGGGAGCGACCTGTCACAAAAAAGTTACAGCTGCCAAGCAAAAAAAAAGGGGCTGCATTCTGTATTCACATTCTTGAAACCCATCTCTGCCTCCCAGTTCCTGGGAGCTCAGGGTCAGCTCACTCTTGGAATGTGACCAGGGTCCACAGTCAGCCCCGTCCCTGATTTCTAAGATCTGGCAACTGTTGGTCCCCGACTTTTAGCCACCATCCCTGATTCCTAGGATCTAGTATCTTTTGGCCCCTGTGTAGCCTTTGGCTATACATATATTAAACTTGAATGCATATATTACTCTCTATCTCACTGATAAGCTCACTAGCCAAAAGCATAACGTCCCACCTGGGATAGGACTTGTGCACCTGAATCAAACCTGAATCTGAATCAAACGAATAAGCCATGGTTCTGTAAGTATAAAGGATAATAATTCTTACCAGTACCGATTGGAGCCCAGTATCAATTAAGGGCTTAGTAATAGGAACAGAGTTAGGAATTGTAATTATACTTTTGCTATAATAAACCTTCTACTATTCCTTTGTTTTGTCTTAGAATATTAAAAAGAATAAGAATTTATTTTAATCAGATGTAAATAAAGAAATCAAATTTATCCAGTGTTTGTTTCACTGTCTGCGCCTCCTTAAATGTACCCAAAGAATCCATTTTCAAACAGTAAATTCTCAGGATTATCTTGTTTCTCCAATATATAAGGCTTGGGGGCATTTCTGGCACGTGATTTATGCCATAATATTAGTGGATGAGCAGGTGAAGGATCCTTTGGAGTATCTGGCTTGATTAGGTCCTATGATGGTGTCTTTTGTGCAGATATGTGGACAGAGTTGGCAGCGTGGTTTGTTGCAGGAATACGTTCCTGCTTTAAATGCTTCTGTTGTTAGGTCTGTAGTTGCTGGTGACAACATCCCTTGCACAATAATCTCAGCCATGCAGAATGCAATGCCATCCTCAGCCTCAGAAACAACTCTAACATTATTATTAAGGAGTTGCAGTCGTCATCATGGATAAACTGGATTACGACCAGGAGGCTTATAAACAGCTCTCCAACACAACATTCTACAAACCTCTTTTCTCTGACCCCACTGAAGAATACCATAAGAAATTACAATGCCTACTCAAGAAACTACCTAAGGCAGCACAGGAACAAATAAAGGCAGACACACCACCAGAACTCCAACCAGGAACATTCTATCTGCTACCTAAAAGCCATAAAAAAGGAAACCCTGGACACCCCATCATCTCAGGCATTTCACTCTTACAGCAGGCTTATATGGCTATGTGGATTACCTCCTCAGATCCTCTGTTATCAAGATTCCTAGCTATCTTTGAGATACCACAAATTTCCCAGCTATCTTTGAGATACCACAGATCGGTGAGCTTCCTGAAAACACTATCCTGGACACTATGGATGTAGAAGCTCTTTACACTAACATCTCACACAAGGGTGGATTACAAGCTATTAGAAGAACCATCCCAGATGATGCCACAGCACACCTTGTGACTGAACTGTGTGAGTTTGTGCTCACCCACAACCATTTCAGATTTGAGGACAATTTATACCTCCAAGTCAGTGGGACTCCTATGGGTACCCGCATGGCCCCACAATATGCCAACATTTTTATGGGTGACTTAGAACATTTCCTCAAGTCTCATCCCAAAGCACCTCTCCTCTACTTACGCTACATTGATGACGTCTTCTTCATCTGGACCCATGGCAGGGATGCTCTTGAAGATTTCCACAGAGATTTCAACAATATCCACTCCACAATCAAATTGAGCCTGGAACACTCCACAAAGAAGATCCACTTTCTGGACAGTACAGCACAAATTAGGGATGGGCACATCACCACCACTCTATATACTGAAAACCTACTGGTTGGTTTAGTTATCTACATCCCTCGAGCTTCCATCCTAAACACACCACATTGTCTACAGCCAAGCACTAAGATATAACCACATTTGCTCTGATCCCTTGGATAGAGACAGACATCTTCAGGATCTCTATCAAGCTTTCTTAAAAATACAGTACCCACCTGGAGAAGTAAAGAAACAGATTGACAGAGCCAGATGGCTACCCCGCAGTCAACTACTACAGGAAAGCCCCCCCCCCCCAAACAATAGAACACTACTGGTCACCACATACAACCCTCAAGTCAGATCTCTACAACAGATCATTAACGACCTCCCTCTAGTATTGGGAGACAGACCTCTCCTCGCCTATAGACAACCCCTGAACCTTAAACAGATACTCACCAGCAAGTACAGACCTAACAGCAGAAACATTAAAGAAGGAACATATTCCTGCAACAAACCATGCTGCCAACTCTGTCCACATATCTGCACAAAAGACACCATCACAGGACCTAATCAAGCCAGCTACTCCATTAAAGGGTCCTTCACCTGCTCATCCACTAATGTGATTTATGCCATCATGTGCTGGAAATGCCTCCAAGCCTTATACATTGGGCAAACAGGACAATCCCTATGCAGATGAATAAATGCACACAAAACTGACATCAGAAATCACAACACAAATTAAAAAAAAAAAAACAGTTGCTGAGCATTTCCATCTTCCGAATCACTCCATTGATTTGTTAAAGATGGTCATCGAGAAAAATCAATGGGACATCAAGACTTCAAGGAGAAACTGCTGAAATTGAACTAATATGCAAATTAGAATGTGTGAAAGGAGGGCTGCATCCTGACTGTGGATTTTTTTCACATTTATAACAGGTAATTTGAATTCATCCTCCCTCTGTGTGGTGTTTCCTCGAGTTTGAATCCTTACAAATGCTCTGATTTGCTGTTGTAGTATGACCTGATCCCATGTCTTACACTCCCCCGCATTTATTTTCATCCCCTTTCATCTATAAGTTCTCCCTCCTCAAAGCATCTGATGAAGTTGGATATTCTTCCGGGAAAGCTCATGCGATAAATAAATGTTAGTCTTTAAGTGCCACAAGACTCCTCCTTTCTTTTTGCTTTACTAGACTAACACGGCTGACCCTTTGGAGCCATGCAAGGAAAGAAAAATCACTGTTACAATATTACATGGATTCTATGTACCAAGCCTGGAGAGCAAGAAAGAGAGTTATATTTGAACAAAGAGATAGGGAGAGAGAGACAGGGTGTCAGGTTGGGGTATCAATTGGCATGTCTATGACTAGAATGGTCTGATAACTGATCATGGCATGGGCTGGGGAAATTCAAACATCAAGACAATAGTTTAAAAACACAAAACCATTTTTTCGGTCACCCTCCCCACCCCCTGCTTAATTACAAACAAACAGGGTAGAAGTTCTGTCTCTCAGATCATGGAAGCTGATCAGATTGGATAACTGACAAAGAATGTAAAAAACAAAAAACTAGCACGGGAGGAAGAACCTGATGCTTGGAACAGTGAAAGAGGTTACCCCGCTCTCCACCCGTAAAAATCTGTGCTACCAAGGTCCAAAGGAAACAAGGAGTTCTGTGGCACTTAAAGACTAAAGGGGCAGCCATGTTAGTCTAGCTCAATAAAACAACGAGGCCTGTTATAAAAGCAAGGAATCTGTTAGTTTTTAAGTGGCATGATTCCTTGCTTTATTTGCTGAACTAGGCTAACATGGCTGCCCATTTGGAACTTTAAGTCCTGTGGCACTCAAAAACTAACAAATATATTTATGGCATACATGCCTGGAGGAGGGGGCCAGTCCCCACCTGTCTAGGGTTACTGGATATCAAAGCATGGAAAGGAGGACAGGGAAGTAGGAAAAGGACAACATTGGAGGGCACATGGAAAAAATGTAGGAGTAAGCTAATATTCTATTTTTAAGGAGCTCTGGAATGCTTCTTCCTAAAAATAGGGTGTGTTCCAGCATACTTTAACGACTGTAAGTAAAAAGCTGGACAAAAATCACACATTTTTAAAATGCTTGCCAGACAGAGGATGTGAGGATAAAAAGGAGGACATGTCCTCCTTTTGCCTGACATCTGGTAACCGTGCACCTGCCACCCTGGGGGGAGGAGGGGGGCACTCCTCAAACTACATCTGCTCCAGCTGGCCAGCAAGTCACTGGCCCATGGGGCAGGGTATGATCCCTAGCCTGCTCCCCAGACCCAGCCAACTCACCTGGCAATAGATTCCCCTACTTCCAGTGCCTGTGTCCCTGCAAGCTGCCTTCAGGTTCCCCCATAAGCACAAACACACACACAATACTTACCAGTACCATGCAGATGCTGGTCCTGAAAAAAAGCAGGACAGCATCTGCAGCTAGGTAGAAAGATTTAAAGTTGCTTCTTCTCTCTGTTCCCTGATTGAGCTGGGTAGAGCTCTGGGCTCAGTTCACAGTTTAGCTCCACCCACACTCCTCCCATCCTGCAAACTGGGGAAATCAGATGCAGGGCCTAAAGGCAAGTATCCAGGGCCTGTGCCCTGCTGCCCCAGTGTAGTGACACCTCTGATTTAAATTAGAAATTTGAAAACAAAGTGCCATACAGCCCATTTTCAGTCTCATGATCTCACCCTTGTGGTTCCATCCCACTGTAAATGAACACCCCCACTAATTTCAATTCCTGGGGAAAACATTCATCCAATATTGGGCTGACAGAGGACTGTAAGTTGGGACTGAGGCACACTGGCAGAGTTGAGGGGTAGGGCTGAGCCCAGAGCTGGAATATTATGAGACTGTAGGTTGGGATTTAAGGGACTTTGGTGCATTGTTTTCCTCTGTTCCTGGACTCTTTGTGGGGGTATATAGCTACATGACAGGATCTCATTATTTTCTTAGCTCTTTATCTCCCTGCAAGGCAGCCCATCAGACTCACTGCAGGGGCAGAGGAGATGTGGCCCAGTCCCCTAAATCAGTCATGGTGGCAGGGCTGTAACTAGACTTTTTGTCACCCAGGGCAAACAGACCGAAAGACCCCCCCCCCCCCCATCCAGGACCCAATTCAGCCCAGCACACTGCGCTGCTGCCAGATGGTGGTGCAGACCCAGAATCCATCTCCAGTCACTGCCGACTGTCAGAATGGGGCCTGATCTGTCTCCTGCTGCCCCTGGGGGCCTCACCACCATTGACCCTCCCCATCTGCTGGGCCTTCCTGGCCTCCCACCATTGGGCCTGTCCTGGGGTGGCAGCAAAGTAATGGAGCATGCCCCATGGTTAAAGTATAATTTGACTGGTCCCAGAACCCACCTAATCTCTGGGCCATCTTCACAGGCCCCCTTTATGCATGTGCAGGCCCCAGCGCAGGTAGGCATTTGCAA
This sequence comes from Podocnemis expansa, assembly GCA_007922195.1. Lineage (NCBI taxonomy): Eukaryota > Metazoa > Chordata > Testudines > Podocnemididae > Podocnemis > Podocnemis expansa. Next base: position 1,717,000 of record ML682104.1, read on the forward strand.
CCACTTCTCAGTACCATATGCATCAGTTATCATTCCATGAAAATATTTATAATTTTATATCACATTTATGTCTGTATTAATTATTGTCACAAACTAGCAAACACTGCATAACACAGGAACTATTGTGATTAACAATGCGATTATTAAAATATGATATAGAATTGAACACAATGATATGTGATATGTAATTGAAAATGCATAAGCAGAAACAATTGAGACAAAACCACAAAACTGCATTTATTGCTTGCACTAAAAAACAGATATGCAAACTCTTAAACTTTGGAGAAACAGAGTCCTGTGGCACTTTTAAAGATGTATTTATTGAATGAGCTTTTTGGGGAGAAAATCCCATTTCGTCAGACACTTTATTTTCAGCATGTCTGACAAAGTGGGATTTTCTCCCACAAAAGCTCATGCAATAAAAAAATCTGTTAGTCTTTAAAAGTGCCACATGACTCTGTTTGTTTCTCTGCAACAGACTAACACAGCTACCCCTTTCAGTCTCAAATGGTCCATTCACCCAGAGCTCTTCCTGCTCTTAATTTATGTCCTGTTGCTGTAAAAGTCAGTCCATCAGGAAATAGGTTAAGACTAACAATTCTTTTCACATAACACAACCATACAGCACTTACATAATCTTCAATTCAGTGGCGTCACTGGCGTTGGGCACCCCAGGGCACATGCCCTGAGTCCCAACGCCAGTGCCCCGGATCTCCGGCCCAATTGGGCCGGGGATCCGGGGCCCGATCCCAAGCCGGCCGTGGCTGTGGCAGCCCCATCCCCGGCTGGGGATCCGGGGCCCCGCTGGCCGCCCAGCAGGCCCCGCCCCTGGCCAGGGATAGGGCCAGGGGGAGGCTGCACCACCGCGGGCAGCTAGGCCGCGGCGGGGCCGGGCCAGAAGCGGCCGCTGGAGGCCAGGCCTGCGGCTGCGGCTGCGGCTGCAGGTGGCCAGGCCCCCAATCCCCAGCTGGGGACAGGGTCGCCGCAGCCACCGGCGGCCAGGCCCTGGATCCCCAGCCGGGGATCCAGTGCCTGGCTGGCCGCCTGCGGCCGCGGTGGCCCCATCCCTGGCCAGGGATCCAGGCCCCAGCCAGCCGCCCGCGGCAGCTCCATCCCTTGCTGGGGATTGGGGGCCTGCCGTGGCTGCGGCAGCCCCATCACCAGCCAGAGATCCGGGGCTGCATACGCGGGCCCAGCATCCAGCAGCCGCTTCTGTCTGTGCCGCGCTGTGCTGTGCTGTGGCTTAGCTGCCCGCAGCGGTGCAGCCTCCCCCTAGGCCTATCCCTGGCCAGGGGGAGTGGCCTTCCAGCTGGGGGCGTGGCCTTCCAGCTGGGGGCAAGGGCTGGGCCCGGGCCCATACCCCATGTCCCTCCCCACCCCAGCGAAGCCCCTGCTTCAATTATGATTCATCTGAGCTGGATTTGAACTAGCCACACGTGAAAAGTTCAGTAACTCATTACCCGTCTCTGCAGCCAGTCAGTTCCCCTAAAATGTGACAGCTACAGTAACGTGTATGTTAAGCAGTCTTATCAAGGAAGCTGTTAAAGCATCCTGCCTCACCACTGCAGGAGACTAGCTGCAGACTCATCTAACAAAGCACTTCTCTATGCTTATGTGAAACATAACATAGCAGAGAAAAGACCTGGCATACAACTACCAAGTTTAGTTAACATCAGCCTCCAACCTGCATGCACATACACAAGGGTAGTGGCTCAGAAGGAAGGATTCTACAAAGTGGGATTTTCTCCCATGAAAGTTCATGCAAAAAATAAATTTGTTAGTCTTTAAGTGCCACAGGCCTGTTTGTTTTACTGAACTAGACCAACATGGCTACCCCTTTGGATTATAGCAGGCTGTGAGCATTAGGTGCCAGGGCCTGTTGATAGCAAGAACAGAAAGATCTGCCCTACTAGCTATCAATGGCATGATGTGTCCCCATTGCTCAAATCCATAGGCCAGCCACAGAGGAAGATCAGTCACTTCAAGAAATGCATGCCTTTTGAAAGACTCTTTATAAGTGACTATGACTATAGCCAGCCATGCCATCCCTCCTTGTCTCCCCCAGGTGCCAGCTGCCATGGCTCCATCCCATTTCTCCATCCATCACTCACTTCTCCAACCACCCCACCCACCAGCGACCCAGCATTCATCTCCTGCATACAACCCCCCCAATGCACTTGCCCTCTTTGTCCTCCTCCCCCCACCCGCTCGATAGCGTCTTCCCCCAGCTGTGTCTGTTTTCCCACAGCATCATATTCCAGGAGAGCTTATATTGCACAGTATTTATTTTTATGAACAGGTAATTTTTTTAAACAATTTTTAAAAAATTATTATGAAAGTTCTGCTGGAAACCTGCATGATTTCAAACACTCCAGAGACCCACTGTAGGAGTCTGGCATGTGCTTCTCACCTTTCCAGCCCATCCATGCAACCTGCAGTCCAGCCTCTTCCAGAGAGCTTCACACAACCAAAGCAGCTTCAGCCCCCCCACCCCTGCCCAACTCAAAAACCCACTACCGACCTCTTATCCCAACTATTACAGGGAGCCTGGAGTTACTTCTCCCCCCCCCTGCTGTTGCCCCACCTGGCCCAAAACAACCCCCTGCTGTTGCCCCCCAAACCACCCCACAACTCTGTGACTACCTGGCTCAAAACCACGCAGAACATCTTTTGCACCACTTCGGCCCTTCTAGTCACCTCCCCAGCCCAGCACAAAACTGGCCACCCCCCATTTGCCCTAAACCACCTGTTCCCACCACCCCCTACTGCCCCAAAGCCACCCACTTCCCCTCCCTCTGGGCCAAACCACTGCAGCTGGACAGCTATTGTCCCATCTGGCTCTCTCACTCACTCACCCCCCACCCCCCAGTATTGCTCAGATTCTTATCCCAAACTGTCTCTCTGCCAGCCCCTCCCCCCTTGCCCTGGCCCTGATTTGTCCTCTGGGGCACCACACCAGGTCTGGGGCCCCCTGGGTGGCCTGCCACCTGCGTCACCCCCTAGCTTCCCTTTCCCTCCCCTGAGCTCTGGTATCTTGTACTTACACCTGTGCTGGTGGGCAGGGGAGCAAAACTGAGTCATGTGCACAGGCTAGCTGCTTGTGTTTCAGGAAGCCTGGGGGAGGGTGGGGTGCTGGGCAGAACGAGAAGCAATGGTTTCAAGTTACAGCTGGGGCGGTCCAGGCTGCATATTAGGAGAAACTTCCTTACTAGGCGAGTGGTGAAGTATTGGAATAAGCTGCCTAGGGAGGTGGTGGTGGAATCTCCATCTCTGGAGGTGTTCAAGGCCCAGCTGGACAAAACCCTGACTGGGATGATCTAATGGGAGTGGTCCTGCTTTTTTTGGCAGGGGGTTGGACTAGATGACCTCGTGGGGTTCCCTTCCAACCCTATGTTTCTATGATTCTGAGCTGAGAGCAGACTCTGACACTTAGCGATTTGCGTGCCCCCTGGGTGGCTAACACAATACCAGGAGCTGTAAGAAACTTGAGAGTGGCTGAGAGGTGCAAATCACTTAGTTGTCCTGGCAGGGGAATACCTAACCTGTCAGGCTAGAACAAGCTCCTGTCTGCAGAGGAACAGAACACAGTATGCTCCACATCTTTGCTGCCAGGACCTCTCTGTGTGAGCATGGTTTTGGCGCCCTGTAAAACCATTCACCCAGGGCCTTGCCCCTTTTGCCCCGCCATAGTTATGGCCCTGCCATGAAGAACTGGCATTACCATTGTGTTTGTGGATGCCACTCTACAAGACTTCAAGCTGGTTCTTGAGTGGATGCAGTCCGTGCAGCTGGGTGGCTTCCTGTGCAGATGGCTTCTGCATCTGCTGAAGGATGCTCAGCACCTGATGCTTACTCAGGCAGCCCTGGGAGAAAGTACAGGGATCATGATGGGCCCATCCACGTGGCATGCAAGGCTGGGGTAGCAGAACTATAGTCAGCAGCCCCTGGGTTTGCAACCCAGGGTAGCAACTGCTGAGCGCTGGGGCTCTGCATTCCCTAGTCCAGTGGTTTTTCAAACTGGGGGTTGGGACCCAGTACTGGGTCACAGCCACTCAAGCACGGGGTTGCGGCACCCCTGCTGCCACTGCCAAAAGATTGGAATGCATTGTTCTAAGATGTAATTGTTGGATCAGAGGAATAAATGATTTTTTTCAACTGGGTCCAGGGAAAAAGTTTGAAAATCACTGCCTTAATCCACATCCAACCACTCACCGCCCTCATGTCCTAGACCCCCCTCCCCAAATGTGGCCACTCTGGCCCCGGGCCCCTGGTCCATTGTTAGCCAAAGAAAGTTAACCTATGGGACACTGCAAATGAACGTGATTCCTGTGCTTTGCATCTATACTGCAAAGCAACTCAGCTTCAGTCCTGGCTCCTGGTTTGACTCAGGTTTGGATCCTCCAGCCCCATAAGGTTCTGGGATGTGGGTGTGACCCGGGCCTCCTGGGATAACCTTCTGAATGTCCCAAAATACAGGCAAGCTGCAAAACCAGGTACCAAACCCCCAAACCACTGATGGGTGGTACTTAAACCAGTTTCCCAGTCAGTAGCAAAATATGCTTCTGATTCCCCACTCTGGTCATTACCAAGCATAACAAAATAGAAACAGCCCCCTTGATTGCACATCAGCTACTCCGGTTCCCACCTCGCCAATGGTCTTTTAAAGAAATAGTTTCCCCTGACCCCCAAAGGGCCAGCCGTATCACCCAGAACAATATAGGCTTGGATCTTACCCAAAATTCTAAGTTACCAGCCAATCCCTTAGTAACTTCAACTGAAGGTTTAATATAAAAAGAAGAGAAACAAAATATGATTATCTTTCATATTAGTATTTCATGTTTGCAATAAGTCATATGTGATATGCCATGTTTGGTGCCAATAGAAAGGTTGTAATATTCCAGGAATTGTATGGTGCATATTTAGATATCATATCTGTATTAGAATTTAGGAATATATTTGTTTTATGTGTTTCCAAGTTATTGGATTCTATGGCATTCCCAGACGGGATGGCTGTAAAACCATTGTCCTCTTAGTGGACCATTAAGGAAGCTTCCAGCTACAGCAGGCATAGAAAGCAAACTGTTTGATGAGTCACCCAGAATGGCCATGTGACTCAACTCCATTTTGATTTGGCAAGGACTCTGAAAGCATGGGGAAAGGCAAAGGTGATAAAAGGAAGTGATCCCATCCCCATTTTGTCTTTAGTCTGTGACCTGCAGTCAACACCCTCCTCTGGGACTATTCTGCTGGGGCTGAACAAAGGACTGAGACCCCTCCAGAAGCTGGGTGTACACCAGAGGAATCAGATCAACCTGCAATGGGCAAATTGTTCAAGGACTTGCTTTCTATGGACTCTAAATCATTTGTATGTGTGTGATTCACTTTGACCCTTTAACATCTCTCATATTTTGTTTCTTTTCTTCTTTTATTAAACCTTTCATTGTAGTTACTAAAGGATTGGCTGGCAGCATGGTATTTTGCATAAGATCCAAGCCTATATTGTTCTGGGTGATGTGGCTGGCCCTTTGGAGTCCGGAGAACCTATTTCTTTAAGAGACCCAGTGGCTAGATGGGGACCAGAGAAATGGTGGGTTACTTACCAGTAACCATCCTTCTACAAGATGGGCTGCTCGGATTCATTCAGTATTAGTTGTCTACATGCCACAGCGCACAATTGGACAAAACTTCCTTCTAGCCTTAGCCTGTCAGGACAGGGCTGGCAGCCACCACCCCCTGACCACATATATGGCCCCAACCCTGCTCATCCTCGGTTCCCTTTAATCGCTAACTCCGAGAAGCAGAGATGGCAAAGGGGACTGAATGAATCCAAGCAGCCCATCTCAAAGAAGGACGGTTACTGATATGTAACCCACCATTCTTCTTCAAGCGCTGCTGGGATACATTCTGTATTAGGTAACTGTTATCCATACTGTGGAAGGTGGGCAGAGTTAGAACTTTATCCGCCGTCAGCACGGCTACCCACAAATGGCACAGCACCTAAAACTGGGTGAAGAAGCAGTGGGCTGCCAGGCGAACGTAAACAGACATGCCACCAAGTGCAAGATCCTCAAGAGGAGTTCCTGCATGAGAGTGCAGAGGGGTCATTTGCCACTGGATATGTCCACACAGACTGCTTATTTCGAAACAACAGAGGTTGTTTCAAAATAAGAAGTGCCATGGCCACACGATGCATGGCCATTTCGAAACAAGCAAACAGCTTGTTTCAAAATGGCCACGGTTGTTTCAGAACTGCTTAAACCTCCTTTGGTTTCAAAACAGGGCTCTTCAAAGTGTTCCGAAACAACATGTGACCTTCCTCCCAGGGTGCTAAGCACCCTGGGAGGAAAGGCTGCCCCCTCAGCACCCTGGCCAGGGTGCTGAGGGGTGTCCGCAGGGGGAGGGCGCAGGGCTGCGCCGCACTCCGTGGGTGCCTGCAGGGGACTACAGACACCGGCGGAGTGTGGCACAGCGGGGCGCCTCACCCCGGGGGCCTTAAAGCCCCGGCTGCCCCCAAACCTGGTGGCATGGCCCAGGCGCGCAGCTGGAGCCCGCTGCTGCCAGGGCCGGAGTAAGCGCCGGCCCAGAATCCCCGGCGCTGCCGCCCCTGCTGGAGGCATGGCCGAGGTTACCCCGGCCACGCCTCAGGGATTCCCCAGCGCCGCCGCCCCTGTGGGCAGCCGGGGCTTTAAAGCACCTGGGGTGAGGTGCCCCGCTGTGCCTCTCCTGGCGGGTGCCTGCAGTCCCCTGCAGGCACCGGCGGAATGAGTCGCAGCCCCGCGCCTGACTCCGCCGGTGCCTACAGCCCTCTGCAGGCACCCGTGGGGTGCAGCGCCCCTCTGCGCTGCACCTTGTGAGTGCCTGCACTCCCCTCCCCAAGCGCAATAGCAGGTCCACACTGTGGACCTGCTATTCTGCTCCCTTATTTCGCAGACAAAGTTTTTGTCCTGCAAAATAAGGTGTTTCGAAATAACATGTTATTTTGAAAAAGCTTGTTTCAAAACGTCTTGTTTCGAAACAAGCCTGCCCTGTGTGAACATAGCCACTTTGTCAGGAGACTATAACTCCAGCAGGGCCAGTCCCTGGTGTGACCCAAGCCTCCCAGGATAACCTTCTGAATGTGCGAAAATGAGGGCAAGCTGCAAAACCAGGGGCCAGACCCCTAAACCACTGATGGGTGGTAATTAAACCAGTCTCCCAGTCAGTAACAAAACATGCTTCTGATTAACCACCCTGCTCATCACCAAGCATAATAAAATAGAAACAGCCCCTTACTGCACATCAGATCCTCTAGTCCCCAGATCTCTTAAAGAAAAAAGTTCTTCTGACCTCAAAGGGACAGCCACATCACCCAGAACAATATAGGCTTGGATCTTACCCAAAATACCATGCTGCCAGCCAATCCTTTAGTAACTACGACTAAAGGTTTAATATAAAAGGAAAACAAACAACATATGAGAGATGTTAAAGGGTCAAAGTGAATCACATACATACAAACGATTTAGAGTCCATAGAAAGCAAATCCTTGAAGATCCTGTAGTTTGCAGATTAGTCCCACTCCTCTAGTGTGCACCCAGTAGCAGCAGCAGCAGCAGCAGCAGCAGCTAAGTGGGTCTCAGTCCTTTGTTCAGCCCCAGGAGAATAGTTCCAGAGGAGGGTGTTGGTTGCAGACAGACCGAAGACTGAAGACTAATGGAAAAATGGAGAATGGGCTATGGCCTTTATCTCAGAGTTCTTGCCAGATCAAAATGGAGGTGGGCCACATGGGCAGTCTGGGTAACTGGTCAAACTAGTTTCCTCTTGGGCCCACTGTAGCTGGGAGCCCCCTCCTGATGGGCCATCAATAAGACAATAGTTTGCACACACCCAGTCTGGGATTGCCTTAGCTCAAATAACTTGGAACACATATAAAAACAAATAAATTTCTAATCTCCAGTACAGGCATGATACCTACATACAAATCATATAATCATTCCTAGCAAATTAGAGCCTTTCTATTGATACCAAACATGGCACAACACATATGGCTCATTATAAATATGAAAAATCAATATGAAACATAATCATAAACAGTCCCCTAGACCCAGACAGCGTCACAACAGGTTCATTGTCAGGGAACTTGCTATATCATAATAGCAAAGAACGTTCTTGTCACCAGCAAGACGGGCTAGTGTAGGACTGTTGCCCCTTCCTAGAAGAATCAACTCCTGAGAAAAGCTGTCATGATCCAGGGCAACAGACTGCCACAGCTATAAGTGAAGGGCAAGGATGCAATAATTGCCACCTTTGCAACTCAACCCCAAAAGGGGAAGGTGAACTGGGTTAAGTAACTAACCACGACTGGGGTGAGAAACACATTGCCCCTTGGCCAAACGGGAGATAGGCAAGAGGCTTTTCCTCATTGGTGTACCGGCAGGAGATGCCATGGGTAGGTTTGATAAGGGGCGCCCTAAACTGAGGCGTCCCAGCTCCATATGGGAGCTAACACAGGAAGAAGAATAACGAGGAAGGAGTGGGTGGGGACCCCCCACCCCTCTACCTGTAGGTGCATGGAAGGAGGGCCCCGGAATAAGGACTAGATGCTTGGCAGACCCATCTCTGGGGCCCAGAAGCATCAGAGACACTCCTTCAGGGAGGTCATCATAAAGAGAGAAGTGGACATCTCAGAAGGGCCCTTCTTTGGAGGTAACCCTTGAGCAGGTTACTGTAGTAAAAAAGGGGGACCTTTAGGAACACCCATCCTAGTATCAGGAGAGATACTAGGAGAAAAGTGATTGAATTCCCCATGTTAGGCTGTCCCCGACCAAAAGAGGAGGAAATGATCTGAGGTAGGGGAGGTGTGAAACCATTACAGGATTGGGGGGGGGGGGGACAATGACCTTACGCAACTTCAGAGCTGGGTGTGCATTTCTGTCCCTGCCTCTCCCAGTACATGGACTCACATAGGGCGAGGTGTGCTGAATCTAAGGGAAGGGTATCCAGGCATCTCTGTAGATGGGTTAGGTCCACCTCGAGAGTTGTGCCTCCAAACTCCAGAATTGGGGTGTTTGGAGGGGAGCACGCGGCTTGGAAGGTATTCTCACATTTCAGTTCTATGGAGAGGCAGTCAACCTTCATAACATAGCTGGATGACTCATTCTAGCAGCGAGTGCAGGTGTTGGGTCCCGACTACAAAGAGCCAACTATGAGAGATCTTGCATAGATCCTGATGTGGAGAGACGATGACACCTTAGGCAAGACACAAGTTGGATGTGGTCTGTAATGCCTGCTCTGAGGGGAAGGAGTGTTATTGGTGCGCCACCCCACATATTGGAATGGTTAAGGTTTGGGCAGGTCCCGGGTGGGAGGAGGGAAGTGGGAGAGATCTCGGGAAGAGGAGGAAAGCATAAGGCAAACCCTACTTAGGGAAGAACAAGGAAGAACTGCTGTGTCATTTAAGGAACACAGAGGGGCAAGAGGGTATGTTATGAAAACGTCACCCAAAAAGCATCAGGCTTTCTGGTCTATTAGGGTCTGTAAGTTTCCCTGGGCCAGAGTTCTGCAGGGTAAGACCACAGGTCCTCAAATAGCTCACTCAGTTGTACGAATACTGATGGTGCTCAGGAGTTTTATCCCCCTACTATCTCCCTTCATAGCAATTCTAGGGATGAGAGGGGTGCAATAGAAAGGTCAAGGCAGCTCCTCGACAGCTGTCTAGTGTTTTCAGGAGAAAGCAACCCTTGCCTGGTTAGAGGGAGGCACCAGAGCAGAGGAGGTTCCTATTGAGGACTAAACTGAGGTCTGCCCATGGGCAGAAGGGCCAGTGTAAGTGGTAAAGGTCCTTGGGAAGGAGTGGTAGGGGCTATAAAGGCAAAAACCCCTACGGTGAGACTCAAGGATCTCTCAGGGAAAGGCCTAATATGAGTCTGAAGAGCATGGCCCCTATATTAAAGGGGGCACTGCCTAGGGGCCAAGGCAGGAGAAGATAGAGGACAAAAGGGTATGAGCTTGCTCTCTTACCTGTCGCCCTAGGGAGTAGGGTGCATTATCCCGCAATAGTTTCCCCCCAGTCCATTGCAGGCCGACACAGATAAGAAGTACACTTGGGATAGCGACACAGCCGTGTACCCTTTCAGTGTGCCCAACTGGGAAGAAGTTGGCAGAGGTGTAGGCATCCTGCCCTTGACCGAGAGGGCTATGGTGTTTTGTTTTGTTTCTTTTTTTCCCGAGATATTGTATGCCCACTTCGCATACCTCTAAGACCTCCGGGTTCCCACCAAGGGTATGTCCACACACACTTCTTATTTCGAAACAACAGAGGTTTTTTCAAAATAAGAAGTGCCATGGCCATACGACGCACGGCCATTTTGAAACAAGCAAACCGCTTGTTTCGAAATGGCCACTGTTGTTTTGAAATGGCTTAAACCCAGGTTCATTTCGAAACAGCGCCAGCAGGACATGCTCCCTCCCCCAAGTCCCCCAAGTCCCCTCCCAAGTTGATGCCCCCTCCCCCAGACCCCCCCCCCACATTGCCCCATCCCGTATCGCCCCCATCCCTTCCACGATTATTAATAAATCCCTTGAAAGGTATTTGTGGTTGTCTGTGTTTTTATTGGGGGGGGGGGGGTTGGCAGTGCGGGTGGATGGGTGCGGGCTGGCTGTGGGTGGACGGGGGGAGATGGTGTTGTGGTGCAGGGCAGGCCTGGCCCTCAGTGTTCCTCTGTGGTGAAGGCGAGCCGGAGGGCATCACGGACGGTGAGGGCTCGCGCAGATGGCTGCTCCCAAGTCGGCAGGGCTCTCGGCTGTTCGTAGTCCCTGGCAAGTACTTGGGCCTCAGCCTCCCATGCGAGTGGGATGGGTTCCCCTTGCCGCTCGCAGAAATTGTGTAGCATTGCACATGCTGCGATGACTTGTGGCAGGCTCCGCTCTGCGAGGTGGAGGCAGGTTAGCAGGCACCTCCACCGGGCCTTGAGGCGCCCGAATGCCCACTCGACCACCTGTCGACAGCGGGCCAGGCGGCAGTTGAACAGCTGCCAGGCTGGGATCGAGTGGCCCAGTGTACAGGTGCATAAGCCAGGGCCGCAGGGGGTAGGCTGCGTCTGCCACTATGAGGACGGGCACCTCTACTTCCCCAAGGTGGATGGTGAGAGGGGGGAAGTGGGTGCCCGCCTCCATGCCCCAGTACAGGATGGAGTTGCAGAGGACCCTGGCGTCATGGGCCCTCCCTGGCCATCCCACGCAGCAATCTTGGAACAGGCCCTGGTGGTTCACAAGGGCCTGCATAATCACTGAATGATATCCCTTGTGGGTCTGGTACACCGCAGCCCTCTGCTCCGGGGCACGCACAGGGATGTGTGTGCTGTCCAGGACCCCTGCACAGTTCGGAAAACCAAGGGTGGCCATCCCAGGCATGGTGTCCTGCAGGTCCCCACATCTCACCAGGCGCCATAGGAGGACACAAATGATGGCACTGGTGACCTCGAGGGGGATGGTGCTGGTGGTGGACCTCCCAACACTAAACAGATGCGCCACTGCCCTGTGGGACTCCGGAGTGGCCATCTTCCACAGGGCGATGGCCACTCGTTTGTACACTGCGATGGCGGGCCTCATGGGGGTGTCCCTGTGGTGCAGGTGCGGGGCGAGTTCACCCACCAGGTGGGTGAAGCTGGTCCTGCTCATTCTGAAGTTCTGCCACCAGTGGTTGTCACCCCAGCTGCGCAGAACGACCCTCTCCCACCAGTCGGGGCTGGTCTCCCACGCACAGATGCGGCAAGGCACGGGGAGGGGCAGGGGCAGCAGCTCAGCCCTGTGGATATGCTTCATGTATTCCTCGGGCCGAGGCCAGTCATCCTCGGGGTCCGCAAACAGAGTCTCTCACATGTGCCGGAGACCCTGCATCCACTCCGAGGGGCTGGGTGCTGCACAGCGCTGTCTAGGCAGCTGGGCAGAGTCCATTGCTTGCAGCATGCTGCTAGCCTGAGTGGACAGGGAAGTGAGGCCAGGGCCGGCTTTTATGGGATTGGCTAACAACATGCCCACTGACGTGGCCCAGGGAGACAGCCATGTTGCCACACCTCCCATGCTGCACTGCCCCTGGATCAAAATAGGAAGTCGACACTGTGGAAACGCTATTTTGATTCCCGTTTTTTGCTTATTTTGAGGACACAGATTTGTTATTTTGAAACAAGTTATTTCAAAATAACATGTTATTTTGAAACAAGTTATTTTGAAATAACTTGTTTTGAAACAAGCCCTCCCTGTGTGAACATAGCCCAAGGCTCCAAGGGCATATACGACTGGAACCAAGTGCTTGTGAGGAGACGTCTCCAGTGGCCAGGCCCTTACTTGACCCGAAGAGTATTAGAAGGGAAGAGAGAGGCACATTGTTACCAGAGAGGAGGAAGAGGTGTCCTGAGACTGATTGTGAGGGAGCATTTAGCAAAAGCATTTAGGGTTCTGCTCTGATGTTCAAGGGTTTTGATGGAGGGAGAAACTATTTTGTTGGAGTTGCTCACCTATAATGAGGAAAGGGGACCATCATCCCGCTGTCCAAAGGCTCCTAAAAGATAGCCATTTTGGTTGTGTGTGCATGGGGGGAGGGAATATAACAAGCATCCCTCCCCCATGTGTTCAAGGGGTCGCAGTGGACTTGGAATGTTAAGGCACATGGGCTGTGTTCACACAGCACTTTTGTTTCGAAACAACCTAGTTGTTTTGAAACAAAAAAAACCATGTTCACACGACGCACAGTTGTTTCGAAACACGGGGACGCCCTTGTGTCGAAACAACTGTGTTGTTTCGAAACAAGTTAAACCCCATTTGGGGACGAAACAACCTTGTTTCGAAATGCTTGTTTCGAAACACTGCATGTGAACATGTTGTTTCGGAACCTATTGTTCCAAAACAACATTTAAAGGGCTGCCGCCTCAGCACCCTGTCCAGGGAACACTCAGCACCTTGGCCAGGGTGCTGAGGGCTGTCCCCTGGCCAGCAGGCACTGGCGGGGGTCAGCGCTGCCCGGCGCTGCTCCCTGGGTGCCTGCAAAGGGGGGCTGCAGGCACCGGCGGGG